>OX104063.1:206188165-206271813 GCA_944474145.2 Dicrocoelium dendriticum
GATTGGTGCTACTCCTGCTTTTCAACTGTTTCCCCAAGGAACCTGAATGAAGAGAACTTGGCAAACAACTGGTGTTTATAGGAATGCAAGTTGATGGCTTTCTGCACATTAATATGTTTAGACGAGCAACCGATGGTGTATCGTTTGATTAGGCCACGGCACGCAGCCGGGGTGACGCGCGTTAACACTAAAAGAACTATCCAAATGACTTGGAGATGGTTATCGAAAATTTCATTGGATTTTGTGAAGTTAAACCAGCGATGCCAAGAGTTTTCGGCTCCACTAGCAGTTTTCTTTCAACGATGTATGAACGCGATGCACGTCCCATGATGTGGAAGCACGGGATCATCACGCCAATCAACAAAAGTGGCAGTCGTGCTGAACCAGCAAATTATCGCCCGATAACACTACTTCCTGTGATCTCCAAGGTTATGGAGTCCATTGTAGCTGAGGCTTCGATGGGGTACCTGGAGAACAACTAAATGCTCGTTCCGGAGCAGCACGGGTTTCGCCAAAATCGGTCCTGTACCACTAATCTCTTGATTGCTCGTGCAAACTGGACGGAATCTGTGGATGCTGGTGTAGGAGTCGACGCGGCCTACTTGGATTTCTCAAAGGCATTCGACCGTATAGACCATCGCATTCTCCTCCACAAACTCCAGAAATATGGAATCGGCGATCCTGTTCTGGGCTGGATAGGAGAGCTTCTCGTGCAACGTCACCTGAATGTGAGGGTTGGAAGCAACCTGTTGGAATCCATTGAAATTCAGTGCGGCGTACCTCAAGGCTCGGTACTTGGACCCCGGCTGTTCCTGGTTTTCATAAATGATCTCGCTAGCTTCTAACTGTTTGCTAGCTACTGATGATCTAAAGGTATGCTGTATTATAGCTGCAGTGGAGGATCACACAGTGTTACAAGAGGACCTGGACAAAGCTTCGTGTACAGTGTGTACAAAGAAAACTTCCTACACGAAGCACCGAACACAGGGCGGCCGTCAGATAGCATGATCCATACGCATTTGTTTCTGCGCAGGAAGATCAAGAAGGACCCAATTTCGATCTGATGAAAATAAAGATCCTAGCACATGGAAGTACAAAACACGCGAGGGAGTTTTTGGAAGCCTGGTAATCTACAACGCATGCGATCAATCGACACAGCGAACTGGACGCAGTATACGCCGCACTACTGGTGAACGACCGCCAACTCGATCGAATAAATCTGGTGGAAGGTGTGGCTAGACAGCCAGAACTGACGGCAGACTCGTTCGCAAGAGCCAGCAGGCAAAGGCTACGAAACACAAGGAGGCGACGTCAAAGGTCATTTACCTATCAACCACGTTGAACGCGGATCGAAGTCTGAACCAATAGGATCGCTTGGCTCCACGGCTAACCACGGCGGTATAAAAACGCACGCACACCACGCTCAGGCCACCCTCACCGAGGCTCCTCTTCGCTACTCCAAGCTATTGCACGCCACTCTATTACGCACTGATGATGTCACCTCGATTGGTGACGGAACGTTTGAAACCAAATTGCCAAACTCAGCGAACAGTTCAACAGCTATCTGAACAACCTGAGCTAGCAGTCTTCAATGCTATGGCCCAAGTATACATTTCAAACCTGGCCAAGATCTCTGAACAATTTAAAGTGAAACCAGACTCCATCCTAATAGCATGAATACGATCGATGTACTAAATTCTTGGTATTTATCGCCATATGAACTGGATTTCTTAGGTCGTAGTAGATCTCTCGTCGATCCTTGACACCGATCCCACTTCTGCTCTTTACTTCGTTTATTTTAGACACAATATTTTCTGTATGTTCGTCAGGCGGATGATGGGGTTAGTAAGCTGTATCCGTCAGCGTGCAGCACGGGTTTAAAGAAATTGGATAGAAGCGGTCAGTTGTCTCTAGATCTGATAGCATGGACTAGAGTGCCGGTTGGGGTCGTACGCACTACGTGAAAGATTTACCGCCCAGCTGAACTTGGTGATGGAGGGGATGAGAGCCGAATTAGACGAGCCGATTTACTGGGTAAGTTAGCTAGCAAACATTACGGAGTAGACTGGCAAGTGCGCAGACTCGAAAACATTGAAGAACACATTGTTTGCTGCCGACCCCAGAACCCTGTCCAGTTTAGTTAAAGCTGTGTAGTTCACGATGGTTGGCTTGTTCTCCGCGTTTTTCTGTAAGTTTGCACTACGAATTCAGCTTTCTAGCGAACTTTGCGACACCGTTCAGGCCTTATCGTTTAGTTCAGACTTTTCGAAGGAAATTTTACGAAAACGCTTGGTACAGACTTTCGATGATCTAGATGCAGTAACATGTGCGCCAGACAATGCTGTTTTATGGTTTTAATGAAGGCGCGTACAACGCCTGACACCATCGTTTCTTGCAGCACCGCCTGAGAGAAACATCAAGCCCCAAGGTGCGAAGGTCGATTTTCAGGGAGCCGTGTTGGTTTTTCAAAGGCAGGTGCCAACATCCCAGGAAGTCAGAGTCCATTCAAGTAAAATATATGCAATACAAGAGGTAATGCTTCCTAAAGATGTAAATAGCTTCTATAGTTTAGAAGTATGAGGGATTATTTATGTTTTTCTATGCCTAGACTCACTTATATTGTGGAGATCATCGGGAAGCTAATTCACAAAGGAGTAAAGTTGGATTGGGGTAAAGGTCAAGAAACCGCATGTACGAGTATTTAGTTTGTTCTCCGCAACGCTCGTATACTCGGATGGTACGAGGCTGCTCAAACCCTGGAGGTAAAGTGAGATAGCAGTCCGTGTGAACTAGGTGTTTATTCCCTGCAAAAATGGAAGTCTGTACGTCATATCAGTCGTGCACCCACAGTAGTCAAGCAACGCTCTGCGCACTCGGAGGAGATGCTCGCCGTAGTCTATGCCAGTGAGCATTTCAACTATTATACCTACGGAATAAAGACAGCGAATTATGTCTATAGCAAGTAAACCGCTACCTAAAGTTCCTCGTCGTCTTCAGCGTATGAATAATATGCTTCAGAAGTACGTCATCGATTTTATGTGCGCGCTGGATGCCCTATTGTACATGTCGGACAACATGATAAGAGCTCATCTACCAGTAAACGAATGTCATCCGTATGAGATCGAAACGGCCAACTTAACGCAGCATCGGCTAATGAAGGAAGACCGTCTAAGGAAAATATAGAGCCATACAGCGGAGGACGCAACGTTTTCGTCTTTACAGGGCGTAACTGAAAATGTAGCTGGACGCAAGGAAGTGGCTTCTGAAGTATCAAAAAGCCTACTTCAATTTACTGAATGAAGTCACTATCTACGACAGTTTACTGTTCGAGGGACATCGTATTCCAATCTCGTCATCTGCCCAAAGAAAGCACTGGAATAGCTTAATCGCGCTCATTTGCGTGCCAAGTATGGCTATAAGCAAGCAAGGGAACTGATGTTCTGGCCAGGAATGAATGGTCGATTCACCTAAGTAGCAGTCTTTTAGATGATATGAACTGATGTCAAGTTTGATCTGTTTTATATTTACCAAGCGCAGTCATCACAGAATAATTTGCTGCGGCTCTAATTCTCTTATTTGGTGGTCACCTCTTACGGATTAGTACCACAAGCTTCGTAACTCAAGAAACCGAGCCGTTTTAGCTCGTCTGGTGCAGATGCAAGAACGCAAGTTAGTTTGATAACAAGTGTCAACGCTACGAAATTGCATTCGTTAAAGGAGGCTCCGCGCTATCCGGTGATTTCAGAAGTACTCCTGCAAAAGCAATTTTAAGGAAGCCACGACTTAAGTGGTGGGGGACATTTACATTCGCCAATTGCTAACCTTTGGTAGCTGGCAACCACCCAATACAAGCCCCTTTAAAGAGCCGGGCATTAAACCAGCCAACGTCGATGGACAAAGCGGCCAAAATTCATATGCGTTTGCGCATCCCCATGACAAACACTCCCACGATAACCGGGGATAAACGCATGCATTTTACACCACTTTTGAGGATCATTCATCCTCGAGCTCACGTGACCGGACAGATGTAGTGTTCAATCGCAACAGCAGGCGTCACCGACCATGAGTTTCATTATCGCTAAACACACTAGGTCGAAATACATCCGGCTGCTCAGGAAAAGACTAACCTGCTCTGCCTGTGCCATTGCATTCCATCCCAAATATGCACATGTAAGCAAGGAGATTCAAGGCGGCTTGCCAATGCGATTGATGCGTTCTGGTTATGCTGGTTATGCAAAACTAGTCCAATTGTCATTTGCAAAATTTTAACATGTGCGAACAACTTACCGAAACAATTAAGCAAATGGCAAGACTCAGCATCTCGCAATTCGAAGGGAACAAAAGTAATTATTTTCCCGGCAACACTTTCTGATTTCCGTCCCTAGCTCAAAGAGTAAAAGTAATTTTAAAAATCACCTCGCCATATCTGTTTAACATACAATGATAATTCCTGATACCCTAATCAAGTAAGTCACATTCGAAGCGAATATTGTTACCCCATTCACGGAAGTCACAACAGCCATTGGGTTATGACACCGGCAGCTTAGATCTGGAAGCAATCAAGTACGTGGTAAGAACGGGTAACGTGCACACCAGTCGCATCGACAAAAATGTTGGGTGCGACACACGTAGGTTTACCGTCTGAGCCGAGCACAAACGGTGCGACGCAAATTTCACTATCCTCTCCAGTGGCGTCTTTAAACAACACGAATCACCAGCAACTACGCATAAATCAATAGTTACTTACTCTGCTACGCACTACAGTTCCGAAGTCTAAATCTTGCACAATAAAGAGCACGTTGCTTGATGGTCGCAACTAGTGAAATTCCGCCCGCTATGCGATTGGTATTCAGGTTGAGCTTACTACGATGAGACGCGTAGAAAGTCACCTGACTTCCAAGCACTGTGGCAAACCTCGAATACTTTGGGTGCCGCTGCACTCAGCAATTAAAACAGAGGCCATCTTGCAGCAAGTAGTCTTCGCAGCTCACCGATGGGACTGTACTCATTACCAGATCTTCCTTGGTAAGACCACCCAAACGAAGGGGACAACCCATTTGGCAATCCTAAAAGCGATTTCAAGAAAACCATATTGGTTCATTATGTTTCTGAGCTCCGGAATTCTCCTGTTCACCACGCGCAAAAATATGACCGAAAGCAGTGGTGCTACATCTGCGAAGGCATCACTCTGGACGATGTTACCACTAGATGATTGAGAATCACTCCTTCACCACCCAAATACAAGGGGTGCAGACCAAGAAAGTGGTGCTACACTCTAAAGAAAAGAAACAAGTCTTATTGGATAACTGATTGAATTTGCATGCCCGTTTGCTAACCAACCTCCGGCTAACGGCAGTGGGAGCACGGTTACTAGTAGACAGCAATTTGTTAGAACTCGCATTCTAAGTAAATTGTATGTCGCTACAATACCGCGAAGTGACAGACAAACTGCGCACGCTGTATTCGACAGGACGGAGCCAAGCACAGTGGAACATCCCGATCTGGAACAAAACACCAAAAAATGCAGCCCAGCCGAAATTCAAGACCAACCAGCTAACAAAATACGATTAGCTGCCGACCATCCAACGGTCGACTTCAATCAAACACGAATTCAACTACCGATGCAAGCGAACAAATGTTTTCAATAATTCCTCTATGGCCTTGTACATTTATATGTGGCAAAAAACAAAATGTTGGACACAAGCGTTGGTAAGATACGTTCGCTTCACGATCACCGATCAAGCATCAACACTTGCGGTTAGGTCACAAGAGCGATGTGCATGCCTTTCCGTGAACCGGATGTCGCAGTTCGGATGGGCGAAGTCAGTTCTAACTTCTGAACGAACCGGTTCTGAACACACAACTGCAGCTGGCACACTCGAATCGCGATGGCCCCAGTGGATTCAAATAACCGTCCACGGACGCACTTTGAGCACTGATCCGTTGCCTGCTAGATAACCAGGAATGACAGCCAAATTAGGAGCACGGACAGTGTCGGCGAGATTCGTGGCTTTGGATGACTTGGTTGGTTTTCGACGAGCAGTCATGATCAAGGAGTAAAACTACGTACTCCGCTCTCAAAGACATTGAAAGAAGGGAAAATGACACTGTGTTTCCCAACCGAACCCGAAAAGTATGCTTGCAATTTATTCTCTCTGACGCTTGATTGTACCACAATTAAATTTCTGACACTAGGTCCTAAGTTTTCCCCCCTGCTCGAATGTATAGTAGACTGGCGTTCGAGGCTCAATACGAGATGCTGTAAACGCAAAATTCACAATTGGTTCCGTTATCTGACTCCCTGGTAGAAGACTTTAAATCGCTTCTAGTGCACGCATGCTCCCTATATCGCCGAACTCAGATAAGGCATAATAACCCAATGAATCACGAGCACATTTAAATCTTAACCCACCTAGTTAGCAAATGCATAGGTTTTGCTTACTCGGCCCCTTTAAAGACGCGGGTATGGTTGTTATGAAATAAGCAGATTACATCTACTAGTAAGTTTAGACATTGCGTTTACAACCTAAATTCCCTACAATGTACAAGGTAGTGATGGTTGCAAGCCATCATTCGCCGTTCAGGCAAATATCGCTCACTGGTTGGTATTTACAGCAAAGATGGTACACGTGCACACAAGCAAAGAATACGAAATAATTCATGGTTCGTAGCTAACAACAGAGAAACGTCAAAAAGGAAAGACGGTGTAACAACAATCAAAAATCGCAATCATTTATATTAGATTAGTGTCTGCTTTGTTATCTAGTTGGCTTACTTACTTCCAGTTTCCATTTGGTGGTACAGCGTCAATGCGATTGCAAATCCATTCTGTGGTGGAGTAAAAATGCAAAAACTGAAGCGAACGTGGGCTCATGGAAAGAAATTACATGAACGAATGCACCTTTCCGTCTCCGATTATCCATTTACAGTAGCAAACATCCGTAAATTTGGCTTCACACCAATTCAATCTGGAAACACATTGATCACTGTTATAGCACAAAGGTGGTGCTAACCAATCTGATGACAAGCAGACGTAGCCTTGTCGATAAAATGACACCAACCGATAGCACAGTTGTGTCTATTGGTTAAACTTTCTCGGTACCATGAGTCGAAACGAAAACGGAAGCGTTTGCTAGAGAGTCGGGTGAAAGAAAAACGCTGCGGTCAAGTCTACTTCAAATGCTCCCTGCTATCTGCGAGGCCAACAATGAATAGTTCACTACGATGAAATAGTGGTGTGTAACTGTTGGAAGAAGCTCAGGCCTAGCAGTTCCAGTAAGATGGCCGCAGATAAAAATGACAAACTTAGCAAAAAGGATGCAAGTAGCGTGGGTTGCCATATGGGCAGACTATGCCAACACATTCGTATAGCACACTGCTGGAATTTCTGGTTTATTTCCAAATGTGCTGGCAACAAAAACAGGATGCATTAGCAGATCTGTTGAGAAATTGCCTTTGCTTACTTAGAATTTGCAAGTAGTGAAACATCACTTGGTGTTAATAAGGTGAATATCCCCAGATGTACGAACAGCTAAACAGTACTGGTCTTGTCACTCACCAGTGGAACTGTAACAAGGGGGATGCGATAAATTTGGCTGTCGTTAACTAACATAGTGCCTTGAGAAAGCATCTGCGTTAGCAACTGATCTTGGAGCATTGTGCACTGACTTGGCAACAAGATCGGGGTTATTTGTCGGTATCTTGTTTCTTTCCACTGGTCTATGGGCGCCATCATTTTCTCTCTTGATCTCGGCACCTCCGAATGCACACTTAACTTCATTTGCGGTGTCGTCTGCTCTGCCAGACACACCCCAATGACCAGTCGGCAATAATGGAAACACACCACGTTTGATTCATTTCGTGCCAGTTGAGGACAGCAGTATTGAAATAATGGTGGAGGCCGATGATAGATTTGTTCACTTGGCGATTTAGATCCCTCCGTTTCATCTCGTTTCAGATGAATGGCTTGAAAGTGTAGGTCAACCTGGCTGCGACTTAACAAAATCTGTGAAATGTAGAGAAGGGTGTGAGCAATTCGGTTAATCATGTCCACACATCGCATTGAAGTGAACTGGTAAGGATGTTGCTTTCTCTTTAATATCCATATCAGAATATGGAACTACAGCGTTACTTCAAACGGATGAAAGGATTAGCATTTGAAAGCATTGTGAATTCATTAGTCCACCACAGTCACGATGTTTGAAATCCATAATATTGCTTGTACGAATCATTTGTTTTCCTTTGGTCCTAATACTCGTATGCACATTGTGTGCCAACCTGGTGTTTCATTAGTTAAACTGAGGGGAGATATGGCGAACCTCGCGAGATGGATATGGCGAACCAATTTCTTAATACGCCAATACCCCAGAGATGTTGCCTGAATGCTGAGTACGCAATTGTTTGCCGCACTTTAGACTAACATCATATTTGACAAATGCATATACTATCGGCTGTTGAACAACAGCGCCTAATGCTGCATGATGTGAGTGTGTCATCTAGGAGTTATCTTGTGAGTCGATATCAATAGCCTGCTCGACTAATTATCATGTGCCGGGGTTCCATAATTCTAACGTACTACCGCATAAAACCAGTACCAGACATGTGATAAGCTTTCCGATTTATTAAAAAGCACAGGGTTTCACCGTGATTCAGAAACGAAATGACGAAAATAGAAGTACACCTGCAGGTTAGCTTCTGCAGAACTTGGTCACTATTGGTACATTGGCTACCTTACAATGCTCCCTCAGGGTAATTCAAATACTTTGACTTGTAAGATTTAGGACCAACTAACCAACCGTGAAAATTTGTACCCTGATTACCAACTATGTTCCTCCTCTGAGGATAGTGTATATCCCGCTAACACCAAACCGGCAGCTACTGGCGGAGTTGGTTCCATGTCGTAGTTGATACCAATAAAACTCCTCAGCAATGTACCATGTTTCCTGCACCACAAACCGATAACTAATGGTTTCTGCTGAAGATCCAGGTGAACTCGACGTGTCTAGTGATAATGGGCAGTTGGGATTACTTGACCGCAGCGTCTCACATATTGTGCTTGAGCACAGACTAATCCTGGTCATATGTATGAATATAAATCATAGTTTCTTAATTGCGCACCGTAGTAAAAATAGGCTGAAGCACTGTTCAAAGCGTGGATTCTTCTTCTACCCGAACCATATTAGTTGCGTGCTGCATTTGTTCTTCGAATTCAGTATCACTCAAACCGGTACTGTTATAAAAACAAACCACACTTATCCGGATATTTTGCGCACACCATAAGGCACACAATTGGTGCATGGAGTTATCACACAGGACAACGCGTGGCGATGTCCTCTGCCCCAAGCAGTCCGCCAAGTAGTCCTGCATCGGAAAGAACTGCGGCTTGTTTGCACCAGCTTTTCTGTAAATACAAATTGGTATATTACAATCATAGTTTCTGGTGTCATTTTGCCACGACATCCTGTCAAAATTTCATGTAATTAGCAAATGCTTCTTTTGATGGCGTGTATGCAACAGCCGGCCGGCCACTTGCGAATGGCCGGAAGGTGGGCAGATGTGATGTCTGGACCACCTGTCCTATTGGCTGCCCAATCACATGTGCCTTACTTAAGAGTGAGGGCACAGCAAAAGAACCGCTTTGTGTCTCAGCCACGTTACGGTTTCCTGGTGCATGTGTTACTGACCTCCTAACCGTCCCGTTGTTGACATCTGTACCCGTGAGACATCTGATATTTCATTTCGTAAAACAAGTTATCATGCGGATCTTTCCTTGCCACGAATAAAAGCGGTAGCAGAGGTGTTACGGTGCATGGAGGCGCAGTCGCCACAATAAGCCACCTTGAAATGTAAAGTGCAGTTTTATATATAAACCTGGATAACATCGGCTAAGAAGTAATACAAAATATATGATTTAAAACTGCTGGTTTATGGTGCCGTGTCAGGCTAACCCAAAAAGGCCCAGTTTTCTTGGCAGTTAAAGCATATGACGGTGGTTTAATTTATTGTTTTATACTAATGCTGAAGAACACTTTTCCATAGGCATACAAGTTGATCTAGTTCCTTAGTGTATAGTGCACTATGCGCCGAGTTCCACTTCCAGCTCGGCTATCTCTACCTGATGATTCAAAACAAAGACGAAACCGTCGGTCGTGGAGTGCAGATATGGGAGAGAGCCACACCGAAACCATCCAGATCAGTTCCTTAGTAATCAAAAATGCGTTATGGGACGATGAACCAAGAATGGAAGTCGTATCAACCATTAAGGGGTCGGCAAGTAGCCGTTCTTTCGGCAGGTTGTTGGCCTTTGAAGTTTACTTACGATATCCGTCTTCTCTCGGGTGTCCTGTCCCTGATGGTCTCCCTTGTTAAGTCGTATTCCGTCGGATGCTGAGGTTACCATTAAATCCGTTCCTTCGCAGAGCTGTATGGAGTGAAGATTCACCAATCTGGTCGTCCCTATTCAGTCGTTAGCCACTCTTGACCGTGTATCCGCTACATTCAATCGAATTTCTCGACGTAGCCTCTTGCGGCATTGAGACTCTTTTCCATTATGAACGGTGTTATTTTCCTCGAAGAAGCATCATCTTCATCAGCCTGGGACCGTTTCCCTTGTAGTTAGATGATCCTGCAATTCTTTTCAACCACTTCGCAACAATATTATTGTGGGCAAGTTCTTGATGGAGGTAACTTCATTCCTTCCATCCTTTTGCTTCCGATTCCTCAGAGGAGAGTATCTGACGCGCAGGAACCCGCAAAAGACAATTGCCCGTTTTGCTTCAGCTTTATGATCTTCCTCACAGTTGCTGTTCTCTTTCGGAAGTTCTTTCCGAGGGATGTCCGGAGTTATACGTAACTAGCGTGATGACCTCTGTTTCGCCACTGGTACTCAGTGTAACCCGGTGAATTCGAGCTTGACCCCAATTCGCTAAATTTGGGTGACATGCAACACATCACAGTGTCGTGGGCTCAACCGAATTGCCATTTGCACCATAAATGGAGTTACACTGAATTTAGTCGTGCATCAGATTCTCCTTTATGGTACTAGACCGTGATTCTGCAAGATTTGTGAACAAAACAGTTAAAGCATCCTGATTTCTTCTGTTGTCTGTAACTTTGAGGGTACTAACTGATACCAAGTTTACCGGTTTCGTGGACTGTAGAAGCTGCGTCACCCAAGTGTTTTTCGGTGTAGCTACCGGAGTCAGGGGTGTTCTCTCCGTTGTTAGCATGAATGCAACTGAAGCGCACTATACCCCGCTTTTCTCTAGGGTAAGCGAGCTCAGGCTCGGACTGTCATTATGGCCACTGACGTGGACCGGACCGCTGAAAGTAGTACAAGCAGACACGCTAGAAGTTTGTCCACTTATGGGAGTGAGGTGAGCAATGGGATTTGGAGACACAGCCGCTGCAGTACGGTTGGACCTACTGCTTTTCTTCGTTCTAAAATCAGTGGCTTAGTGGGAATAAGGAATAACACCACATTTATTAACTCAATCGCAAACAAGACCTTGTAGTAAACTATCAAAAGCTGAAGTTGTCTGAGCTAATAATCAGGATTCAAGCAACTAAGTTTTGTCCAAGTAGCTTTCCTAGTTACGCTTCCCTTCCCTAATTGTCCCGGTATTCCACGTGTGGTTTTGGTGTTAGCTGAACTGCAAGGGATTTATTGAATTCCAATTTCGTGAATCACTCGCTCTGTTATCAAGTGCTGATGGTTCAAGTACTATTCAGTCAACGGTCACATTTGTCGACCAGATTTGGCAGCATCGAACCTTTTTGTTTAGATAACCTGAAGTGGACCTCTGACGTCTCGGTAGCAAATGTTCGGCCTTACGTGTCTGGAATCCGTATGTGTGAAATCATGGGTCAAGCAGCTGAGCAAACATTTCGACATTGCCCTCAAAAGCTAAGTGCTTGTTTAAAAGGTGCTCCACTCTCTGATCCCCTAGAGACACTTTTTTATCTCCAGCGTCAGATATAATAACACTGGACAGCACACTAACAAACATGCGCAGTAGCAATGTAGGGATAAATATACACCAACGAACGCTGAAGTAGTCATTCCATGTGGAAAGTGTACCTATTTTCCAAATAACTCATGGCGAAACGATGGCTCTTTCTAACGTTATGAAATTGTCATGAAATTGTCTCCAAGTGCAAACATTTGCCATTTTGAGCCAGTCAGCTTTAACGCAATGTGACTGCTACACAAAACTCACCTGATCCTACGGATATTTTTGGGAGCTGCCTTTTTTGGGGTGCAGTGCGATAGATAAGGGGGATGAATACTGAGAGGTACAGATTTGTCTCAAAACAAGTTGCGAGGATTGGTGATGCTACTTACTGGCCACTAAAGTAGAATATCCAGTGATTTCTGCTGAATATTTCTATACAGCATGGCCTCACCCTTGGTGTAATACTGTCGTATCCTATCGGAAATGAGAAGTGTTGGCAAATCAAAGCTGAACTGTAATACAGTAACTGAAAGTGATATGACGTTTTGAATGGCGATTGAGTAGTTGGCTCACTTGGTACGCTGAATAAATGGTAAAACTGGGCACTGACGAGATTTCACATTGGAGCGACTCAACGTCTGTTAAGTGGTTTCGATGGTAGATAGAGGAATGTGAGGCAGTACATTAGAGGGAATTCGTAGTTCATTCAATCTGATTCAAAAGAATGCACTATCTTTTAATAGATTACGAGGATTATCACCGAGGCATTATGAAACCTTTTTGTCCAGTTTAGTTAGAGTCGCACATTATGCGTGTTCACACATCTGCTGAATTTCTTAACTTCATTTGGGCTTCACAGATGAGCCAAACCGTGTAACGTAGTACATTTGTACTTATGCTCCGGTTGCTTTCGCGCTATTCTGAATCGATATACAGCTCTGAGGTTGCAGGATATTCATTTGAAATATCCATTAAACAGCATGTCTAAAGGTAATTACTGAAGTGGCTACCATTTTTGTGGATTTTATTATCTTAGTGGAGAATACAGTGATGTTACCATCGCTGTACTTGGACCGTCCATGGATTCAACATGACCCCTCCCTGCGGTTGTAACCGAGCGCCTGATGCGCATCTCATGAGCTTACCTAACTGCGGAATATACTTACCTGGATTGATAGATTGTAATGCCCCATACATTTTACTACTGGGGTGTGATATGTCGTCCTTTTAACAACACTAGTAGTAAGGGTAAAGTTAACGAAATTTTCGCGACAGCCTGTTTGTATAATATTGTTGAGCGGTAGAGTACTGCCTACAGTCGGAAATTTGCACAGTTACGCGGGATATACAAGGGTGTGTAGATGGCACATGATGTCAGAGTGGACATCGTTTGCGAACGCTACTTATCCGCGTTGGATCTCATCATGCAACTGCCAGCCGTCAGTCAAGCTGTAAACTTGTATCTGTGGGGAGCACTGCTCAGTCTCGCGGCTAAGTGGTGATGGGAATTCCCCAGCCACGATCTTGGAAACGCGATGTGTCTACTCTTGAACCACAGGAGATAGCATCCGTATCTTTGCCTTTCTCAGAGTAAATGGATTTAGATTGACTGATTTTGATAGCGATGGAAGTAAAATAGTATATAACAAAACGGTTAAATTGTAGTTCACTATAGGGTGGAAATACAGTGGAGTTCAAGGTGGATTCAGAATACATAAACTTGTGCAGCAGTGAGTGGCGAACGGTCACATTGGCCGCACAGATCCCACTTACCAAAAGTTCCCCGTCACTAGTCATTAGTTGGCGTCAGTCTGGCCTACTGTTTGACTTCTTCCAAAGTGATGATAGAAGGAAGTCGACTGAGCACGGGGAAACACCAACAGCCAGCATGTTCTCTTCAATCCCATACACCTCTCGGTTATGCGTTGCTACAGCTGAGATGTCCTGAGCTACTAATTCGCTTGCCATCCGGTGTCAAGTCCTCCAACGCACTTCACTAATTATCTTGCAAACACCTTGTCAAAATTGTAACTAAATGATTGCAATGTACTCTTCACAACACGAAGTATTGTTCACTATAACCCCTTACTGAATTATTAAATTTTCTTGTTGTATTTACTATAGACATTCATGAAAGGTTTTAGACAAGCTTAATAAATAAATAAATAGAGAAATGCTATAGGTTCGATAATGCGAGGCACGCTTGCGTAGGCGTAATCATGGTAAAAGTACACGAATGTTCGGTAAATGTACAAAAGCGTTACCAGTTTACCGTCTACCTTGAATCTATATTGTATGTGTATATACGAAGGTATGTATGTATGTAGCAGCGTTGCTTGGATTTCTTGGTGTGCTGTCATATTTGCGGTTGCGTTCGGTCGGATGCTCAACGAGAGAATGGATCAAAGGGAATATTCAAGTTGGATGACTGACGTGCGAGGAGGGAGTAAGATAATCTAGACAGACCTTGAATGACCACCAAAAAGGGCATGTCAATCAAAAAGTCAGATAAACGTGGTGGTGTGTCTAATCGTCTGATGTATGCTTAGAGTACTCCACTTATCACACTTTGCGCAACGCTATTTCCAACTAGTTAAATTTACCAGATACAAGAAATTCCCGGGATCTAGTAGTAGTGTTACTCTAGCTGTTTGAGTTATACGATCACCGAACAAGTTATGATGTGCAGGGATGATGTTGGGTATCACCTAACAATAGTCCGTTTCAGGCACGATGAAAAATGAACAATGAGTAAAGAAGCAGGTAGTTGACAAGTTCGATAGGACGGTCGAGGAGCAAACTGCACAATCAAAAGTTAGGTGATCATCTGTTCACTAGTCTAACTAGTTAGGTACGTTGCTGAATAACAATAGTGTAGAATAAGCATTGAAAGTAAACATACTGAACGACATGAAGCGCAGTGATGGCTGACGAAGTGAATGAGAAAAATAAAGATTACCGCTCATTTGCGCACCGATTCCTTGGGTCCATGCGACACACGAATCCGAGATGAGGGCACGATAGACATATTCCACAGTAGTACAGCTAAGGCGACGAAGTTACGGGACCTGAGAGCAACAGTCAATATTTCAGTAAAAATATCCCAATTAGGCGAGGCGACAACTGACCTTCATGATCTGCAAACCCGAAGAGAAATGTAATTCCGTCGACTTTCTAGGCAGCTGGATGGTTCACTCAGAATCAGACAGTTACCTCTGCTTGGTGTTGTGGTCGTTTCAACAAATAGCAGCATACGTGGTTGGGTTCAGTTAATATTTGGTACACTAATATGAGGTCACCGCGTAGCTGTCGGTAGTGTCCACTGAAAACTCCCAGTAACTTCAGCCTTTGCTGGTAGACAAGTCGCGTAGACTCTGGACGTGCACTGGTGTCCTGCGTTGTGGCATCTCTGGCGCCGCGAGGTCGCGCTTCAACCAATGACACCAAGCTACTGTAGCGCATTTAATGTTATGGCGCATGTAGGAGTTGTGCATCATTGGGAAGATTGATGCGTGAACATCCAGAATGCCCTCCACAACAGGCCGACGTTCTGCTAGCCTCTTTTCGCAACGGCATCAAACTGTTTTGAGCAGTCGAGGTTACAATATACCAGCAAACTTAGAGCCATTTCCTGCAAACTGATCTGTAATCTGTGTGTCCCATGCCACATGTATTCATGCATATGGCGTGTTTAACTACTCGGCATTTTACACCTTAATATTAGGTAGCCGGAACTGACCAATTCGTATTCGTGTTGAGATTGCGCTGGAGCCTTCGTTAGTAGTTCCGTTTTATGATTGTTCGACATATACTATTAGCATCTGCGAATAATAGTAAATCAGAAGCGATTGTTCTCGCTAGATTGCTCATTGTAGCCAAGATTAGACGAGGCATTATCACCGAGCCTTGGAGTGCACCGCACTCGACCTAAGTTGCGTCGGACATGGATTCTTGTATTCCTACATTCAATAGATGGCTATATGGGCAATTGCATATCCAACCCAGGATTGAGTCGCCAATGCAATAGCTCCAAAGCTTCTGAAGGAGGATTCGATGGTCTAGACTATTAAGATACTTATGAAAAGTCCAAGTAGATGACTGGTGCTACAACATCAACAGAATCAGACCAGGTACTGCGTGCAATTAACAGGTTAGTGGTACGTGAGCGATTTCGACGGAAGTCCTTTTGCTCCTAGGCTATTAAACTGTGGTCCGACTGGTGATGCATCTGTGCATCTGTGATGACTGAGTAGATAACTTTGGAAAACAAAGGAATCAGTGTCATCGATTGATAATTGTAGGGTCAGTGTGACTACTTCCCTTATCAATAGGCCTGATGACCCCTCGCTTCCATTTGGGTGGAATTTTATTCTCCTGTAGACAATGCTGATCGAAAATAGCCAGGGATCGCTGGCTGCTGCCTACAATCTTCGGTCGAATATCATCTACTCCGGAAATATTGGGGATAAGTAAGGAGAACAATTTTAACACAGCTCCTGTAATGAATGCGATGTTGGGTAAACCTGATGGTAGCGAAATAGAGATGATGAGAATGTTTTGGCTCGTCATTCTCTGGAATGAATAGGCGAATAGAAACCGTTAGAGAGCGGCTGCTTCTATCGCTGTTCGTGTACACCTGTCAGTCTTAACGAGCGCGTTGCACCTTACGGAGGCCACTGATGTGCCTGTATAAGAGCATGCGGTTCGTGAATATTCGTTTCATTGACAACTGCGGATGCGTTTTCTCTTCCTCCCAGATCAAGTTCACACAAAATTTACCTTGTACCGCGTATGCAGTCCAGGTTCAGCATTCGAGCAGCCCTTGTGAGCTCAATGCGCCAATTCTCTGATATACGTTTGATCGTTTTTCTCCTTAGAAACGCGGAAGGATTTCTGTTCCGTTGCTTGTGTTGCCAGTGTGTTAAACGTTTTGGTGAAAGTTTCTCAGGCGACGTCTGGGGGATTTGCAGATAAGAATGTCCAAGATGTCTGTTTGGCAAACCTGAATTACACGTTAAAGTGTGAGAAAGTATTACTTTGTCATCCCCTTGTTCAGAATATTCCGCATAGTGTACATGGTCAAACCGTAGAGTAACATGGTCCCTTCGACACAATGGTATGCTTGCAACTATTCCGGCGAACGTGAGTTCTGCTTTGGTGATAACCTGATCAAGTTTCGACGGTCTATTTGTAATTCGTAATCTTTTGGGGGAGGTGACGTTGTTATACAGTGGGTAGCTAGATATTAGCACTTGCAAAACAGTCATTAAACTGTGTGCCATCGATTGCCGGCCTTTCCAGGTCGTGCAAATTAAAGTCTCCCGCGAACAGAATGTTCCTGCATGATCTGCTTAATACAAGCTTCCGAAGATGATGCAGTTTGCTGTCCATTCCCGACGTAGTGTTTGGTGGACGGGTAAATTGCAGCCACAAGACGTGTTGTTAGTCTCCAACCATATCAGGCACTAAAATAAATTAGGGACGCGGATTTCCGAGTGATCAATAAGTTCACATAAACTTAGATTTATGATAAAGATTTACACAGCCACGCCTTTCAGTTTTATTGCGCCCAGACAGTTACTTGCCGGGTCAATTAATGTCAGATTCGATTATCGCAAGGTTTAACTTGATCTTTGTAATCATTGTGAGTTCCGGCAGTTGCGAGACGTGGCGCTCTCTAAATTTGGCCAACTTACTAAGAAGGCACTGGGAATTAATGTACAAGCAGTATAGTGCTGTTGGTGTTAAGAGTGCGTTGGTGGATGCTAAATTCGTGTTTGGTGTTAAGCCGACCTTTGGATGGTCGGCTGCTAATCATTTTTTGGCTGGTCGTTGGTTGTTGAAATTTCGGATGAGTTGCACTTCTTACGGGGTGTTTAAATCCTGGATGCTCAATCGAACTTCGTTCCATCCTGTCAACTACAGCGGGTGCTGTTGTCTCGGTCACTTTGTGGGACGCTGTGACAGGATTTGCTGGGGTTGTAGTCAGCTTTACGTAGTCCGATCGTTTGCGCGATGTTGCCAAAGATCGGATAATATGCGCGCCCCGCTGGGTGAGCTACGAACACGAAATGCTGAGAGTAGGGCCGTCTTTGTACCATTTACCGAGTGCAGCGTTGCTTGACAAATGCAATATTTTCCACAGTACACTGATGTTTGGTGACGCGCTACATGTCTCAGCATAATAAGCCCAAACTGAATACCAATCGTGTCACAGATGGAAGTTCACTGTTTGTGATCATCAAGTAATATGTCCATTATTGTGCCAGAGTTGGACTCGAGAACGTTAATGCACACGATAGTGAGTGCACTGAGACTTTTGCTAGCGAATGTCGGTTGGAGATTTGTTGCTGATGATTTGGATTGTTTAAAAGGCGTCACTAAAGATGATGATGGAATCTTCGTCGCACCAGTTATGCTTGGTACAGAAGGGGAACATCCAAGTGTCGTTCCGGACGTTTTGTCGATGCGATTGACGCACATGTTACCCCTATATTCCCAGTACTTGATATCCTCCAAATCTATGCTGCCACTGCCATAGCCGCATCGTTAGGTTTGGGCCCTATGAATAGGATAACATCAGTCGCGGCGAGTTTAACATGTGTAATTAGGGGATTAGGATTTAGCAGACTTAATCTATTACGCTGGGGTGATTAGCAAGACTGACTCTACTCTTTGAATATGGATGGAGCTCAGAGGGGTTTCTGGGAAACAGAATCAGTTTTGTTCGATTCTTATGACGAAGCTCTGAGACTCGCCATCTGCTCACTAATTTAATCCGTTTTTCACACTTTTCGTAATCACAAATTAACAACTGCCAATTGGAATTTCTGTGCATACCGGGAAGAAGCAGACTGAATCAATCGCATTGGTACGTATCTTTGAATCTAGTTTATTTACACTGGCATTCTTGACGAGGAATGCAATGGCACCGTCAGAGCAGGCCAGCTGTGTCCTGATCAGCCGGACGGATTTCGATCCAGCAAATTTACTGCTAAATGGAAACATGGTCGTTGAGGCCTGTTGTTGCAACTGAACACTGCACTTGTCCAATCACTTGTCCGATCCTGATCCTCAGGATTTTGGTTGCAGTCGCGCGGTAGTCCTTGATTATCCTAAGTGGGTTTGTCATGGGAATGACGTGCACCTACACGCAGTTTGGCTACTTTGCCGGTCGACTTTGATTGGCATGTGGGTAGGCTCTTTAAAGTGTCTTGCAGTGCGTGGATTTCAGCAATTATGTGTCGGCCATCGGCGGATGGAGCTGAATGCCACAAATTGGGTCATAGCTTTCTTAGAAATGGTCCTGTAGGAGTAATTGTGTAGTCAGTTTTCAGTTGTGTGCGTGCAGGTATCACCGTCTGTATGGGACAGTTCCTCAAAAGTTGCCCACTGAAATTTGGAACATTACAGCAACTCAGCATCACGATTTCTTCAACACTGCTCATGCACAAACAGCCTACTGACTGCACACATTAGTTTGACAGAAGCGGCCGACAAAGGAAGAGGGACCGACGTCTTTTACCTCGAGTACTCCAAGCTCATTGATCGCCGAGATCACGGCATTCCTTACTGCAGGCTCGAATGCTATGGAGTTGGGGATACTGTCCTTGGGGTTATCCGAAATTTGCTGCAGGATCGGCGGCTGCAAGTTAAAGTTTGACATGCGCTGTCCGACCGGATTTTTGTCGAAGGTGGAGTTCCACAATGATCGATCCTGGAGCCACGTCTGTTTCTGATGTTCATATATGAGCTTACGCTTCTGACTTATACAGATTATTTTTGTTTCTCCCTGTTGATTTGGCGATCGCCAACCAAGGAGATCACGAGACATTACAATGAGATTAGGACAGGGTTTATTAATTCCGCAACCTGTTCCAGTTTAATTCGTTTGTGTTCGATGCTGTATATTCGTTATCACCCGAATATCAAACACAGTCTTGTAGCCCGTGACCTGAAAACAATCACCCAGGAGCATTAACTTGGGGTAGTAATCTAGGCTGATTTGGGATGTTCAGAACAATCTGAGAACGCGTCAAAGACGAGAAACCAACACCCCTGTATGCTGAGGAGGACATTCAGGTGTTTTGATCCCTCTGACTGTTTGCAGTTGCTTAACGTATAAGTGCGGTATCATGTGGAATGCGCTATTCGGGCCTCGCAGCCCTAGCGTAAGCAAAACCGCGCAGCGTTCGAGACCACAGCGAAGAACCAGCAAACGGGTCAAAGGATTGTTTCATTTTTTGTATCAACTTAGACGGAAGACCATAAGTTTTACAACGGTCCGTATCGGCGCTTACGTGAAAACTTAATAATAACTTTCCACATTCTTTGGACCCCCAATCACGCCTGCAACTCAGTCACAATACAATTTTGAAAGGTCACCAGTTTAGGTTGGTCACAACATAGAGTTGACTAGAATGTAGCCGAAACTTTTACTCCCTTCGTTTGAGTCAGCTTTGGGATGTCCTATCAAATTACTTCGTTATGTTTAAAAGACGCTTTTAGGTTGCTCCAACCCACCTACATTACGAGATATGGCCTGTGTACGTCGACCGACAATAGAAGGTGAGGAAAGTTGCAAAACCAGCATTAACCTAAAAAAAATCTACGTTGGCTCTTTATCCGTGCCTGTGTGTGAACAACATAGTGATCCCAGCAAAGGCTTTTCATTTAAGCACTATTTTCCTTTGCACCATTTTTCTAGTTCTCAGGATGGCCGTCTTATAGGACTTGCTTTTTGACCCCCATTGTTGACCATTGTTGCATTATTAAATTAAATACTGGAAATTAATCCGAATTTTATGAGGGTATGATGACTGCGCTGGATGAAGATGGAGTAAGGAAAAACCTTGATCGAAAGAGCACTCCAGCTATGAGACCAATACACATGCTTCACAAGCCAGTGACCGAGCTAAGTAGTACGCATTTCCCACTAACCAGGAGTTCCTGTTTTGATTGGATACTGCAGTCCACTCACACAGTGAGTGTTTCAAACAAACTACCAACTGCATTGATTTTGATCGGCTTTATGCTCGTGGAGCGATTTATTTATTTGTTCCATCCCATATAGATGGTTGTAACTGAAAAATTTCTTAGTGGCTGCATTATCGAGCCAAGGCTTAGGTATTTCTTATTAGCTGCTACCATTTAATAAGTTTAATAGCTATAATTTCGATCACATATTTTCGTAAATGTGATTTCAATATTTTAGGATTAAATGTACTCTAACAGGTAAATGGTAAACGGTCTGTTCAACAATAGGGTACATGATCCCACCCTATTCACGAGTACTGTGTATGAGGATGACAGATTCGCATATGGTTTGTCGAAGTATGATTCGAAACTATCATGATTGATTTATTTTGTATGTATCTCTGGGATTATCAAATTAACCAATTTCCAAGTCGTATTTGAGTCTTGAGGTAACAAACGTCAGAGTTAACCGCTGATGTTGCACAGTATCGGGTCACATCATTTTCCTATGTGGTTGTTATTTCAAACAAACTGTAATCGTCAGTCTGTTTGAACACATCTACTACTATGAAATTCGGAGTGATCTCACTTTTCGGTGTAAGTTATAATATTCGACTTCTAAGGTCTTATTAGTTGTTTGAACCGGTTTCAGAATCTGCTCAAAAGTCAAAATTGGAAATGGCAACAATATCCGGGGTCTGAAGGAGACTAAATAAATTAGACCACGGAAACCAATGCCACGGTGTGTCCAAATCTACCAGATGATTAGGAAATCCGAAGTATTCGGATTCGCTAGACTGCTTTTGTAATGCCATATGGTTGCGGACATCTCGCAGGCGTATACGAAGGCATTTTTGCTAACTTTGATAATTGCAGCCACACCTTACATCAGCTCGATTTGGCTCTGTCGGACAAGCGGGGAGTAAGTGAACATTGATGAGTGCCAAAAGTCAGAACTATTCACTAACTGACTGGAAAGTAACAACTATTAACTTTCTCTTGGGCATTAAACATGACTAGATCGATTCCTCTTTCCACTTGATCCACATATAGCATACAAGGTATATGCTAGAATGAAAGGCTGGTAGGGAAGTAACTGATTGGTTTCCTAACAAGTATGAGTTCTATCTGCACGCATCACATATCTAGTGGTTTGAATGTGCAGCTTTAAACTCAGGTCATCACCGATATAGCAGACAGTCCATGATTCCTATCTTTCAAAGGCAACGATGCATTTCGCCAGCATCTGGTTAGCGTTTCACTTTATTCAGATGATTGAGTAACCGCTTGGCAGTGGACCAACTATGAATGTATTGTAGTACCGCGGAGGATAATCATCACATGGAAGACTGGGAGGTCAAACGAAAGAACGAGGACAGAAACAGGCATAGGCATCAGGGACGAGATCCGACGGTACAACACACGCCTCACGGAACC
This sequence comes from Dicrocoelium dendriticum, assembly GCA_944474145.2. Classification (NCBI taxonomy): domain Eukaryota; kingdom Metazoa; phylum Platyhelminthes; class Trematoda; order Plagiorchiida; family Dicrocoeliidae; genus Dicrocoelium; species Dicrocoelium dendriticum. The sequence continues at coordinate 206,210,533 of OX104063.1, forward strand.
AGCAGATCGCAAGCGACGGATGGTAGTCAGCCTGAGCCAACTGGTCGAAAGGCCAAAATGTCAGACAGAAACACTTGGGCCTGTGCATCCAAGAGTAGCCCAAGGCACAGTAATGCAACCGTGATCAAAGAAATCTCCAGGCTTAGAACAACTCCAGGTAGGTCGGAATATGATTTACGGAAAGGAAAATAGAGAGTCCAACTAACAGGAACAATTCACCAGGTTGCGACGAAATCCCACATGAATGTGACAGGTAGTATTTTCCATTTATGGTGTGTTGTGAGACGGAAACTTGACCGCCCTACGCTAGCTTGCTTGAGAGATTGATGAAACGCGGTCAGGTGCAATAAAGATACCGTTTTCTTGTCTCTTCGTTCTAGCTACAATATGATACACACAAGTCCGTGGTCGGATAACAGCCATCCAAGCTTGGCAACCTTGGTTGAAGCGCGACTTAGAAGCGCCAGATGAACCACAACGCAAGGCCACAAAGAACTTCAAGGGCCTACAAAATCTTTCCTACCATCAAAGGCTAAATTCCCTGGGAGTTTTCAGTGGCCGCTACCGAAGGCTGCGCGACGATCTCATATTAGTCTATCAAATACTGTGTGGCCCTATTCACCTATGCAATCACTTGCCGCAACTCAGCCATAATGCCAATCTCAGAGGTAACCCGCTGCAGTTGTGTGCACAGTATATCCACCTGGAATGCCGGCGGAATTATTTTTCTCTTTGGGTTTGCGAAAGATGTAACTCTCTCCCAAACTTAGTTGTTTCCTCCTCCACCTTGGATATTTTCAAAAAACGATTGCATGTTACACTTTGCCACGATCATTTAGTTGCCTAAATTGTGCAGCATTGGAATACAGTAATTATCCATTCAAACCGGAGTAATAAGTCGCATAAACTTGAGGAGACGGTACAGACACGTATATTCTCGTTTTTAATTTTCTCACGGAGCATATCAACTCTAACTGTCCCCATGTTTCCCCGTCGTTCGCATTCGATTCCCACTTACACTACCATTATTCAGCAGTGTATCTACTAGATACACGCTTAAACAGACAACTCACATGTAGTTTCTTATTGTAGTTTTGCCCTCACCATCCTGCGGGATTTATCAAGCAAATGCTTTTTGACGCGGCATTCTTCACTGTTCATTGTGTTCGCTAAACACCACTTGAGCCTAAAGACTGCGGTTAGCATGTGCCTTTTCTGAGCCATTTAGAACCAAGTCACATAGAGGTTGAATTCGCCCGACAGTTGCGGTGCCTTAATTCGCCCATGGTAGGCAGTAGAAACCAACACAGCTTGTCACATACGACTGAGTTCATTTATTTTTGACGAACCTATACGGCCATCTCCATATGTCACAAAAAGGAAGGGATCAAAAAACGCATTTCTTTCACAAACAATCGACAATAAGCATTTTAGTAGTGTTTTGTTGCATCCGTTCTCTAATTTCCTTGCTACTCTGTGAATAACTGCAGGCTGTTTGCATCTACAGACATTCCATTGATAGTTTGTGTTGTGCAACTATGGCTCAATTTACAAGCCCCAGTATACGTGTAGACAAAGAGGCTAAAAATAAGAGTTCCACGAGTTGGATCCATAGCTGTATCCATAACAGTCCACACCCTTACATCACGCATATCCTAGTGGTAACATCTGGGAAAAACATGAACACCAGCGTAGCCCACATCATGATGGAACCACAATCCGGACGGATGGCTGGATGCTTAAAAACACACACCTAGTAAGAGACCACAGTAAACGAAAACGTGAAGGTAAAGTGATGGAGCGACCGATCAGACCGTTGCATTCGAAGACGACGAACAGGTAGTTCGATGACAGTTTTCAAAAGTTAATTGGATGGTAGAAATCAGAAAGGAAACACACTGTCCTCCACAGTATTACACACGTTATCTAGAGGTGGGAAAACACCTCAGGTACTGTGCCGCAATACATAAAAAAAAATGCAACAGCCGCATGTTAGTTGGGCAAAGTGCAACGGATGGACATCATTCCAGAAAGCTACCAGCCGGCTACTCGGCAACGAAAGCATTATTATGTAAAATGATAGTAGGCAACGTAAAAAGCTCGTGGTTGGAGGAGAGGACAAAAGGAATAGGGAGGGACAAGAAACTCACAGTACGGCGGGCCGCTGATGTCGGCTTCTAGCCATATCAACAAGTGTATCCAGCCAAACGTGTTCGTCTTTCGGACCCCAACCAGGGAGCCGAGACGCTCCAACCGAGGTCAGCTCAGAAGTGAGGTCCTTCATTCTTCTCGACCAAGTCATCGCTTGGCCACACCCACTCTTCTTCCATCCACACCCCCGGCAAGCAAACAACGCACGTCGCGGGAGTCGGTGGGCTGGCATGCGTAACACGTGGCTAGGTCATCTAAGCCTGGTACATGAAATAACGGTGCTGTGCGTCCCTTTTCTTTTCCTGTGCCGTAAACAAGGCATCGAACACGCTAGTTGCTCACGCGGTGTTCCCACCAATTGTTGGCCAAACTGCGAAGGCACCGATGGCCGAACGTTACCAGCTTATTTATAACCGGTGATCAAAGGGGCCAAGTTTTGCAACCGTACAGTAGTGTGTCGAGCATACCGCTGCACTGTACACTTTACCCTTCAGGGAGCCAGTGATGTTGCGTCGCCGCTATAGGTGGCGAAGACTAGCAAAAGCTCCTCGAGCTTTTGCCATAGGATTCATGAGCTCATCCTAGATCCAAAGGGCGCTGATACAACTTCCCATTTAGTTGAATTTCTGAAAGACTTTCAGCTGATCCCTACCAAGGGTCAGCACGGAAAGCGATCCCTGCCAAGCTTGAAGGAAAGCTTTGCATTTAGATGGTGCAAAGCCAAGTACGGAGCGGTTGACGGCCAGTGCCAAGCTGTCCAGTGCAGCTTGGCACGTCTGGGAGCTGTCACAGCTTGGGTCAATATCGTCAGCATACTCCAAGTCAAGAATTCATTCTCCTGGGAGCAGATCCACACCCTCCAAGTCACGTCCTGTAAATGCAATCTCCATGCCTTCGTCAATAGCGAAGTTGGAGAGGAAAGGTGACAGCGAGCATCCTTGTCTCACACCGCTGGAGATATTAAAAAGCGACAACAGCTTGCCGTAAGCCCACAGTCTGCCTGAGCTAGGCGCGTATAATGCTCGGATAATCTTACATATTTCCCAGGTACACCTTTCCTGAGTAGACCGTCCCAAACTGCACGTCTATCCACCGAATCGAATGCACCTTTGATATCAAGAAACACGACAACAGTGGGCCGCCAGTATATGGGACGGTGCATCAACCACTGACGCAAAGTGAAGATGTGGTCAATGCAGCCACGACCTCGACGGAACCCGGCTTGCTGCTCACGTATGTAGCATACACGAGTCTGTGAATTATCAGAGAGGCGTGTACTTTGGAGGCGATGGGGATCAGACTGATTCCACTAGGTTTACCGCATTCTGAACGAGAGCCTCCTTTGAAGGTGAGCACAATAAGGTAGCGACTGTCGTCGGTTGGCACTGTTTCCCTAGTAATTTGTGTACCTCATCAACAAGTTGTTATGGTTTCGGCTGACCTACCAATGACCTGCTGCTAGCGTGCATTCTGATCAGCCCGACTTCCCAAAGCAGGCGACCGGCGTACGGATGGCACGTATTTTTGCTTAACGTCCAACTAACGGTACATTCAATTTATGGCCAAATCAATAGCCCTCAGCGTAAAACGCTCTCATTGGCTGGTTCCGTCCCAGTAACACCTTCCCCCGCAAAAGTTGACATAAGACTTCATTTTTGGATCCAACTGCATTCTTACGACAGGTCTCCGTAGTCGATCAGTACAGCGCTCGGTCTGGACCTTCAATTCCTCTGAGACTTCTGTGCGTGATGCGTCCGAATTGCTTTGGGGATTAGATGGCATGTCGAAACTCTCTAGTAGAATATCTAACGGTAGTAACCGAGCGCTTGTGCCCGCAGGGATGCTAGTTGGTCGCAGCTGATTGGAATGCCTGGTCCAAATCAAATTACCCACATTAACCTCATATAGCACCTGTCCAATATTTCTCCGTATCGATCCTACCACCCATTGCGGGTTTCCCGCGCGATAGTCTCTTACTAAGACACGCTGTCCGGGGTAAAAGCGGCGTGCTTGAGTTCTGTGTCTTTCGTTGTAGTACTGCTCCATCCGAACGTTCCTTTCTTGCTCATTAGTACACCTCGGAGTTAGCAGGGAATTCACAGTACGGAGTTTTTTTCCCATTAGTGCTTCTGTCGGCGACAACTGGTTTGGTACTTGGGGATTTGAAGTTGATCTGTACACGAGCAAATATGTATCAAGTATCTCCTGTGTGGTTCCTTCCCCCCGCATCTTTAGTAGCGATCGCTTAAACGTGTCGACGAAGCGCTCTGCTTGTCCATTTGACTGAGGGTGAAACGGTGGCAACCGTAGATGCGTGATACCATGCTGTGCGCAGTATTCGGCAAATTGGGAAGAAGTGAACTGAGAACCATTGTCAGTGACCAAGGTTTCTGGTATTCCGTGTTGACTGAAAAGTCTCCTCAAAATGTTAATTGTTGTACCACTTGTCGCACGCTCCATACAGAAGACCTCAGGCCAATTACTATAGGAAGCAACAACTATTAGGTACTGCTGACCGTTTAGGGGACCAAAGAAATCAGCGTGCACGCGTTCCCACGGTTTTGTTGCCAACGGCCAGGAAGCTAATTCAGCTTTTCTCGGTGCCTTACTAGCGAGCGCGCATCTGGGACATGACTTTACTAGTTGCTCGAGTTCCGAATCAATGTTTGGCCAGTAGACAAAACTCCGAGCAATGCTTTTCATTCTGTTACTTCCAGGATGTGCCCGATGAAATTGCTGAAGGGCTCTTTGGCGAAGTTCTTTGGGTATGACAATTCTCTCGGCCAAAAGTAAACACCCATTTACGATCGAAAGTTCGTCCTTTCTCCGAGAGAGAATTTGTAGCTCTCCGGATAGAGTATCACTTGGCCACTGCGTAGTGTGAAATTTGATTACCTGGCGCAAGAGGGGATCTCGCACAGTTGCGTCACGTACCATGTCGAACGTCACGGGAAGCTTCCTAAAATTCTCCATCAAGACCTGGTTGACCTCTGATTCAAGGGAGATTGCTGCAATTATAGATTCTTCCTGCTGATGCTGTTGTAGCTCCAATAACCGGGAAAGTGCGTCTGCTTGACCTATGTCCTTTGTAGCCGTGTACTTCACCGCAAAATCATAGGCGAGTAAGGCCGTGGCCCAACGCCGCAGTCTGTTCGCGGTATAAACGGGTATACCGGACTTTGATCCAAATATGGCTAGGAGTGGTTTATGGTCGGTAAGCAGGGTAAACCTCCTGCCATACAACATTTTGTGAAATTTCTTTATTGCAAAGACTATCGCTAATGCCTCTTTCTCTATCTGCCCGTAATTCTTTTCGGCTGGCGACAGTGATCGAGCTGCGTGTGCGATCGCTTTCTCCGATCCGTCCGCAAACTTATGAGAGATAACTGCACCCACGCCATACTTCGAAGCGTCTGCCGCCACCACGATTTCAAGTGTAGGGTCGTAATGTGTCAGCAAAAGGTCAGAACACAGCATTCGCCTCACCTCCTCAAAGGACTTCTGACAATCTTCGGACCAGTGCCAACGTTTGTCCTTGGTGAGTAACTCATTGAGTGGTCCACGCACGCTGTGCATATGTGGCAGAAATTGACTGTAATGACTGACGAGTCCTAAGAAGGACGTCAGAGTAGGCACATCTTTGGGAGGTGGCATCTTTTTTATAGCATCAATGTTTGACGGATCTGGACGTCTACCGTTCTTGTCAATTATGAAGCCAAGAAAATTAATGGAGTCCATGAAAAACGTGCACTTTTCTGGGCGAAGTCTAAATCCGTACTCTTGTATGCGATCAAGTACTAAGTGCAGCTTTCTGAAAAGGTCATCTGGGTTAGTTCCGACGACAATGATATCGTCCAAATATGCGGCAGCACCATCTACATCTGTTCGCATAGTATCCATGATTTGCTGAAAAATTGCTGGCGCGGACTTAACTCCGAATGGAAGTCGATGATACTGAAACAAACCTCGGTGCGTATTTATCGTCAGTAGTTCTCTAGAAGCTTCGTCAACTTCTAGTTGTAAGTACGCATCCGATAGATCTAGCTTGGCAAAACACTGACCCCCATTTAGTTTCGAGAACAAATCATCTGGGACTGGCAGCGGATACTGATGCGTGTTTAACGCTTCATTCAGCCCAGTAGAAAAGTCGGCACATATTCGGATCTGGCCGTTCGGCTTCTTGACAACCACAATTGGAGCCGCCCAAGAAGAGTAGTTCACTGCATAGATACCCCCAAGTTTCTCCAAACGATCAAGTTCCTGGTCAACAATTGGGACTGCCGCGTAAGGTACTGGCCGCTTTGCACGGAAAACAGGAACAGCATCGGGTTTTAAGGACAATGAGGCTTGCAACTTTGTACACTTACCAAGTCCTTCACGGAAAACAGGTGCATATTTCTCTCGAATTTGTTCGATTGCCATTGCCTTGGGGACTTTTGGTTTGTGTAAGTGTACACCTGCACAGATTTGATCAATGGGAACATCTGAGAGGTTAAATCGCTCAATCCAGTCTAATCCAAGGAGGTTCAAATTCTTGTGTGTTGTGACGAAAATAGTTCCCCAAGCGGTGAAGTTGGCAAAGCGACACTCACATTCAATCTGACCGATCAAGTTTAGACTCGTACCTGATGCGCTCTTCGCTTTATGGTTAGTTGGTTTAATGTCAGGTGAACCGATAGCTTTCCATAAGTTTTCCGTAATGACTGTAATATCGGAAGCCGTATCAATCTGCAGACGCGCTACTCTTCCGTTGATGGTAATAGTGACGAACTTTCTTCTATATTTAACATCGTCCGTATAGTTAGCGTTTACTCTTGTCGCGAACCTTCGGTAACCTGCTTTTCGAGTATCACATGACGATCTAAATGATGTTTTGAATCTGCAGTGGGTCACCTTGTGCCCCGTCTAAAGCACCTTTGACAAACATGTTTGCTGAAAGGACACCATCTCACAAAATGCTAGCCTCCGCATTGCCAGCAAGATGATGGGGGTTTGGATTGTGGATATCTGCTAGGTTGAGCCGTCAGTGGGTTGTTTCCTGAAATTTGCTGGACAGATATATCTGCGGAATGTGCTCTCGAATCTTCCACCATAGCCGTATCGTGCTTTAAATTCATGATTCTTTTGGCTTCAGCAATGGCGTTTTGTAATGTAACATCTGTGTCGCGTTCCAACATACCAAGTATTCTCGTTCGTATCTCGGCGTCTTTTGGGGACTGTAGACTGCATACTAGTATCAAACACTCGAACTGGTCTTCCGTGAGCGACTTCAGTTTGAATTTCTGGCATTCACGTTTGACTATCGCCGCGTGAGCAATAAGACTGTCATTGTCCTTTTTGCATAGCTTTAGATAATTGTATCGGTTATTGAAAAGAGACGACTGGTCTCCAAACAACGCCGTGAGTCGAGCAACTGTATCATCAAAGCTGAAATCATGCGCGTTGTTTGGCAAAATGTAGTTAATGTATCTGTCATGTTCAACCGTTCCGAGTTTTCGTAACAAAAGGCGAACTTTAGATGCATCATCGAGACCTGACAACTCTGCCCTGAAAACATCTTCATAGCGCCTGAACCACGCGTCGAATATTAATCCTGAGTCAGGATCGAATATGAACTCATTAACACTACTGATCATCGCATCCGCCGAAGGCTTCCCATTGTTTTGAACGACCGTAGGCTGCACAGATAACATTTGGGTGAGGGTTTCAATCATACGCAGCTGTGCTGTTTCAAATTGCTGCTGTTGCTGCAACAAAATGATTTTCAGGTCTTCCGCTGAAATTGACATCTTGATCCACTACCTTCCGTCGCCAAAAATATATGTTATGGTTTCGGCTGACCTACCGATTACCTGCTGCTAGCGTGCACTCTGATCAGCCCGACTTCCCAAAGCAGGAGACCGGCGTACTGCTGGCACGTATTTTTGCTTAACGTCCAACTAACTGTACATTCAATTTATGGCCAACTCAATAGCCCTCAGCGTAAAACGCTCACATTGGCTGGTTCCGTCCCATTACAAGTGCAGTGCCTACGGATTTGAAGAGGGCTGGAGGAAGATCACCTAATCCCGCGACCTTACTTAACTTTAACAGTGTGAGCTTACGTTCAACTTCTAAGCGAGAAGGTGGATCCAGAGTCAGCCCAGGGAGCATGGCAAACAACGGCCGGCGAAACACCAAAAACTTCCGACCTAACAACTTGCCTGTCAAAATGCTCATTCCGACGCTCCAAACCTTTTAGCAAAATGTGGATAGGCTGCCCGCTCTTGGCACGTTTAGTTTTACTAACAGCAGTTCTCCTCTTATCCGTTTCCCGTAGCAGACGGAATAAGTTACGATAGTTGCCAATGGCAGAATCCATTTTCATCTCTGATGCACGTTGAGACCATCAGATTTCGCGGTCCCTCTTTAGGCTAGCTCGGAGTTTTGCCCGGAGCACTTTGCGTGGCTTACTGTGTTTGCTTCTAGCTGAGATATGAGAGCGAGCATCGTTAATATCCCGAGACGGTGAAGCGACGCAAAGTGCGTGTTTACGATAAAACCTACCACGTGAGGAGTTGCCTGCTGCTAAGTAGGTCGGGTGCATATGAGACCAGTGAGCTTCAACGGCATCCAGTGAGCGCTTACTCAGCTCGCACGTCAGGCACTGTGATAGACATTCAGAACAGTTGGATTCACTAGCTGAGTGGTGTAAATGCACTCACCACTTCCTCCTGGGCTTTCGCCAAAAGGCAACCGCAATCCAGCACATACAAATGTATGGTCGGTTTCCATACATGTGCTCCAAATTGAGCGACAGCTCTGAACGTAGCCTCACCATCGGTAACTTTTTGCAGTGTGATCGTTTTGCGTCCATGGCTAGTTCGAGGTTGGTGAGCGCCATGTCACCCTCCGGCGGGTGCTGTGTCAGAAGTTGGTGCTCGCAAGAAATAAGCAGGTATCTTGACAAAAATAAAGTAACCGCTCACGGTTATCATTATGAGAGCTTACAACGTGTTGACCGCCCAGATATATTTTATCATTTGACACATTTCCAACTTGTGCGTGCACATTTTCCTCTAGCACAACGGTGTCTGAGCTTCTTCTGTCGCGAAGGAGCTTGTTCAACTGGCGCTAGAAGTCCTCTTTTACCGAATCATCGATAGAGTTTGTGGCTGCATAGGTAGCGGTGACGAATATACACCTGTTGGTCCCATGTGGCTTCGAAGCTTTGAACGAGCCAGCCAATCGGACCGCACACATCAGGCTACTGATTGCGATCAAGTCAACCAGAGCAGCTTCCGCCCTGGGACTCAGGGCAATAGTACCATTAGCTTGGCAAGTGCTCAAAGTTGCATCGTCACCGGATAGGCTCAGTGATAAAATACGGCTGGTGTCACCTGAAGGGGATCGCAACGTGAGCACAGAGCTCGTGTCTTGCAGGTGGGTCACCGATAAGCAGCAGCTATCGATCGAGGGGTTTTCTAATGTTCGAGCAAATGCTGTCGATTGACTGATATGTGGTAATGTACGTACCATGTGGCCTGCAAATCTGAAGGAAGACTGAGGGCTCCAAATTGAAACCGAAGAACTGGGCGTGAGCGGTTGTTTGGACAGGGGCTTATCGACAGGTCAGGAAGGATACTCCGTGTTCACATTTTGAAACTGCAGGTAGAAGCCTATCAAGACAAGGTGAAAGAGGGCCTAGAAAATGGGTTGAAAACAGTAGGGATAAAAGTGTACTTGGAACGGGACGGTAAGAGCGAAAAAGCGTAAGGGATGAAATAAGAGGCTTGAGCGGTGACATCCAAGGCCCTATCCACCATGCTCAATGCAGCAGATAGGGCACTTCGATTATCCTCTGCGGCGGCCAGAGCATCAGGAAACTGTTAAAAGAACCATTCATTGCATTTCGTGGGCAGGATACTGTAAAGTTGACCAGGCCTAGAGTGGAACATGACTAGGGTTCTCAACCAAAGCCTTTGGTTCAAACACCTGAATGCAAAGCAGCGGGTTTGACGGTGGGCCACAATGAGTCCGTTTTAAGGAATAGGGAGCCAACCTCATTCCAACCCTCAAACTGGAGGACCAGGCGGCTGAGTTTGTCCGGCCTCTAACCATAGACCAACCTGGTATGAGTGGCTCTGAAGGTGCAGAAAATCACCACCAGGCGTAGCGCAATGGATCTCTGAGGCACGCCAACCACCGCACCACGGTAAGTTCCAGCCTCAATGCGACGGCGAAACCGCCTGTAATGGCTAGCCGAACAACCTACTCGTGGTGTCAGCTGGGTGGTTCGGGTTTAACCCGTTCCAGCAAGTAGTTCGGCGGCAGTGTTCCATGACGTGGTGGGTTTCGCCTGGCAAGCGTTCTCCCTATAAAAGGCCACAAATGTCTGCTTAACAACACTGTGACGTGGCGGTCGTGACTCGCCACAAACTAAAGTCACTGCCCCATGGATATCCTGATAATTCCCTCCAACTCACGGACAATAATCTTCTACTCGCATATTGATGACAATATCAAACATTGAAGATTGGAGCAGCACAACTACAAGCACAAAATACACAGCTACATACACCTACACACAATGACATACATACATACCCCCTACACAAACATAAACTGCTATGGCAAACATATCGTAATTTTGCACATTCTTGATCATGCATTGTATTTTCAAACTGATCATGCCTGTAAAGGCGTGCCTCACCTTGTTGAGAATAAAAGATTTATTTATTTATTTATTTATGTTCAACTTGTGTAACCTCTCATGGTACGGCAGCTTCTGTAATTGAAACATCATTTTCGTTCACGACCGTAAAACTCGTTCGACTGCCATTTTGTTCCGGAATGGGCAGGCGGGACAAGTCTGTAGGCAGTATTCAATGTGAAGCCTAAATAGGCAGCAAATAATCCCGCGAATATTTCAGTTAGCATGATCACGAATGATCCGCGGATCATCCACTACATGCCAAAACCTTTGCTAGTAGATACCATCTAATGTTCACTGGATTTAAACTCAGACGAAAGCAGGACGCCTAGGTCGGCTTGGACTGATACCTGCAGAACTTCATTACCCCGAGTCCTTGGTGGGTCATTTGATCCTACTGGCTAAACTGCACGTTTACCGAGATTAATAAGCCGCGGGCACAAAACAGGCCAGTTCCGTGGTATATGTAGAACCATCTGTAGGACTAATGTACCACTAGGATCATTTACTGGGGACCAGAAGTTTAAGTCGTCCGCAAAAATTGGACAGGGCACTCCCAGTTCGTCGGGTAAGTCATTAACAAACGAGGTGAACAGCACTGGGCCAAGGTCCGACCCTTGCGGGACACCGCTGGGAACATATTTAATTGAAGACAGGCTGGTGCTCATACGAACAGGCATCTCCATGCCGGTTAAGAAGGCCGAAATCCATTTCACGGTTGACCCCGAGATACCATAAGTATGCAACTTGTACTAGATGCGAGAATGCGCAACTGTGTTAAAAGCTTTGGAAAAGTTGATGAACAGTACGTCCAGGGCCTATCTTGCTCAACGGCATCGGCCCAATGTTCGCGGGCAACTAACTTGGCAAAGCAAGATTAGCCCTTATGAAATCCGTCTTGGGAGGGGTTGAGCAACCCAAACGCTCTTACATGGCTTTCAAGTTCTTTCCTCACCATTTTTCTAGGAGCTTGACCAACACACTGGTTAGGCTAACAGGTACATCGTTTTCAGGGTGTTGCTTGTCACCCTTTTATAAACGGGACATACAACAGCGTTTTTCCAGTCGTCAGGTAGAGAACAGCTGCGCAACTGGACAGCAAAGTTCATCTGTAAGAGGAGAAAAGCGTCCAAACCTGTTGCATTATTAGTAGATAGCTCACGTAGAAGCTTAAGCGCCTTGGCCTCAGGTATGGAAACCTCCTCCAGATAAGCGTTTACAGGAAGTTTAACTTTCGAACTACTGCGCAGATGGTGGAACTCGCGGACAAATACATCCGTATGCTATTTCCCAAGTAAGGATACCTGGTCAAGGTCAGTAACAGCAACCTAGCCGTCTGAACAGAACAACGCCGGGATGGACGGGCTCTTGTTGCCTCGCCTTTTACTAAGGCAAAGAAGCTTTTTGGGTTTGAGGAGAACGAACAGGCAAGCATGATTTCATATTGTAATCGACCACGTCGCAGATACTGCCTGCATGCTTTTCGAACGTCGCATTACTTTTGGAAGTGCATGCCGAAGGAGCAGATACATCGGCACGCCAACTCCTGGTTCACCTCTTAAGCTACTTTCGTGACGCGGAAGCAAAGCAGGGTGGCCTAGCTTCAGTTTATTCCTCAAAGATATCGGTATACGAGGTCGAGACAACTCAGATAAATAGAACTTGAACTTGCCCAAGACTGCCTGAATATTGTTGGTGTCTAAAATGACGCAAGGTAAGATAGCGGCCATTGCTTTCATTGCTTGAAAATTGGCGGGTTATATGTTTGGTCTTTGAATGGTGAGATCATAGGATACACGGTTGCGAGAGCACTTGAAGAACAAGCGTGCATAGTCACTAACACCTAGAGGTGGATCGTGTGCAACGGCTCTGACAACGTTCACTGACTTGGCAAAGCCTAGATCCAAGAGCGACGGTACTTGACAAACCCATGAAACTGGTTGGCCGGTCAATACGTTTATGTAAGGGAACTTGCAGTGCGATGTCTAGAAGATCAGTAGCAAAGCTCCCTGAAGCAGCATTGCGGAAGAAATGTTGTCAGTGAACATTTGGAGTGTTGAAGTCCACCTGCACTAAATATTTATTTGTAGAGTTGGCGCTTATGAAATCAATCAGACCCCTTGTACTATTAGCGGGGCTTCTATACACAAGCACAACTTTACGTGGTGTATGGAAGATACGCAAATTGTCCGCAAGCGCCTCGACGGAACCGTCTGAGGAACGAAATGTCTGCGTTTTAAAAATACTTAAAGCAGTTAACGTACGAAGCAACGCCGTCCCCACGATGAGCGGGAGCGTGGTCACAACTCAGCACTGCGTAAACTGGTAAGCCAGCTACAATGTCGGTGGCATCTATAAACATCCAGGTCTCAGTGCACGCGAGATGGTCTGGACTAGACTCATCGACCATGGCGCCAAATTTGCACAACTAGTTCTGCAGCATATGCAAACTACCGAAAATCCGCTGAAAGCATCTAGTATCGTGAACCTCGGGTCGTTCGCTACTAGTACGGGCGCCGGTAGGGCGGAAATAGACCGACGGCTAACTATTCAAACATTCATTAGTGAAGACCCTTTACCCCGCTTCTCCACGGGTCTTAAGGTCCTTAACAGCCTCCCTCAATATCAACCTATCCGCCCCGGAGGAAGGTCTGATTGCACGACGATAACAGTATTTTTGGGCTTAAAGGAGAGTCACAAGAGCCTGGTGCTCCTCTGGTGTGGACAAAATGTTACACTCAACCGAAATCAGAACAACAGTATTGCAAATGGTGGTTTAGTAGAAGCAATGGCAATAGTACACCGGCAGTCCGCACTGGGTACAAGATCAACTGTTTAGTTTTACGCAGTTCACATGTTTTAGCTAAGCACTCGCTTTTAAACCAATCCATAAGCATCGCTGGTTAGTCGGGAGATGGACACTGACGCATTAGCGCACGCAATGCAGCTGCATAGGCTAGGTAGGGTAGCATGACCTTGACGCGTTCAACGTCTGGTGTTAACAAAACAACTCGCAGCAGGCAAGGTCGAAGGTTGGATCCGTCGGTTGACAGGCTACCGATTCCAGCAAGTTTTTGCACAGGAACACCGGTGACAGTAACTTAGTAACGCAAACTTTGAACCACTAAAAGACGCGCATCATACGGTTTGTTGAGAGTGCAGCGGAGGACTCATTCGCAGTCCTAAAGATAACACTATAATCAGTGTTCGAGTCACCGCGACGTGGCGCTCGACACGGACACAGGTGCTTGTTGTTTCGCCACTGGTTTTATGGATCCTAAGGTCGTACTAGACTCTTCCTGCGAGGACTGGACGGTAGTGATTGATTTGGGGACAGCGCGAAAGGAGGAAGGGAAGTATGCTCTTCATCTGCATTGGAAGAAACCACTTCTTACCCTTATTTGCCTTTACTAACAAGCGCTGTCTGCACTTCATCCTCATTAACATATGAATCAGACGCCCTCCGAGTAATCAATATTAACAGGCACACTAGCTGTAGGCTGAAAACATGTCGAGGCTTCCAAGGCAGTCAAATTATCCAGGTACCCAATTATATCTTTACTGAGCAAGCCTGGGCTATCCAGGCGTCTCACAATCTAGTCGACTTCCCTGTCTACAAAAGTCAACTGGGACAGGAGACCTTCCAGAGAAACGTGACCGTCCTTTGTTAATAAGCAGCGCTCAGCCTCACATTTTGCGGAATCGTTACAGCTGCAGAGCAAATTCTCGTTGCTAGTTAAGAGCATATAATGCTTCGAGCCCAAGCCAGTAAGTGACTTATGGAACCACCGATTAGAAATGTTACATGGCACACCCCAAGGCGAGTCGGGTGTTTTGCCACACATAAGCACCGAGTCAATGGAAGGAAACCCCGGGGATTAAGGAAGGCTCTTTCGGAACATCGTATCAGAGGGGAATTACAGAGAAGGGAGAATCAAGCAAATATAAGAGAAAGAGCCAGTAAGCGGTTGACGGTTACCAACTATGCATCCTAAAAGCAGATTATTCGGGAGGATCAAGCGTAACACCTTGGTACTGATGTGAACTCAATAGATCACACAAGAGTGGTGCTGGTATTTGAGGGCGGTTGGCTGTTGGTTGTCCAAGTCAATGAACAATACGTCCACTGTTTAACCCTGGTCGTCGGATTCCGCTCTCGATGAAACCAGCAGGTCGGTCAGACAGAAATGTCCTCTTGCGAAAACCATGTTAAAGTGGGATGAGAACGTTAACCGCTTTGAAATGGTTTTCCAGGATTTCCCTCCCCAGCTATTTCCAGCAGCTTAACAGGCATGCTGGTAAGTGAGCCTGTACTTTACAGAAATGTGCCTACCACCATCTTTAAAGAGGGTGCAGCCAACTGCTATCCAGTCAGTAGGTAACGAGCAGCTGGCGAGTGACTTTTCGGAGGAGCGCTTCGCCGACTCACAACCTTCATTTGCCAGTTCATATAGCAGCTTCGGAGGAATGGCGTCGATTGCAGCTGCTTTGGTAGGACTTAGGGCTAGCAGCAGCGCTATCACTTCAGCCGCTGATACTGAGGTATCAGTCTATAACGAGTTAGTTGGGACTTTCGCCACTAAATCGATAGCTGGGAAAGGTGACGCTAAAACAAACGTCCCCACATACGGATTTCCGAGAAGACAGGCCTTGTCGTAGTCAATGTGCGCCGCAACCCCACTGGGTCCGTTCGACCCCGGGATCATTGGATCAGCACGCCCTTGTTTTCTGACAGGCGAAAAACCGCTTCGGGTCGGTTGAAGCCGTGTTTGCAAGTTCCATTTCATGGCGAAGTCGAGTGTCCTTTAGGTGCTGCTTACATGCATTCCTTGCTGTTCGATAACACCATAAGACACCGTCTGCTTGTGTTAAAATGCAGCTCCGACAACATTTGGACCGTCTATTTAATAGTTGACGTGCAGTTCACGCAAACCAGGGTGGTCTGGCGTTTTCTTGCTTCCCAACTGAAAGATGATGGGTGGAAGACACCTTAGAAAGGAATGTTTTGAAGTTATCCTAAGTGGTTTGGTTATCGTCTGTCGCCAAAATGGTGTAGGGTGTAGGGATCTCATTGCTTCAAGATCGGCATGCCAGATGTTTGGACCCCTGGTAGCACATTTCGCTTGGACTCTACTAAAAGCACAGTCGAATGAGACGTAAGCGTGGTCACTAGCTCCAAGCGGCTGACGGTAAACGACTTTACTTACAAAGTCGACTGACTTGGCAAAAATAAACTTAAGAATAGAGGGTTATTGCTGTGTATAAGATTTGTAACTGCTTTCCTGCACTTTTGATCTTCTTTAATTTATCAACAGCGCAGAAGGAATGCTCGATGCCTGTAGACTTGAAGCGGCTGCTCGGCTGTGCAAGGAGGTGGCTTTAGTTGGTGGAGAGTCACAACCGCCACGTCGCAGTGCTGTTAATCTGACGTTTGTGGTTCTTCATAGGGAGAACCCTTGCCGGGCGAGAACCCACCATGACATGGAACACTGCCGTCGAACTATTTACTGGAAGCGGGTAAACCCAACCCACCCAGCTGACACCACGAGGACGTCGTTTGGCCAGCCAGCCGATGGTGGCCAAGCCTACGGGCGCAGTCCCGCAAGAGGTTAGGCTGGTCTATCTCCGTAAAATTAAAGTCACCCATCATCAAGCACCGGTTGATGGAATGATCGGGAATGAAATCCGTACAACCTTAGAAAGTGTTGCCTGGTCTCCTATACACACAATATTAAAATGCAAAGACAAGGCGCACACTTCAATTGAATGAGCTTTAACGTTCCTATCAGTTGCATGAAACTTATAGCTTTTAGAGCCAGTTAAACAGGAGTGTAGATATGGCGTAAATTTACTTCTACGACCATCGCAGGGACGATCTGAGCTCAGTACTGCGTAGCCAGGTAGGAGAAATCCACTCTGCATGACCACCGAAGACAACCCATATCAGTGGTAGCGATCACCTCTGGATGAGACAGGTCAAGAAGAGCACCAAATTCTCCAACCTTGTTACGCGGGCTACGCACGTTACTGCGCAATGCATGAAGAGCATTAGTATGGTGCGTCCAGGATCCTCTGCCACCATCATGGGCTCTGGCATAGCGGAAGTAGACCGCCGACGCAACACACAAAAACCCACCCTCAGCAGACCACATTCACTAGCAGCGTGATGTGACTTGTGGTCTTGGATAGCTATCTTCAGCTTCGCTCTGTCCGCTGTAGGAAGGTACGGCTGTGCTGACTCCAGGACCTTTTAAGTTAACAGCAAATCGTATAAGCGCGTTGTGCTCCTCCGGTGTGGAAAGAATCGCTCGTAGAAGGCGAGGTCCCGGTTTTGGGTTACTGACTAGCACGACTCCAAGGCTGATTGGTTTACGCATTGACACTCTATGGAATCCAGGAAAGATTAGGCTAGTGCGGTAACTTTTTGTACAATTCGAGATCACGTAACATTCTTTTCTTGGGAAAGGAACGTAAATTCAGCGACACTTTTAAAGATAACGCTACTATCCGTATTCAAGTCGCCTCAACGTGGGGTTTACAGCGCCTGTTAAAGAACCAAGGGATTGGACCACACGTCCGTGTGGCATTGGTGGTACTAGCCGTAGTTCGTGGAACAAGTACAGAGCTTAGTTCCGGCGGCGTTGTGCTCAAGCGACCTGCCGTACAGGCTGCGTCCCCTTTGATTGCACTTTAAGTTAGGTTATTGCATTCTGTCTTCCTTCGCCTACCTTTCATAGGCACAGGCGCATGCAAATCGTCCTTATTATGAACGGAATCAAAAAGACCACGTCGTAATTAACAGAAGACGCAAGCATAGAAAAAGGTAAGGTCGTCAAGATGCTCGTATCCGAAGAATTGCGCAAGTCCTCAATACCTCGCACGACAGATACACAAGCGTTTTTAAGGCCAGCTACGATTGCATTCACTTTGATCTAGGTCGGGCAACAGATAAGTAGGTTTTCCATACTTTATAAGCTAGAACCCAGCGCCGAAAAGCTTACATCCGAAGGCGGACCACGCTGAGTATTGTGCTTGCAACAAGTAGGACAACTAAAGAGAAAATTCTTACTGCTCGCCATATTGCTCTGAGCTTAAACCGGCGCAGCTTCCGTGAAACCAAGTACTGCAGACGTCCCATTATATTCCGCCAGTCCAGTCCGTCCCTAGTTGGGAGCACTTAAGCTTGCCGCATCTTGTCGGAGTCAGCTGGTGGCAGACTTGATTACGACAGACTAATTTTGCTATTACAAGGGGTAAAGTAGGCAAGAAGTAAGGAGGAAATAAGACGTAGACCGGTTTGCGGTAGCCTAATAAGCAAGGAACGAGAATTACCATCGGGTCTTCCGGACGTGCTTCGTTCGCACAATTTGGACGTACCAAGTGCAGAAACCCACAGGGTAAAGAACCAGCCAAAGCAGTTTCATCGAGATACAGCTGCGATGCCAATGAGAGGAAAGCTTTTCGGCAAAATTGATAAGTGCACGGGAAAACAGAACAGGACGAGAAGTCCGTATGATCAAGCTTCCGAGTTGTTCAGGGATTGCGAAACCTCCGAACGGAGGCTAAGCCTCGCAATACTTGATACGCACGACGAGTTTGAGCGGATGAAAAGCAAACCAAATAATACTGATTTAATGAATTATTGTTAAGATCTGAAAGCGTTTAATGTGGCGCGGCGAGCCTAGGCCTCAGCATATCAAAAGCAACAGGCGCTTCAACGTAAAACAAGCAGCGAAAACCCCGCGGAGAATAGCTTCCGAGTTAGCAGGGAATTGCGAACTCTTTTGAAGTACAAAAGGCTTCCAAGAACGACTGCAGGTTTGTCACAGCGCTACTCTGACGCGCTACAGCCAGCTAGCGGCAGCGAACCTGACGCATCATGCTATAGCTCCTACGCGAATTCTCCCAGGCCAGGCTCCGCATATTCTTGACCACGTGTTTATACAGCGCCTTTGGTATCACATTTACTTTACTAGATTCTATTTAGTTAGAGTGGTAGTTAACCACGCGAAAGAGGGGACCCTGTCACTCCGGATAGCTGGACGTCCAAAAACTTTAAACCATTATTTTGCCTTACCTTGGCTGTTGATGTATAATTTTGCTTTTACCTGGTTCCGAAGCCTGCCACGCATTATGCGTATTAGTGATTAATGACCAGATCCCTTTTTTGCCTACTTTTCTAATCTTAACCCATACTACTATTTATTAACCTTGCTTTATAAAGTGCAACAACACTCGTTAAAAGAACCTCCAGAGTGAAATCTGGATTATATCCGCACTCTTAATTACCACGCTTCCAATATGCCCGCTCCCAAGCTCATCCTAACTAAATGCAAATGACCTGAGCGAGAACTGGCGCACCACCATTCTGAGCCTATGAACCAATACCCAACTCTTCACTAGCCCAAACTACAGCAACCCCTCTTCGCCCGAAAACCTTACCTAACTGACCGTTATAACTGTTGTGAGAGGCGAGGACTGCACTTACAGTTCATCTAACGGGCCAAATGCATAATGGTAGAGGTGAAGGTTCCAAGGATTGTCTGCTTCAATTAGCAACCCGAAGCTAGTCTTCAAGCTGCTGTTTCAGTTGTAACCATTTACCTTTATCTATCCTAAAAACCAGGCTCAATTGACCGTGTAATACTTGTCATTAGTTCAGAGTACCGTGCTCTTATAAGCCGTACTCTATTCCACCCCTGAACTATGTCGAATCTTACTTGTAATGCTTTTTGCATGTCTGCTGTATAGCGATGCAAATCGGACCATATGAACGGTCCGGATCACCAGATGCGTATTCTGAACCTCAAACCTAACTTGCAGACTTTCCACAACCAAGTGGTGGGGAGACACCGAAAGGTTAAATAATTCGCGGCTTCATGAACTGGGTGCATACGTACTGCGCCAAGTCTTCTCCAAAAGTCTTCTCTCTTGTTCCTACCTTGCTAGCAGGACCATCAAGTGATCAAATTAACCTTCCTGATATCCAGCTTATTCCACACCACCACTTCACTCCAATATTGACACCTGCCCACGTTTAACTAAATGTTCCTAAAGCAGTTCGTCTATCTGCATTAGCAAGTACATAGCGCCAAAAGCCTTGCAAAATAGGCGAGCACATGCTTATGGTTGACTTCGATCCTAATCGTTTTCGCCTACCTTCAAATATCTACAGGACCGCTGTATGTCAATATTGAATGCATAGCTTGCACAATAACTTTATCACCACTTAGCTGCATCAGTAGCTAGCCGGACAACCTCCTCTTGGTGCCAGCTGATTGGTTCGGGTTAACTCCCTTCCAGCAAATAGTTCGGCGGCAGTGTTCCAGGACGTTGTGGGTTTTCGCCTGACAAGCGTCGTCTATATAAAAAGCCACAAAGGTCCGTTTAACAACACTGTGACGTGGCGGTTGTGACTCGCCACCAACTAAAGTCACCCACTGCATTTTAGGATAACCGCTACAAGTCCACAGCCAATAAGCATCCAGTTAACTCCGGCGACAAATTCAAGCACGATCAACAGGGTAGAAAAAACATTTACATGTTCCGTAAACACAGCTAAACACGCCCACATGTACACTTACATACCTTCATTTAACAGCATATGCGACAATCCCATTGTTCCACTGTATATTACCTGATCACATTTTGTACTCTAAACGTGACCATGCCTGTGAAGGCGTGCCTCGCTTAGTCGAGAATAAGCCTTTTCTTTATTTATTTAAATACGTTGACACATGAGGCTTCGAATGTTGGTTATAATCACAACCTTTTAGATATTACAGCTAGAGTTGTTCCGCAGGCATTATATTACGTCTTAGACAATGAAGAATGAACAATGATTTATAAGGGGTAAAATAGCAGGTGCTTGACATGTCCCGTAGGGTGGTTAGAGTGAAAAAGATAGATCAATGCATAATGGAGTCGTCAGTGCGGGCTTTTACCGATTTAACTGTATTGCCGTATAATTTGTTTGAAATGAGAATGTAGGTACACAAAGAAATAATTGGTGTGGTCAATGATCACGTAATAGGCGAGTAAAAGAATAAAAGATAGCAAGTACAACGCTTACTCGTGTGCAACTACTTTGGGTCGACGAGTGTAGTTTGGCGTGAAGATTTCGTGCTTCCACTTTGTGGGGAAGTGCATCTCGTTCATACATCGCTGAAAGAAAATTGTTAGTGGTCCTGCCAACCTTTTGGCAGCAAATTTCAACTCCTTCGGGCGAATGCTGTCCGCACCCGGCGAGCTGAACTCGCGCAAAGACGTCAGCCTCTTCATTACAACTGCGGAGTTAAACGATGTGTGATTTAGCCCTTATGGCGGCGTTGTCTGCTTAGGCAGGATGTATGGTGATTGCGCGCTTTGAAAGGTACCACCAAATTGTTGTTGAAACACGTTGGCTGCCCCTTGTTCTGTTTGCGTTAACTTGCATGCTGTGTGCCGAGCAGGAATACCACGCTTAACACGGCGCAAATTGTTTATGTGTTTGTATAGCAATTTGGGATTGGAGCAAAACATTTCCACTAGACCTTGTTGGTTCTGCATTTTATCCTCCCGGACGAGTCCGATACAGTAGTTGCTTTGTGTTGTGTAGACATCCCAGGTATGGTCGTTCTGGGAGGCCATGTAAGTGTGCCAAGCCAAGTCTTTTAATGCCATGTATTTACGTGTCCTGCACCTTACGGAAGAATTCATCCTTTTAGGCCGGCAGAGTTTGGTTTCAGATGCCCTTGCCACGAGCTTGGTAAATATGTTGACGAATTCGCAGGCTACCTCAGGGGTCAATTCGGCTAAGAACGACAAGCTTGTTGCATTAATGAGACGTAGAAAGCGCGAGGCTATTGTATCTGAAAGCATACCCAGATGCAATAGAAGCTGGCATTAAAACTAGGCTACTATTTTTGTTAATTAGCCTCCGGACTGAACGCACTTCCATACGCATGCACAGCCGGCATCCAACAATTAAATTAGATAGATATTATTCATTCTCACTGACTACCGTCTGTTGAACTACCGTTATGTTTTTAACTATAATGTATACTTCAGAGAAAGGTTGTCCATCGGGTATGCTAAACGGACTCAGTCATAGCTATACTATTTAGACGCAGAGAGCTTTTAGTCCATTTCTTCCTTACTTGACATAATATGCCTTATCATTCATCTGTGCTGTACATCCACCAATCAATATTTTAAGCACTGATTGCCAAACAGCATTACGAACCAGATCCTTTCCTACAGCCGTTTATGCTATCCTAAAATCCACTATTTTGCCTTCCTGCAGACTGGCAAGAAGTTTAGCCAAGCGCCATTTAGTCAGTCACCGTGGCTAGCTGAATATCTAGAACGTTTCGACTACCACTATACCTTAACCAGGCCGGCTATGCAAAATTAATCGTTTGCCTGTTTCGGATGCCTTATGTGACAGACACCATGGTGGGTGGACATCCATTTCTTACGTTTTGCGTATACGTTACTACACATGGCTTAAATAAGCATTCACATTTTCTGACCCCCTAAAACAGCTCCGGTAAGATAAAACTCTGGTGTGATAGCTGAGCTAATGCCAAAGCCGCATCCCAAATCACCGTTTTGTGCTGCATTGGGAACATTTGCGTCACACCTATTTACCAGGAAAACTAAGCCTCCAAAACGTCAAAAAGTTCAATATATGACGCCATAATAAGCAAGGCACAATAATCCTTCGCCTTTGGAATCTCTAGCCCTCATAACCACAGTCGTTGTTGCACCATACATACAAGCCGCAGTGAATTGTACGCTTTGTAGTAAATCACATATTTTTTAAATACACCTTTGCCTAATTATGGCGAAAGTTCTCACTGTTGTGTCACTACGTCTGTGGTTATTTAAAAATTGCAAAAAGCCATAAATCTCGCATTATCTGTCTTGAAAATATGAGACATTGACAGATTGATATGGACTGAAAGAATCACGAGCCGCTGTGATCACCGCGTACAGACTTAGCCTCTGTAATTCCGCAGAAATACTAGCCACCACCTGGCGTTATTACTGTTTGTGGTTTCCAACTTTACAATATTTTGCAACGTTCAGTATCCACGAACCTCCTACAGACGAGGCCTTTTAACCTAAGACAAATTACGTCATGTCGAAAGGTCTTCAGTAGTAGTAACACCCTTTTAAGGCTGCTTAGCGTTCCAGCACGATTTTTCCTTACATTTTTCTATTAGTTAACGCGTAAGCATAGAAAACCCGTTTTTGGCCAAACTCTTCGCACCCTATAAGTGCTGGCAATCTCAAGCCACCTTGCACCCTTTTAGATACACATACCTATTTAGAAGAGCTAATGCCAATTCATATACACCTTTCTTTCGCTTTTAAGCTGCATTTGACTACGAAACAAATGCACCACTTTTAGAATGGAACAATAATTACGTTACACGCTGTCACCAATAACTTGCAAACGACCGCGTGTTTTTCAGTTATTCTTCTTTTATCAAGTCAAACGCTCAAGGGTTACCAATGCTAGTGTTTTAGGTTTCGATTATTTACTAGAACTAATTTAAAAGCTTGTGTGTTCTATTTTTTCTATTACCTCAGCATTGTGTTGCACAGGATTAACTATTGTTAGGAGACATTGTAAATAATTTTTATTTTACAAACTTTAGTAACACTTTACGCTGCGCTATTAACCTTGCCGTTTGTAAAATAAATGATCCTTTCATTTATGTTTGTGCTCGTTCGGTTTTACCTTTTTCCTACCCCTAATGCTCTCATCGCTATTACTTCTCCTCCAGGAGCGTGTCGTAAATCGCGACCTCTGAATGTGCAGCAATGCTTCACTGAAAGTGGAATCAATTACATCAAGAAATGGGCTCTAAGGCTCTGGCCTGCCTTATAATGAAATATGTAATAAGGGCCCTGGGTTTTTGATTCCAAGGACTAACACGCAAACGCAAGTAACTCCATTGAAGAAGTATGCACGAATATCAACGGAAGGACCGACGATGATATACTGTGAAAACAAGCAGAGTGTGGTAACCTACACGCATGCATTTAGGAAGTACTAAGCCTAATATTTGTTTCCTTCATGCAGTAGCATTGAACTATTGTGCAAAATGACCTGCAACCTTGCGAGCACAGCCAGGTGCAAGTTCAAGTGGGACTGGAACGATAAAGTAAACCCTGTAATTGTTCCTTCTTGAACGGGTCGTCGATCCAGAAGTTGATAGAGTGCTCCGACTTCTTGATGGGCCTAAAACAAAAACACCCGGGGAAAGACCCTGGTCCGCCAATTTAATGCCAACGTTCCCTACATTAGCTGTCCTTGCTATGTCAGTTACGTCTAGAGATGTAAGTTTTTACTTCATTTATAGTTTTACACTTCGACTCAATCAAGCTTCCAGATAATTGCAGAGGAAAGTCCAAGAAACCTGTCTTGCCAGAAAGAAACAATTCCTCGCTTTCCGATCTATGCCTCCGGATCCAGGCAACAGCTTTACTCTAGCAAACTATATTTGGGACGGCTGAGTGCCACTATTAGAACATACTTTTAGCTGTTAACATTCCCAACACTTAAACAACCTTGCTTTCATCGAGCAGACCCCTCTGCACATGGTCGTCTTTCCACCACCCGCTCAAACCCATATATTGGACTGAAACACACAGTTTTCCACAAATTGTCCGAAGAAAGCAACTGGTGGCTATCAGCTTTCCCTCTACTTAGGCTACCTTTCTGCCGTCGTATGCTAATATTTGCCGGAATTCAAACCTCGGTTGACCTTTTACTAAATTATTGTACGTTTATGCACCTACATTATCCTGCATTTGGCGGCATTTCATGCACACGTGGCTATGTTTATATAATACCAGCCAAAAAGATCGACGGCAGTATTTCAGGATGTGTGGGTTTCCCTTGGCTAGCATTCTTTATTAAAAATGTTACAGAAGTCCTTTTAACCACACTGCTACATAGCGGATGTGACTCGCTAATGAATAAATTCACAGCCTACAGAGACCCACACAAGTCTATATCCACGTATGCGAAAACAATCGCCACCTCATATTTGACGTTTTCTTCACGTGTACTCCCCATTTCTGCATGCAACCAAATGTGCCTAGTGTGAACCATTGTCTACAAACCTTTGTTCATGCTTGATTCATCATATCTCGATAGGTGCGAGAATAAACTATTTATACATATGTTCTACGGCAATTGTCCATATAGTAGACAATGTTAATCGACATTTTAGGAATGCTCGTCTCCAATATGAGCAGGGTTTAACGGAATCTGCCGTAGCTAATCCCAAGAAGTTCATTACTTACGTTACTAGTAGCAGCTGTGCAAAACTGTCTATATCAGCGTTATTGCGAGCAGAAGAGACCAGTGTGCAAACCGACTATAATGATCGTAGTAAACTTGGTGAACAGTATAGTAGATGTTTGCGTAGGAGACCACTTTAACACAGCTAAAATTGCTTTCAAGCGTTTAAGATGATTTTTGCTTAGCTGACTTTAACATAACGTACTTCTTCGGACTATTGCAAGGCTGTAATCCCTCTAAAGATTCCGGCCATAATTTGAGTTATCCGAATCTGTTGCAAGAATTGACCATTGAGCGGAGTGGCGAGCTCACATACGGATGATTAATATCGTTTGACTGCAGCGTCGTACCTACGGAAGGAAAGGTAAAAAGCAGATGGCCATATTTTAAGGGAGGAACAGCGCTCCGCTTGCTACCTAGCGGCCTGTCAGTTTGACAAGCGTAATAGTCAAATGGTTTGAAAAGCCGATAAAAGTTTTGGTGGAGCTCCGCCTGAACAAATTTATATCAACGTTGCGCAGCATGGTTTCCGAGAATAGCTTTCGTGGCAGTCCAAGCCCCTTGCAGCTCGTGTATGTTGGACAGTAGCAGTAGACATTGACCAAGCTGTAGGTGTATTATCCGTGGACCTTAACAGCATTTGACACTGTTACTTATCGTTGACCCACACTAATCTCGTGATCTTACACGATAATTGGTCGCGCCCTTAAATATATGTCAGATTTTCTGGAAGTGTGGGAACGGGGTGTAGGCGTGGAACGTATGCTTGCGATGGGGTAAGCTGTCCTTATTGGCGCCCCCAGGGCTCGGAATTAGGGCACTTGTTCTACGCGATCTATGTAAATGACTTGCTGGGGGAGATAATAGTGTCATCAATAACGTTGTTTGATAATACCATGCTCTGTAATATTGTGGATATCCTGGGGGCTGCAGAGGTAATTCAGTGTGCTCTGGACAGGCTCTGCGGATGAGCAATAATATAGTTGATGCCTATACATTGGACCACGAACTCTGTCCTGCTAATCGGAGCCGCTGATCCTCGCACCCGAGATGTTGTCGGCGGTGGGGAACTACCTGTTGCTTCTCAGCAGCTCTTCATTCTGACGACATTTGGAAGAAGCTGCTTATCGGGGTTTTCGTAAGATGCGGTTTATCAGCCGCTCGTTCGGCCTCCCATCAGCCAATTTGGTTGTGAAGTTATTCTCTGCATTCTTCTGATCCCGCCTGGAATATTGTATCCAGGCTTGTCCACCACGAGTCATCCGAGACAAAGTAAAATTTGAGGGATCGTTAATAGTTGGTACTCAAATATGGTAGGGTCTACGGAAACAGAGTATTTCGAAAGCTTGCTTAGGTTGGGGTGTACTCAATGCATTACCAAAGGATAAGAAAATTTTGGATTCTCACTTATCGTCTTTCGTCAGGTAAAATCGGCCAAGGCTTCTCAGGTCTATTTAGTCCTGAGAATTCACGTGATTTCCGCGGTCACCAATAGAAGCTGCCTAAAACACAGTCTGATCGGATGAAAACGGAAACTCATTTAGTTTATAGTGAACTGGACTTCGCTGCATGATCAGGTAATTAAGGCACCTCGGGTAAGTGGTTATGCGCGTCAGCTTGATGCTCTTGGGATACCACGCGAAACCATTCCCTGTGCTGACTCCAATTCAGCCTTCAGTTCCTTTCTATGGTCTCAACTACGTTAGTGTCCTACTTGTCTATCTTTTTGTCACTTCTTGCTCGCTGAGTCTGCCGTTTTCGCTGTCGCACTTTAAGTAGCGGGCCAGGCAGGGAGTGCAATGATAGGCTACGTAAGCACTAGTTGTTTGGACAGCATGGGTCCGGCCTTCGTTTTAAGTCCATCTGTATCTTAAAGTTCGTCTACTATTTTAACGACCCGCTAAAGAAATAACTCACGGGCTAATTCTATCATACCAGTGGAGCGAGAAATAAAGCTTGAACACGAACGCAAGAGAATCGGCAGCAATCGACATCAGTCCCGGTGTGCAACCATAAATGATAGAATTATATAGCAGAAATAACAAGGTTATTAGGTGGAAGAACAATTACCATTGATGCTTTTTGGGATCCAGTTACATACGTCATTAAGATTTGTTCATTATGGAGGGGACACGCCGCAGCATGGAATTTCAGCAGCCTTTCTTTTGCCAGCGGTTTATTATTAAAGCAAAACAAGTGGGTCGACCTAAATACTGCTTCCATATATAATAGCACGTCCTGTGCATTGTTCTTATTTTTAGTACAAAGGCAAGTTAAAATATAACTACAAAATACCGCTGATTAAAAGCTTATGCCATTAGCGCATAGTTAGCATTTAACAGCGCATACATTCGTGCCGCTTTGTTGCGTAGGACTTGTTAATAAACAAGTTGTGCCTGGGTTGATTTGGTACAGCTTGCGCATCGGTCACACGGAGAAGAATGGCAAGTTAAAGTTTCGGCTTTATTCGAACGATAGGAGAACCCGGAATGTTCATTCAGGGGGATTGTTGATCCAGGAAATGCAGAATTTTGTATAACGTAGAAGTCACGATTAAAATTCATGCACAATAATGTGCCTCGACGGGGAATCGAACCCCGGTCCACGAATTTCCGGTCCGCTGCTCTACCACTGAGCTACCGCGAGCTGACGATTAGGTGCGCATATTTTAACAAATGACTTCTGTTTGGTGCGCGACGTGTTGCCAATGGGCTCACAGTACCTGTCCTGGTGTTGCAGATTGGCTTACTCACCCGTCACTTCCCAATGGGCTGAAGTATCTGTCCTTCGAATGTCCAGTGGGCGATAGTAGTTTAAATTTGTCTGCTTGTGAGTGGTGTACATTTTGTAGAAAGTAAAAGTCACGATTAGAATTCACGCACCATAATGTGCCTTGACGGGGAATCGAACCCGGTCCACGAATTTCCGTGGGTGAGTGAGCCAATCTGCAATACCAGGACAGGTACTGTGAGCTCATTGGCAATACGTCGCGCACCAAGCAGAACTCATGTGTTAAAATTTGCGCACCTAATCGTCAGCTCTCGGTAGCTCAGTGGTAGAGCAGCGGACCAGAAATTCGTGGACCGGGGTTCGATTCCCCGTCGAGACACATTACTGTGCGTGAATTTTAATTGTGACTTCTACTTTCTACAAACTTTACACTACTCACAACATCCAAAATTAAAATGCAGAATTGTTAAAGTATGGAGCGCTTACGATTTTGCGAGATTTCCTCCACAGGGTTACACTAACCATCACCGTACCAAGTTCACTATAGTATGGGTACCGCCAGCGGTTAAACTTTGCATAAATAGGACGTGTATACATCTAAATGTACCTTTTAAATATGAAACTATGCAAATTTCAACCTGTGGATTACTAACTTATAGCTTTTTACCTTGTATGTACAAATCCCTAACTTTGTTTTTAAATTCTTATCTTTTATAACTATATTACTTTTACGACTATTTATAACTTTATAAAGTGCAAGTCCATTTTCAGTATATATGCCTCATTGCACCTTAACTTATTCACGGATGTACGGAAGCAATCACCGTATTCCAACATACGCCGCCCCCGCGTGTCCAGTTGTGACAATGCACAACCACGAGAAACGTTGCCGGTATAAAAATACTTGGCCTACTTTTCCTAAATCGCCGAATACGTACGTTACAGTGCAAAATAGAACAAAATCAAACAAAATTTTATAGCTAGGCGGTTTTGTGAGGTCCATTAACTAAGGCAGTTTTAAGCTGCTAGTTCGAACCGCAAGCATGACGGTCATGGAGGTTTGGCTCTTCGAACAACGTTCTTTCTCATATAAGTTACAGCGTTGATGCGTTCTATCCACATATTGTTGCATTTTTACACCATACTTTGAACAATTTCGTCGATTTCCCCACTTTTTGTAGTACCCTCTATGCCTGCGTCTATACCGCCACCTGCGATGTGTGCGCCGCCAGTCAGGAGCCTAATACATACGGCTCCTTCATTTTATTCTGCCTTGGATTAATAATCCAATTATGGTTTTTCATTTCCCGGGATACAAATTGTGTGCCTCGCACCATTTTGCATAGAATTTTCTACTATTTGCTGGCTCTGCATGGCGTGTTTACCAATGTTATCCGTAAGTTAACCATTGGTGACAACTTTGTATGACATACGAATATAAATACGCTTCAGTTTGTGGGTTTAGAGCGCTAATAATGATCCTTAGGATAACGTGAACACGTGGAATTTGTTTAAAGCTCCACATTGCATTTGTTGTTTTTGTTCCTTTGTCCTCTTTAAGTGGATGCGCGTTTTAACGGATTCCATGCTGGAGCTTTCCATGACTATTGAGGTCATGAAACCAGGCGACCCAAGTATGAACTGCACTAATTTCGCCAACATTCACCGCCATGGGACAAAGTTGAGTAACCGTACATACCTGTTTTCAGTGCCCCCTGAGCAAATAATATAGGCTTGGTAAGTGTTGTTAAGGAAGTCAATGGAATGTGACCTATTTAAGTTGCCGTGTGCAACTGTCCACGAGAGTCTCGTACTGTACGGTGCAATTGTATTCCATTATTTTCCAACTTTTGCGGAATAGGTCGGAATCATCAAGCATGGCGGTACGCTACGATACATTGCTGGGGAAGTTCTAACACTTCTGGAGGTATACCGCCTACAAAATTTGCACCACCTCTTACCTGGCCAAATTTGCTACCATGTTGACCTATAAGCGCGAGGTTGTGAAATCGTTGTGTTTCCACGCTCATTAGTTGTGCCTATTACAATGACCAAGTTATATAGAACACATTGAAACAAATATACAATAAATGCAATAATTTTGCAAGAAAACGCAGCGCTGGATGTAGGGCTGCTTTGCGCAAGGAAAAGCTAGGAAGTATGAGCACACCTAGCTTACTTACCTCCAACATCCGTATATATTAGGAAAATGGATGAACGAACAACACTAGCAACTGCCGATAATATTCGCAACTACACGTGGGTTACTACAAGGGGCTTGGCTTTACAATGTCATGAACGACGCAAGTTTACCGGTAGTTGGACTCAACTATCTTCGGTACTACCGTCCCTATACTCTCGTAACCTTAGCGATAGTCAGTAGCGGCGGCAACACTTCCTGGTGCGTATCTACAATATTTTGCTTTCCTTCTCTTTACAGCATATTAAGTGGCTAGTTCTGACGTGCAGGCCAAGGTGTATCAGTGGGTACCGCTCAGTCTTACTAGGTAACGTTTTTATTCCCTAACTCTTCGAAGCGAAAAACAGGGACATGGCACGAGGTTTTTATGGCGGAAGTATTAAAACATAGCGGTTGTTCACTATTATGTTTACTAGTGATTTTAGCAGACTTGTGACCGTCTTGGACCACAAACCTCGTACAATATCCCACTAGGTACAGTGCAGCACTTGACCTGGCAGTTGTCTACAACTTAAAGCTGTTATCCGTATGCAACTAGGCGCCTTCAGGTAGCTTTGATCACCCAGCAACTAACCTATATCTGGTTACCTATGCTAAGACCAACCATAAGGGGGAACAATCGTTGCAACGACAACACGTTCAGTCGGAGGACGTGTCATACGCAGCATATTGGCCGACTGCAAAAAGTGGCATCATGCACCACATTTAATTTATTTTCTGACGCTGATGCATCCAAGTATCATTATCAGTTGACAAGTTACTTGAACTTCCGATTGACATTTTCTGCCTGCATAACATACTGTATATCCGTGCGGACAGGTTCGCCACTCCAACCTAAGGCGGCTACATAGATAAAACGGAAAAGCTTTCAACGGAAATGACAACACTTTAGGCGGCCAATCTCGGTTTACATAAAGGGTAGTTGGGGCCATATCAACAACGCGTAGGTTCAGGCTATACTTAGAAATAGTAGCTGCCATGCCAGCTGAAGTGTGCTTAAACAACTAAGTAGACTGCCTCGACGTACGTCAACCACCGAAACAGCTGCGATGTAACTGAACCACGAATTCAACAACTGCTATACCACGCTCATTTTTGAATTATGCCTTGCCAACCTAAACTCTCTCCAGACACTGCACCATGTCGAAAACTGCACGGTGAACAAATTGCTGTAACAGCTTCAACCAGGAAAGCAGGTTGCCAGGCAACCTCTTGCCCGTATGCCTCAAAGAATGTGCTGACGCCAATGCTGAACCTCCGGTTACTTTTTACATATATGGCATCCAAGCACAGAAAATTGTCAACCGTACGAGAGGCGTCAACATTACACGAATTCCAGATGGGCTCAAGCAGATGCCGAAACTTTGCCTGTATTTCAGTAGCCTTAAAGAGGTGTAGAAACTAATTTGAGTTTATGCAGACCCTACCGCATTATAATAATTCTCTTCAAGTTGTCTATCGCATTTTAAATTTAGCCGAATCCGAAGTAGCCTGCCTTATACACGCTGTTCTGTCATGGCGGGTCAGGTGAAGCAATTTCACCTGAGGCCGTTTTGTAATACAGCAACGCAATTGGCCGTGTAAATAACCAATAACTGCTTAATGCTCTACTCACTTTTAAAATACCTGCTTATTATTCTTCATGGCTCGAAGGATTATTCTACCGGTCGTACACAATTTACCTGAGTTGGGGACAAAAGCCCACCTGCCTTAAGCACAAACGTTTGGGTAGTTAATAGAGCTTTTCTGTCAGCCTCTCTTTTTTATATCAGTGCCATCAATACCAGTGAAAGGAGCTGCAGCCCTGCTAAAATTTGCAGATGACCTATTCCTGAACGTCTATCAATTGACGGCTGTTTCTGTAGTCAGCGTTAAATTAAAATTAACCAGCTAAACCTTTTGTCAAAGTCAGGAAGCTGTCGCTTTGCTTGTCACACCGCAGTGTTGTCACTTTTCCAATGCACCGGGGCGATGGATATCTAAACGTTTCCAGAAATTCCCGGAACGCAACCTCGATGGTGAGAGGTTACACTCCTTCACATTGCTAAGGTTGTTTGGTGCTTTGCCTAGTCACGATTTACTTAAATCACACAACATAAAAGACATTTTCACAAGTCCGGGCGTTATCGTTTTATGCCTCACGCCTGCGGTCATTTAGTGGCCCGCATAAGTTGTCATTTCCCTTCTTCACTGTTTGTGTCCTTGCATACAGGATGTAAAGCCCACCAGTCTTTTTACGTTGTACTAGGTAAAGATGTTAGCTTACTCTTCTGGTCGCTTAAGCTTTTGTCGCAATGCAGTGGTATGTAGGAGCTGACGTTCAAAGATATAATTGTATCCACTCACGTTGGTTCGTGCAAGAAAATAACATCAATGGAACTTTTCGATATAACACAGCCGCTCTTTTTTGTAGTGTATGAACGTGTGTCATCCTCGTCAACGTCGGCCGGTGGCCGAGTGATCTGCACGTTTACGTTGCAACGATAAGATCACCGGTTCGAATCCGCGAAGGGGTGGGCGGCCTCGCGGTATACTCAGCCCGCGCGCGACTGGTTGTGGTTGCGCGCAGCGAAGAGTTGTTAGGGCGTACAGCTGACACCTTATTTTTATTATTTTTTACTTAATCTAGTCAACTCTCCAGAGGTACACATCCCTTTGTGCCGGTATAAGAGTGTACCGTTGATCAAGAAGCCTCTACCCAGCGCAACTTTTGCTAGACCAAATAATGGTTGTCCAAGAAGTACCAAACCGCTTCATGCCTTTCTTGACTTAACTTGCCTTGAATGCTGTTGCGTTATGCCGAATTCTCCAATTGGTTAGCGACTCCAGCTATTGTGTCATTTCTCGTTTCGTAACTTTGGCTATCCTCTCTTACCGGCAGCGGACTCCTGACAGTCCAGCCTTGCTAACATGACTAAAGCAACCGTCACTGACTGTCAATTCGCTACACACAGCTTACAGAGAAACGGCAAACCGTTTCCTTATTTTTCAATGAAGGAGCAGTTAAGGTGCACAATTTTTACGTTATGGATAGTTACGGATTGTGTTTCGTATATATCTTCTTTACTCTCCATTTTGCTATAAAAGCAACCAATTCCGGTACACTTAGTTACCATTGCTTACTAACATCGGCCCTGTTAAACACCGATTTTCAGGAAAAGCAGACTATATAGGTTAGATATTCCATGAAATTAAGACCATTCCAAGCTACCAATCGACTGGCGCGACTAATTTGAAATGGTACTATTTTCTCTATCATTAGTGGGCAGCCTGTCCGCAAACTTGGCGGTACCGCCACCGTCTAAACATGGGCGCTAGAGGGACTATTGTAGTATTCAAGCAAATGTGCACTTCAATGGTTGAGAATGAACTACTAATAAACAACGCGGCCCTTAAGAAACAGGGTAACCTAAAAGTATGCAACGTACGTTGCCGTTAACCGTTGCTTTAGATTCGTGTCTTAGTTCCGTAGATAAACTAGATTGGCGCAGTGGAATGCAAAGGGAAAATATGCGGTAAAAGCAAAGCTTTACATACAAACGCGCACCGCAGTAGTTTTGAGCATTATTTACACCGCATCCATAATTAGGAAACGTCCCCGTTGTCATGGCGTAACTAGTTTGAGACGGTGCTTCTGCTACAGTCGCTACTTCCGCAGGCGGTCCAAAGTGGCCCTGTGGTGTGGGGAACTACGCTGCGAAATGCCTTAGCCGGTTACAGTGTACTGTAATGCTTCGACTGGCAGGGCTGTTAGAATACTTGCAAACACAAGACCTACCTAAGCTCGGATGTTGTGCCGTCTGCTGAGCTTAGCAAGTTCGTTGCAAAGGTTTCGTCACCAATCGAAGTTACATCCTCAGTGCTAAGTTGAGTGACGCGCAGTAGTGTAGAGGAGCCGCTCACCGAGACTGAAGGTAATTGGACTTTTCTTCCGGTCAAGGTGAGTAGTTATTTGTTCGGTGGATGCGTGAACTACGCTTCAACCTGCCTGTAAGCTTTTGGGTAACATATAGGCCCACGCATTGCCACCTTGGTCCACGAAGGCTTTCAATGACGGATTAAGCGATTGTATCTTACCCGCAGCCTGTCCGTTACCCTGGGGTTGATACGTCGTCACACGTTGCTTGTCTATGCCGCTGTCGGAGTGCAATTGTCCAAGTGGGTACCAAGAAACCAATCTAGTGATCCGTTATGGTACTGGCCAAGGTGATCATATTCGTTTGTGTGCCCCGCACCGCCTCCTACCGTTTTAGTAAATTAGTCGACCTTGATCAAGATGTTCCAACGACCATGCAGCGTTTCTGGTAGAGGTCCAATAAGACCTAATACCACTATCTAATTTGGGTGACCTGCCATCACAGGCTGTAGTGAGCCACTCTGATCAAGGTTAGAATATTCAGTTGTAGGGTATGTCTCGTAAGTCTCACAGACATAAACGACATTTATTCGTTGAGGTGATCACCGGCAACGTTGAAGCACTGCCATAATATGGTTGCCTACAGCGTGTCCCAGTTGCCTCTGCCGTTCGAATAACATTTTGATAAGTAATGGTCGAGGCATCACGATTCTTGGAGTGAATATTGCGCGAAAACTAGCACTAACCTATTCACTTCCATTGTGAGCCAGGCACACATCGCCCGTAAGCAACTAGCTTCGTAACCTCATGCTTCCGTTGCTTTCGCGGTGGGTTTCTCCTCGTCTGAACGCCGCTTATCATGGGTAGGCGATAAGCCTAGTTCTGACGCTTGAGCAACCCGTCAAATACCGCAGGCAACATTACGTTTAGTGTATTGCATGAACGGCACTCTCCATGGTTGCAAGGATGAATACGAGGAAAAGCATCCGCTTGTTTCTTATCCGAGCGGTGTTAAATACTCCTTAGTGCCCTTGCGATTTCTTTTGACCTTTGCTGACCCGCCCCGCCGGTTCTCTTGAGATTTTAATCCGTCTCATGCTTGATGGCCCGTTTCTAACAAAACTTTACTTTCCTGAAACCACTCTTTATTATTTTATGAAAGATACTGTGGGTAACATTTGGTTCCTGGTAATAGAGTGGCTCTGTTCAACTGGCTTGATGCTCCTACTGTTTTAAGAAACCCTACATTTATTCCGTTATGCCCTTTCTGCTACAAACTAGCGCCAACTACCTGACGGCTAACGACCGTCTCTTAAACGAACGTACCAGTATATAACTAAATAAAAAAAGTATATTATGTACGACAAAGCGAGGCACGCCTTTTGGGCATGATCAGCAAATATGCAATATTTTACATGATAGCATGAATAGCAACGCCGAGAGTGTGTGTAGTACACATGGAGTCAATAGTGTAGGCCCATACGGTCCAAAGGTTGTACCAGGTCTAGGTCCAGAGAATACGAGATGTAGAGATAAGAAATCAGATTAAAAATGTGGAGTAGGTTGATGAGGAACTAGTCCGATGCGGTTGTGTACACACTGCGGGTCAAGTGTGTGAAGCATGAAGAAAAAGCTGCAGGCACATTTAAGGATAGTGGCATGTAACTAATCAAATATTTAGGCGTGTTCGTACGAGAGCAGGTATATGCACAGAATTTGTAAATGTGGTATCGGTCTACTTGCCAACGTGAGATTGGGGCGGTGAATTTATTGAGTGTCGAGTCACATCCGCCACGTGGCAGTGTTGTTAAACAGACAATCGTGGCTTTTTGTAGGGAAAGCGCTTGCTAGACAAAGACCCACCACGTCCTAGAACATTGCCAACTAGTGATATGAAATTGGCAAGCTTGCATTTGGCCGATTACCCTCGCGGATGTTTGCAGTCGAGTTTCACAAATTTGTTTCCCATATGAACGGAACTGGTTGTGTGGTCTCCTTCGGAGTCAACCGCAAGTAGTTGGAGCAGTCCAAGTCGGATGACTCAGGTGAATTGTATTGATTTGATTCGCTTTCTGGGTTCCTTTAGTTTGTCAGGATTGCAAAGTGCAGGTGATTTCTTTGTTCTGTGTTGATGCCGTGTCCAGGTGAGCATCGCAGCTATGTCCTCAGGTGTACGGTGCCGGTTATGGTATCCTTTAGAACAAGGAAGAAAAGAAAAATGGACCGAGCAAACTGCCGAGGAAAGTGAACGGGACTATTGTAATGTATAAATATAAAATTTATAGTAACGTTGTGCTGGGTACAAGCGGTGGAAAGACCGAGTATCTTATGCATCATATCCGTAGGTTTGCTTGCGAGCGCGAGACCTGATATTTGCTGAATGTGAGAGATAAATGCTGTTCAAAGTGACCTAACAAATGCAAAAGTCTTCCTGTGTAGAAACCCGGGAGTATCAGGTGTTGTTAACCGGAAAATGAGTTAAAGGAATCAGAGGAGCGTAGTACGTTGTTTAATATGCGCTTACGGCATACGTTAAGCGATCGGTTAACAGTGGTAGAGCTTATCATTCTAACATGTATGACAGCCAGTGGAACTGCTACGCCGGGTTTGAGACACATGAAAATGAAAATGAAACCTTTTCAGTAATCGGATGCTAGAGAAAAAGCTGAGTGAAGGAGTGAGACCGAGTGTCAAAAGTATGACAAAAATGAGATTGAGTTACTACAGTTGTAGTGAGAATACGGTTGCAAAGCCAGCTCTGAGGGACCTGGAATAGCGGAAAATGACAAGGACTTCCACAGTGCCGCAAACAAGACAACTATACGGCAGGAAAAGGCGATACTGGGAGTCGCGTTAATTATGAGGAAGGAACCTCCCGCTGATAGGCATTCAACGTTAAAAACAGGAGCGAGAATGGCTTGAATACTACGGCTGTAGCGAGAAAATGGTTGCAGATCCAGCGCTGAAAGAGAACAGTAATATCAGTAGAATGAGCAGCAGCGCTAAAAGATGCTGTGTGCCACTGTACGGTGGACATGCACCGTGGAAAGTTAAAGTCAGATAGAATGCTGGTTAGTGAGTTGTTGGCAGCCTGAGTAATTAGTCTACAGGAGCCGCACGATTTATTAGGCTCGGTATAGACTGATAGGTGTACATAGTTGAATGCAAGGGAGAGAACAAACAGAAATACTTGCAACATCTGTAGACAGAAATGTTGCTATAGGACCGAAGCAGATGCCGAATTAGAGAGAGACTTTACTATGAGCGAAATACCTTGGTAGTGGAGCCCTGAGGCAAAACTCAATCAGAGACCGGAAATTTCAGTTTTGATATAAGGGAAAACATACAGATATTGAATCAGACGGAGACAGGTATCATGAGGCTGCCACTTTTACCAATGAGTACCTTAGTCAATGGCAGCTGATGCGCAAAAAGGAGAAGCATTGGTATGAGACCTGTGGGCAATTGGAGCCTCAGAGACCGGATTGGTCCAAAAGGTTTACGAATACGAGGCACAGTAGCGAAGGGAATCTAGCGAAGATTAGGATTTTGCGCCGGGGCTACCGGTACCAAGACTACTATTAAAGAGTTGCGATTTGGACCAAAAAAGAAGCCAAATAAGTGAGGGAGACGTCAATGTGAGCTACAAAGCTTGATAGCGGGGCCGACAGGCAATACTCAATCAGAGGCCGGAAATTTCAAGTTCGGACTAAGTATACAGACAATGAATCAGAGGGAAACAAGTCCGGAGCTTTTACTTTAACCAATGAGCATCTTGGTCAATATCAGCCGATGCGCAAAAGAAAAGAGGCATTGGCTTGAGACCTATGGGCATTTGGAGTCTCAGAGACCGGACTGGTCCAAAAGGTTAAAGAATGCAAGGCACAGTAGCGAAAGGAAGCTAGCGAAGTTTGGGATTTTGCGCTGGGGCTACCGGTACCAAGCCCACTATAGAAGAGTTGCGATTAGGTCAGGAAAATCCCACACAGGAGCGGTGCAATGCAGCCTTGCAGTGGATCGGAGGGCTTTTGTCATTCGACAGTCAAATCAGAAATCCGACCATGTTGTAGGGTGCTGCGGTCTAGCAGATGCCTTTCATGTCTCGCCGATCGTATGAGGTCAACCATAAAATGTGCGTAGTTCTCCAACATTTGTAGGTGTTAGACAGGATTTAACCTGCTCTGTCGTACGTGGATAAATTCGAATGCTTCTCCGCGAAAGGATGTGTCCAAGGTACGTTAACCCTTTTTGTAAAATGGTAAGACTTGGATGGCTGGAGTTATACGCCTAGTTTTCTAGGCTTCTTAGCCATGGGCCAGTTTGTTTAGGTGCTCCTCATTTGCCTTTTTATGTGCAGTGACATCATGCAAATAAAGAAGGCAACCATCTGCTTGATTCAAACACACATAGCCCACGTTCCAAATGGCATCTCTCTACTGTGCCTAGGTACAAAGTAAAATGGTTCTAATACTATAATAAAGATCATGCCAAGACCAGCGGGAACCTCTAAGTTGTCACAAGCGGTCCACTTTACCTATCCTGGTAGCACCATCGAACGGTCGACTGTCAGCGTTCCGTTTAGTTCCGGAAGGAAAGCTGTGTGTGGAAGAATAAAGGCAGCTGACGTCGTTTGTGACCATGTGCAATGCTGGCTGGACAATCGGCAAAATATAGCAAAACATGACAAAAAGTGATTATGGCAAGATTAAGAAGGCTACATTTCAGATATGTGGGATGGCAGAGTGTGCGATTCGGCCCGCTTTCGGAGTGAAATCGGTGTGCCGGGAACGCGGGTCTTATAAGTGGAGAATAACGGGTCTGCGATGAAAAAAACCTTGCTTAGTATTATTTATCACACCTATCAGTTTAAAACCATTTTGGGTATTTTCTGCACAAAATTTGTTGTCATGAGTGGTGACATTGTTGAGTTATGATAGCGAATATCTATTTTCGTGGGTTTAACCCGTAACATCCTGTTAACACCCGTTTATTTTTTACTATGTGCTGCGCATAGCATTATGAGTCTTAGTCAAGCCTACGGAAGGTGCTCATATATTATTCTATAAAAGTGGGCCATGCTAGCATATACCACGGCTTTTGGCAGCGTCAGTACATAGAACGTCGCCGTATGCGCTTTCGGCATACTCCCTCCAAAAGCGCTGCACAAATTAATGGGCGGCTATGGACGTGACCACGTGGAATTTTATCTAACAAATGAGTGCCACATTTAGTGAAATCACAGCGCGCCTTGGAATAAGGTTTTGGGGGCGGCGCCAGAGGCGCCTTCCAATTGTCCAGCTGACGCCTACAATTAGGCGACCCCGCAGTTTCCTTTATAATAGCCTCAGTTAGAATGCAGCAGTATGGATAAAAATAAATCCTACCTAGGACTAGTTCCAACGTGCTCTACAGCGTTTTGTTTGGCGGCTGCCAGTTTCGGCTACGGTTGGCACAGTGACCAGTCACAGAACACCTGAGCCTTCAGCGGAACCATGGATGTTCCGCGTTGCCCCCCTACAGCTCCAAACACAAATCCCGTATCCAGTGTAAACCAGAAGGAATAAGACCGGGAGGCAGGCGGTTGGGAGCCAAGCTTCATCAACGGAGCCGGCCCACACGCCTTCACAGGCAAACACGAGTACTCTGTGTGTGGGGAATCAAGTTCACACAAGGCGGTGCCTGAACGGTAGTCCGCTACACACTGAGTGCATGGAACTATACTTCGAGCCTACCACTCCCCAAAGACCGTCCACCCCGTGCCCTCCAGCAATGACCAACGGTTTCCTGGAGCCAGCATAGACGAGGTAGTGGGCAATAGACATGTAGCCACATTGTCAACATGCACGTCAAGCGCAGCCACACCCGGGGATAGCAAACAACAACCAACCACTTGAAATGACGAGATGAAATAAAATTGATCCAATAATGCCTCCAGATAAGATGGCATGACACTGCGCTAAATTAGCATATGAAGTAAGTTGGTTGGCAACGAATCCGCGATTGATAAAATGACCACAAGTTGATTAAAATATTACAAAACAACAGCTTTATCAAAGTTGCTTGCAATTAACGGAAGCAACGTGGCCAGTTAAAAGAAAACTACGCAGATAATCAGAACAAACGAAATAACGTGGAATGAAAATTATCCAGCTAAAATGTTGGTTTAGCCCAACTGCTGTGAAGAAGCAGCAAGAATGCAACATCAGCGTCATACTGCCGTTAGTACAGCCTACACTTAAGTTTGTCCAAGTAAGGAAGCTAACACCAAAACGTTCGTTACACTAGCACTTCTACATCTACATATACTGTTGACGCTTTGCTCTCTGCGATTTCACCCATATACTGTCATCTTCTTGCTTTATATGACCTAACCGTTGCTCGTTGCGTTAAGTACACACGAACTCAGTATATTTTCATGTCTCGGCCTGGCTTTACAAACATCTTCTACTGGATCATCCGGGATACATGTACTACCAGTGGATGATTTATAGCTGTAACATATGGCAGACTGATTATTCCTTTACAAAGAGGTCCCTATTTTACCACAGCCAGATTATTCTTTTTACAATTGCACATTGTACAGTTCTAACCAAGAATTCCCGAATTATTTTCTACTATCGTCGTTACAATTGCCACAGAACATTTGTACAGTTGCACCTACCAGATCACCTTTTTAGTTGCGTGCATCTCATAGTCATACATAAATTAATAGGTATCCAGTTACTCATTAACCACCTAACAAACCTGGAGATTATAAGAAAGGAGGAACCAAAGAATTACGTATCACTTTCCAAAAATTGCCCAGCTGTGAACAGAAGTACCGTTATTTATTTACAAGCGGAATACAAAAAGTAAACCTTACGCTACTCCCCGGTCATTCCAGAACTGATTCCTTTTTCTTGACTCAAAATATGCGTATGGTATTCTGGAGTATGTGTATAGGTTCACCACAGATTGCCTCTTCTTGGTAGCATTCCTGGGCATGCTTTATTCAGTGATCCTAGGATGTGTGGGTAGTTACGCCTAGCCTCGTTTACCTCTGTATGCGTAAAAGCTCACGAGGCAACCAGCCGTGCCGAAACAGCTGTGCGCAGAAATTAAGCTTGAGAGTGGAGTTGAATTACGGTACATCAAGCTTTAAATACGTAGGCACTTGAACGCACATGTGCCATGCGCGCAGGAGAAGGTGACCTGCAATGCTACTTGGTTTGTCCTTAGTTGATCCACCATGCGTCTTTCGCTGGTTTGTAAGGACCCGCCAGCCAAGGTTTGAAAAATATTCCTTGTACTGTAATTCAACTGCTGTAACAGGTCCACTAAGTTAACTTGCTTGTATCGTGTAACTATGTGTTGGCAACGTCGGACAGCTTTACCACACTGAGAACTGGGAGCGGTAAGCACCAGGTAGGACGTGCTGCGACTCTGTGCAAGCACTCTGTCAGAGACTTCGAGAAAGCCTTGATAATGTCCATGTCTCCTTCCGGCAGACGAATACCATCGGCAAAAGCTTAAGTGTTGCGGTCCAATATGGTTTTCAAGCTACATGAGATATTATCTATCTTACTTCTTAGGTCCTTGCGCTTGGATTCATAAGGTCTTATGCAATCTACAATACACCAAATAGTAGCAAAAGTTTCGTGGCTGCTATACCTTGTTTGTTTTCTCGTAGCTTCTTAATTTGCTCAACTATTTCCTCCTGACTCCTAAGCACACTAAATCTATGTAGTCTGTAGGGATTTTAATAAAAGGTCAATACCCAGCGATTGAAAAGATAAGAAATGTCTGTAGGTAAACTGACAGCATTATTAGGCTGGTTGCGACATTTCGCTTTTGGGTATGTAACCTTCCACTTTACCTAAACTTCGTTCTGCAGATGTCGAAGCTGCTATATCCCGAATGTTATTTGGTGCAGTTTCCCGAGGCTAAAGCCGGCGCCTCGCGAATGACCGCGATTAAGGGAAGGTTATTCGGTGAAGATAGACCTAACGGCGTAAACGCATTGTTTAATACATTGGACAAGGCGGCAAACCAAATCACTGGAAAGTTGCTCGCCTCCGCTGGTATTTTATGCCCACCGTACATTTCAACTAAAAGTGGCTGTGACAACACAAGCATAATTGTGCTGCACATAAGTGGCTGCAGTTGCAACTGAAAACTTTCATGGTGTGGAGCCATCTAAATGAAGCTCCATATGAAACCCATGTGCTGGAACCACGGATTGGTTTCGAACTACTTGGCGCAATGCTTAGCTGTACTAAGATGTGAATAACATCCAGTTTACTGGTATACTATAGGTTAATCCAAGAGTCTGCATTAAACTGCAATAATCCTTCTGAAATTCACCCAAACACGTCCTCAACCTCGCAAGTGTCTTGTTATCTGATAGCGCCAATGATCCACATTTTAAGACCAACTGATAATGGTCTCCTTTAAAATGCCACGGTGTCCCCCGGCGAAATATTGGGGGTTAAAGCCGCCTGGTTACTTTCATAGGTAAATATAACCCGCCAAAGGCAGCAGTCGTTTGAAACCTGTATGTAAACATAATACCCATGGGCAGTGTCTCATCAGAAACCGCCTAGGATGAGGTTCTATGAGGCCAAGTTGTACCTGAAAAGTATGACAACCGGCACTGACCTACGTATAGACACAGTCAGTAAAGATACATGCACCTAAAGTTGTAATAAGCCCAGTTCACTTGGACGGTTAATCATCCCTACGCTGAGGCTTAAACACGCACGCATCCGCAATAGCCGTCATCTCCATAATGTCCGCTCGGAAGGCCTTCTAAACGGCAGTTTATTAAGGTGGCGCGTGTAACCATACTTGACTATTTAAAATCAGAAGTAAAGTAGCTGCTGTTGTTGCACCGTGAAGCACTGTGTATTTTTAAACGCAGCTTCCTACCTTAATTATATCCAGGTAGATCTAAATTGCAATTCGCAATTTCCCCTGTGAACAGGGTAGCAGACTTGCGTAAAAGTATTGAAAAATGTGCAACCGTTTCCCATTACTTATTTAAGCTCATTATTCGCAGTTACAAGCCAACTTTTAATTACGTCCGTTTGTTCTGGGGTACATTGGCGTTGACCCTGTGTAGCCTTTTCACATTTTCTCATACACGTCCCGGTTACTCCTGTTAAGCCACTTTCCTGGTAGTACAGGTTGTTAATTATATCTTATTAGCTATTATTTTAAATAAGTATATATACATGTACTAATCTCGATATGACAGAGCATCAAATTATACGGCATGCTCAGGATGTTCACAGATATGCTGTCAATAGCAACGTTGACGGTAGCTATATGAGGAAAGAACGGTGAATCCTACATGTGGAATTTCCGGTAGAGAGCGTAATTCAGGATCTGAACATGCGCGTAAAATACATAAAGCATGCAAACAGGAGCGCACAGGGAAAGCCGGCGGTTTATGATAATGGAGTTGTAAATGCAATTAACATTATATGGTTCGTGCAATAAAAAGCCTTAAAGCAGATTTTAAAATGGAAATATTTATGGTGTACAGGTGATAGGTATAACCATCCAACAAGCGTGCAGTAAGTGTGGGAAGGAAAGTCAGCTGTCGTTGACATCGACGTGTGTAGAGAAAAGGTTGCTTGACAGGGGTGTTTAAGAGGTATGCTTGTGGTACAATTGCATCCAGATAAAGTGCTGGACACAGTTGCTGAAAATATTTTACACGTTGCACCTTATGACTAATCGCAGTCGCCTTGAACGTGTAAATACCGCTACCGAACGACCGATTGATATCGCATTGCGTCGTGCGTATAAATGATGCTGACTGGTATGCTCTGTCAAGCATTTGATGGACGCCGGTATAGGTATAACGATGGACATCTGCTCATGTTAGTGCAACGCAGTTTCCAAGTAACTTTCCATTAACTACATTCCATTCGATTAATGGTAAAGCTTTGATCAGCAGCGTCAAGGAGTGAACGGCCGTTGTCGAAATTTAACCGGTAGACGGATAACATGAAACCTTTCGGTTTGGAAGTTGTTCACTAGGAAGTGGGCAAAGCGAAATATCGGTTCCAGGAGTACATCTTTCTTGAGAACGCTTGATGTCGACGTCGGATGTTCGATTGCTTGTGTTCCACCTTTCTGTTGCTTAAACTCGGCGTTTGCAACAGAAAAACCTACTTCGCTTTTACTAGCTATG
This sequence comes from Dicrocoelium dendriticum, assembly GCA_944474145.2. Taxonomy (NCBI): domain Eukaryota; kingdom Metazoa; phylum Platyhelminthes; class Trematoda; order Plagiorchiida; family Dicrocoeliidae; genus Dicrocoelium; species Dicrocoelium dendriticum. Next base: position 206,254,644 of record OX104063.1, read on the forward strand.
CCGAATGCATCCTAAACGTGCCAACGTACGGTGTGCATTATAATAAAGCTTTTGTCTGTTGGTGGCTACGTACGTGAATAAGTTCCGCAAGTCATTTTGTGTAACATACCCATTTGCTTTTGAAGTAAAAATGGCGAGTGAGAAATGCTTTTAAAGTCGGGGAAAAGCTGGCAATGCTGACACAATAGCTTTGAGTATCATATTTACTTATACCCTTGTTTGGCATCTTTGACATCCATATTTTGGAGACATCCATAACGCTTCTATGAGAAGAGCAGGATAGTAGGCACTGCGACGAATACATACGAATACTATAGCGTAATATCAAGTAAGCTATTTTCATCTACTTAAACTGGTAACCTCCATCAATTTAGGTCTTTTCGGAAAGAACCATTCTGTTCATTAACGTCCCGGCACCTTTATTGGAAAGCCTGAAATCTAGTCGTAATATTTGTAGGATAATTGGTTTAGCAACCCAGGATTTACACCAGGATTATGGGAAGCGATTATCAAGCCTTGTGTACATGGCCTATATTGAGTAGTAGTCGTGCTTCGCAACTGCTGTATTCTGCATGATTGGTTTGTTCCTAGTAAAATAAACCACCGTCGATAGTTCTAATGATCTATAGTTCGCTCTATTTTCAATTTGATCTAAGTTGACCCTACCTCAAGTAATCAGGTCTAATGTGAGAAAATTGGAATTTGTGAACCGTGCGTTATTAGTCTAACCCTTACCGAGGCCTGCCGCGTTGACTGTTCCAAAGGCTGCAGGCACATGCAGCTAAATTCCATTGGCTTACAAAGCACCCAGCAGTGCCAAAACTTTTCTGTTAACAACTACTTACATCCAGCAGATCAGCCGCGAATTAATACGATTGTGCAAAGAGCTTTTGTATAGTCTGTTTTCTATGCCGTTATGTAATGTTTTAACCTGATTTAGACTGCCTTGCGTAAGGTTGTCGATGGTGCTAGTGAATATGTTATCAAGCAAGAATTTGCGAAGGTTTATAGAGCGGATCGCTGAAAGATACACTAATCAACCGCCACTGCGTGACAGGAAAAATCAGTTGTGCTATCTATGTTGAACTAGAGTTTCCATACTTTCAGGAAAGCGCTATAATGGATCTTAGCGATAAGGCATGTTGGTTACTTTTATATCTGCACGCCGCGTTATTGGAGAGATTGTCACCTTAACGCATAAGAAAGGTGTTGCCACTACGCTTTCACACTAAAGCTCCGCACTTTGTTGTTTAAGTCCTCAAATACCTGGCCATGCCACCCGACCATCCCTTGTCTCGTCCTAAGCTTTCGCTTATCTCTTCCGCTCTGGCTCATTTCGTCATCCGAAATAACAAGCATTGGTGCTCCACTGACTTACCTTCCACACTGTAGCGACGAAAACTCACGCGTAGATTCTCATGCAACTGGCTAGGTTACTAGGCTATAGACCTATCGCTAAGCTGACATCGTTCTTTCTTGTAATTGTTACCCTATGAACCAAAACACCATTGAATATTCTCCTTTAATCCCGCTTTCATCTATTGCATATCCATACCACTCACCAGTTTGGCTCTGGCTTTCCTTCCTTCCAAGGCAACTCCTATCTACGGTTCTCCAACGACTTATCCTTCACACTGTAGCTCGGCACTTTGGTGCGTAAGACCTGAAATAGCTGGCTATGATGCCTACCTATAACCTTATCTCGTCCTAGTTCTTCACTTATCTCTTCGACCCTGGCTTTCATATTCACCTATGGACCACCCACCTCTGATGCTTTACCAACTCATTTTCCACACCCTAGCTCCGAACTTCTGTGCGTAGGAACTCAAGTAGTAGGCAATGTTTCCCACTTATATCTTTATCGCAAAGCTGACATCTCCGTACTATAATTGCCACCCTATGAACCACAATATTCTCTCTACTTCTCGCTTCCATTCATCGCATATTCCTGCTACTTCTCCTACCTGTTTGGCTCCGGCTTTCCTCTCTGATTATGAACCACCTACCTATGTGTTCCACCGACTTACCTTACATGTTGTAGCTCCGCACTTTGTTGCGTAGGACCTCAAGTAGCAGATATTGTTTCCCACTTATAACCTTATCGCAACGCTGACGTAATAATCGCTCCTTCGTAATTAACCTGACACCCAATATCGCCGTCTTCTGCCGTCCATTGGACTTGTTTGCTACACTGTAGAAGCCCATGTCTCTTTTCGCTGCTTTAGGTCCCTTATGGCTGGATTTGCAGTCATATTCTTGCTACAGCTGTAGAATATAAACCCCATTCTCGTCACAACATTGACACTCCTTCTCACTCATTAACCCAGCTGTTTCTCTAGTATCCGATTAATAAACATTTTAAGTCATTAGTTTCATGGGTCCCATACCCGGCGTAGTAACTCCACAGTCTCTCATACATGTTCGAACGAGGGGCTCTACCATTGTCAACCCATCGCTCAACCTATACCTCAGCGCATTTTAAACCTTAATATGTTCTTCTGATTCCCCTAACTCATTTACGGGTTAGCGCCTGATACTACCGATTCCCAAACAGGACGGCTTTTGCGTACGCTAGTTCACTTTGGGCAGCGAGGTTCGCGCTTGCACAGAAAACTATGGATATGATATATAACATATTCGGTCATTCCACTGCTTGTACCCAGCGCAACGTTACAATAAATTTCTATTTATACATTAACATAGTCCCGTTCAATTTCCTTAGCAGTTTGCTCGGTCCGTTTTTCTTTTCTTCCTTGTTATAAAGAAAAACATTACATGCACGCCACACCTCTGAAGACTTACCTGCAATGCTCACCTGGACACTTCATTAACACAAAACAAAGAAATCACTCGCACTTCGCAATCCTGATGCACTAAAGGAACCCATAAAACAAAGCAAATCAATAAGGGTCTCCTGAGTTATCCGACTTTAATAGCTCCAACGCCTGCGGTCGACTCCGAAGGAGACTACACAAGCATGGGAATCAAATAGGCGAAACCTGACTGTGAGTATCCGTGAAGGTATTCGGTCAGGTGCAATATTGTCAATGTCCTATCACGTGGTGGGTTTACGTCTGGCAAGCGTTTTCCTTAAAAAAGTCACAAATGTCTGTTTAACAACACTGCGACGTGGCGGATGTGAGTCGCTACTCAATAAAGTCACTGCCCAAATCACACATTGGCAAGTTGACCGATACCACGTTTACAAATTCTATGCATATATCTGCTTTCGTACGAGCACGCCTACACATTTGAGCAGTTGAATGCCACTATTCTTAAATATGATGCAGCTTCTCCCTCATGCTTCACTCATCTGACTCTTCCTGTGTACACAGCCTCCTCGGACTGGTTCCTCACCAACATACTCCACATTTTTGATCTGATTTCTTATCTCTACATCTCGCATTCTCTGGACATAGACCTCGTACAACCTTTGGGCCATATGGGCCCACACTACTGACTTTATCTGTACTACTCTCGTTCTTGCTGCTGCAGAGCATGCTGTCATGTACAATATTACAATATGCTGATCAGGCCCAAAAGGCGTGCCTCGCTTTGCCGAGAATAAAATATTTATTTAGTTATGTATTTACAAGTTTATCGATTTGAATAAGCTTGGATCATGATTCTGTATGTTTGATTTCCATCCGATGCCGGAGTAAAATTGGTGTATGGATAACGAAGGCCACAACGTTAATGAACAGCGTGAAAAGGATGCTCGGAGACTGATAAGGGATGAAGGTACATCTAACAAGGTATTTCACTTACATATTAACCCATCTGAGTGTTGCGAGATTTTATGAGTGTCCGATTTTCGTCCGATATCGGAGTGGAAGCAGTGTGTAGAAAACGAAGGCTGGGCAGTATAAAAACAATGTGGGTATGAAGATGGGTACGTGCCGAGAATTTTCCGAGTGGCTGATTTCCATCCGATAGCGGAGCGAAATCGGGCTGATGAACATGAGGGCGTTATGGTGGGACAAAACAATAACTCAGCTACCAGGTTTGTGCCTAGACCTTAACGCGGTACCTTGCTATTTTGCCATGTTATACAAAGGTTTTTGAATCAGATTTACCGCAAAGTATTTTTCCTGGAGCACGAATATGAAACTGTGCCATTCTGTAATGACTAACGAAAACGGCATGAATGCTAAAGTTGCCCGTGCCAAAATTCAGGACATGTGTTGGCGCGCTCATGCTAATAGCACGTTTTTCATCGACAACTGCTCTGTTTTATGCATCACAAACGCTGTTGAGCCAAGTAAACCGCCTGTTGTAAAAGCCGACTTGAATGCAATAAACTCTAGCAGTGTCGGTTATTTTGGTTCTACCGGAAGGTGTACTTGCCAAAAGCAGTACAATTTCAACTGAGATAACTGCCATTAAAAGGGAAACGGCCGTTACCAAAGAAGACCTTACACAGCTTAAACAATTGACTCAACGCGCTGACATAAAAAACTGGAAATGTAGACGAGTACAAAGACGCCGGTGCTCTTCTTGCCGTCACCGATGAGAGAAACGAGCGCGGATGTCATGCGCGAAAAGTGAGCAGCTTTAACTTTTCTGACAGAAATATTTTAGAGAAGGTCAACCTGTTACTGATGACCATGTGTGCTATCATCTTGATACACGAGTGGGTAAATGGCTAAGACAATGAATGCTTAGTCCTAACGGCTTAATTATTTTAACTACAAAACTTAAGAATTGGCCAAACGCCTCTTTGCAAATAGATTTAACTAAAGTGTAAAAGCAAACCTTGGGCCTATTCTTATCACGTCTTATCCAACGCCGTTGCAGAGAGCGGTCCTGTCTGCTACCAATGCCAAAGCACGACAACCGCCACTCGATTCATCTCTAATCGCCAATACTACGGCTTGTTCCTTATCAAGCATTGATGTTGAGCTGGGCCCATCACCTTGCAACAAACGTCAACGCTGGCGTTACGTTCTGATTTAAGTCCTGCAGCACTGATGGCTAAGAAGACAACCAAGCTTTTCTAGTCGTTCTAACACATGGTACGGAAAGCTGAGATCATGAACGCACTATTGCATAACCTCGCAGATATGCATTTCATAGATCCCGAGCCGCCCAGTGTAGACTTTTCGCTGCGGAACTTATTTCCCGTTCACTCGTGCAAAGTGGAAACTGTTCTCGCTGCACAACAGAATTTGAAAATGTTCAACAGCCAAAGAAGACACACATCGTATTACGAAACTCACCTATTTGCTGCATCCCCATAACCATGATACTCATACGTTAACGACGTCCATGTGGCTTAGACGTGCAACTGTTGAGCACCAGTCAACTTTGGTGCAAATGGATCGAATGAGGGTGAACTCCTTCTGAGCATAACCATCTCCTATGCCGGTTTTAACCATACCTATCCAAGCATTGCAAAAGCTAAACCTACCAGAGGCGCCTAGCAGCATCCTCAAGCCTCAGAACTATGACAATCTCTACGGGTACCGCAAAGTGGACACGGGTTACCAGGCACCAAATCAAAGTGTAACCGTTAGCAGCCCGCGGAGCGTCAGTGTAGGTATACCCCAATATCTAATATGGCAAGCCATACACCTGGTTGTTAGCGCTTACGAAGGTATATCGTACAAACCGGACCAAATACGTAGCTCAATCAGGGCAGTTACACGCAACCCCTAGAAATCCAACCACCTTTTAGGAGGCAAGGCTGGACACCGCACGTTTCACTACTACCAACTAATGCAACCCCAGACATCACAAATATTTTAGTTTTATAACCAGTAATCTGCAGCGGGTCCCAACTCCATGGTATTCTTCTACTGACTCCCAGTTGCTACACCCATGGACTACCCATAGACACCCAGTTCATTACACCCACGACCATAACCCTCCTTCAGCACCTGATACGAGAAATATAAGGGACGACCACAGGACTACCAGACACTTAATCCTTAGCATTCGACTGGCGGCCCCACAAGGAGGATAGACTTATCTGACAAACCAGCACGTCATTTGCCCCCTAATGAAATATAGCTAGTAAATCACCCTATCTCTACCAACCTTGTCGAGCGAAATGGCGTCCGCCACTTTTCATATCCCCAGTCAGTCAACAGCAATCCACCAAACCTACAGGCTCCTAACATATCTGATCCAGTCTCCCCTCTAATCTCAACAGCAGGTACACCCGAAGTCTTATCCATCGACATGGTCATCTCACCAGATGAGTTGATAACCAACCGTCGATGCAGCTTGGTACTCCTTAATGCATTATATAGGACCATATTTACTCCTAATTAATTCACAACTCGTGTTAATCACTGACACATGGCACACACAAACGACACCTGATGGCCCACTTCAGGTTTTTGCATACACCGTGTTCTGCGGTAGACGACACAATCAACCTGGGGGTGGGTGTTTTTTTCAGTCCGTCAAGATGTTGGTAAGTTTTCTTTTGTGCAACCAACTTTAGGTAACCCAAAAGACAGTGTTTGCATACAGAACAATGGGGTCCCCAATAGCCTCTAATTGCTTGCGTCTATAATCCACCACATACCTAAAATACAGGAAGCACTGAACTAACAAAACTCTTTACAGAACTCTCATCTATACCTTAGGCTACAAGATAGTCGAAGTCGACGTCAAGGTGATGCACATTCGCTTGCTTGATCACACAATACCCCCAGGTACAGGACACACGTCGACATCATATCTGCAAACGACTGGTGGCAACCCGCCTATCTTCCGAGCAGCTATTCCAACAGGCTAGAAGGTTTTTAAGCATAGCATCCTAAACGCAACGGCGACTATAGCAAACCACATACCAGGTTGTGACCACAAAGTGGTCAGTCTCTCTTTCGCGGTCTCTGCCCTGCAATATACTGCACTCCGTATATTCACGCGTCTTCGATCACTCAACTGCCCCACATGGGATAGTCTTGCACTAATAATGCCACCAGTCTATTGGGATAACTTCTTTCTATCTAATCCAGTGGACCCAGGCACCCAAAACATGCGCGTCAACATCAGTGACTGTTTTAATGTGGTAGCCGTACTCTACTCGCAGAAGCACCAAAACACACTTAGAATACAGCCATCGCTCTCAGGCTGTTAACCAAACGCAAGAAACTGTGTCATGAATACGCAACAACTAGAAAAATCGACCCAGTTATACAACTGAAGGCAATCCTCATCAAACGGCATCACACCAAGTCACAGCGCAGTCCACCAGTAAACACACTGTGATTACTGCCTACGATAAACCATGAACCAAGCTAAGAAATACGGAAGCAACCGCGCCTCTACTTCTTTGCCTTCCCTGCCACTCCCCGACAGTACGATTTTCAGTGACCCTGCAAAACTGCCAAAGCCTGAATATACAATACTGTGATTATTTCACTATACCCGACCATACTGCACCAACCACCACATGTGAACTCACCAACGACCAGCCGCAAAACATTGCTTTCGAAATGTTGTCCATCTCACAAATCCTTCGGTTCCTCAAAATATCATCGTAAGCTGGCCCTGACGGTCTCCTGTCTGCAGCCCTGATACTCGGAGGCCCCGACGTTCCTGCTCTGCTTATTAGCTTGTTCACACTTCCCATGTAAACAAGTACTTTTCCAGCCATCTGAAACCACTCCGCAGTCGTAGCCAAACACAAAAAGGGCAATAGAAAAATCATCGACAACTATCGCCTGAGCAGCCACACGCCTATCCACATCAGATTGTTGGAACGAATAGTCAAAGAAACCTGGTAAAATATCTAATGAATGGTAAGCTACTCAACGGATTACGGCATAGATTTCTGCTATCCAACTCATGCCAGGCATGCCAATCGAATACCATAACCACGTGACGCGCTAACTAGTCACCTAACAGGAACTGATCATTATCTTCCTTGAGATGACAAAGGCGTTTGACCGCGTACCACACACAGAACTACTAGTCAAACTGGCTGCCTTTAGGGACTCGAATGAACTCCTGTCCTGGTGCCGTTCATACCTTATCTCGAGAACCCAACCAGTGAAGGTTGAGAACTTAGGGACACTTCCCAAACTAGTAACAGGTAGCGTCTTTCAAGACACTAGGCCCACTGCTGTTCAGGACGTACATTAATAACGTATTCCAGGCTTTTGAGCAAGATAATCTATTTCCTTTTGCTAACGACATAAATGTTGTATACTCTTCCCCCCGGCGCAACTACACAACGAACCTGATAACATTTTAAGTGACCTCAAGGCTTTTGAGGCTCGAAGCAACGTGTGGAAACTGGAATTCTTGACTGCTAAATGCAATGTTATATCCTATTGCTGCACTGTTTTGATTAATGTCCATATGATCCACGGCTCACTCTTACCTAACCCCTTTACAGCACGAGACCTAGAAATACACTACTTTAGCTCGATAAAGTTTGCAGAACAACTAAGCTACTGTTCAGCAAATGCTCGCTTCTTCATTGGCTTCAGCTGTAAAACTGTGACAACTACAGTGTCCAGGCATACGGTCTACAAAATTTGCGCCTGCCCACTGCAAGAATACTGCCTCATAGTATACCGCAACTGAAGCAAAAGTCATAGCCTCGCCCTTGAAAATGTCCAGCGTTTTCCTTTACCAAAGCCTGTTGAACAATTTCAGTTTTAAATACCACGGGCGCTGTACGTTACTTGCATTCGAACCAGTATGGCTCCGAAGGCTACAACGCAACCTCCAGTTTATTTACCAGCTTACCAGAACACCTGAGTACATAACAAACGAACTATATCCATCCGCAATTGGCTACACTCCACTAATCTACCGGCGGTGCACAGCAATACACGTGCAAAATGCTACCTTTACGGGTACGCACCTATGTGGAACATACTACACATAGTTGTCAAGGCATCGACTAAAACAGGACGATTTCGCTCAAATCATTTCAGCCTCCTCATCCCGAACCACATAACTACCCAACTACACATTAATCTCCATGAAGCTGAGCCACGAAAACTAGAATAAACTATTTATTTATTTATCTATATGGTTCCTCACCTCCCTACTAAATCTACATTTACACTAGATCTTTTGCTGCAGCGTCTCAACCAGTCTACGTATTCTCTGTTCTGCCTCTGAAGCTTCTCTCCTAATGGTCTTACAGCTAAGGCAATCCTGCCCACCCATCTTCCTGCTACAATGTTGGCAACCCCAGTGACCTTCTAACTAACCATACCCCTACGTCCGGCGGATATCAAGCAAGATTCTCGTAACCCAAACAGATTACTCAAAGGATACGCACTCATGTCTGGATCCCTCGTGGACTCTGATGAGTCTATGGTCACTGGCGCGTCCAGTCATAGATAGTAACCCAATGGAATAACGACTTTACCGGCTCCTCTGCACTCTTATCCATCTGCCATTCGGTCGTTATTGGGTTTATCAGTCCAGCTTATAGGTTTCATTTCTTTAGTCCATACACAGGCAAAAGTAAACCTCTTCAATTTTATGGCCACCCTCGAACCTCCAGTGGGGTGCCAGTGCACGGACGGATCTGCTACAAAACCTCTGGTAGCATGGCCTTTAGCCTTGGTCATCGCACTACCTCAGCATCCTAATACCTTAATAGTTTTATTATTACGGTTAATTCACCAGTTTTAACGAGGTATCACTCCGTTCCCTTAAGCTTTTCCTACGTTTTACAGTTTATTGCTGTATCCTATAAAGTCTAAGCCGTAAAGACCTAACACTCTGTTCCTTCATCATTAGCCTTGTACGATTTGTGGATCTCAAATTCCTTTAGTCACTTATCCCTAACTCACCGAATTCTGATGACCCATACCATTCTGCGAGCGGTTGCTCGCTACAGCGGCAGTATGTAGTCCCTACTCGCGTCTGTTTTTAACAATAAGTGAGTATTAGTTCATGCTTCATCCTACAATAGCGCGCTGCACCTGCCTTATAATTAATCGCGCTATCAGAAACATTCTTTTTAGCCGTCTATTTGACTGGTGTGTTACATGGTAAAGTCCACCTTAGGGTAGAACACGGTATTCTCGGCGATGCTGCCTATAAGAACTTGTTATTCCCGGTCCCACACGAAGCTGTAGCTGCAACCCTATTCTCGTTACATCCGTGTTGTGTGATCCATGCACTTATCGCTCCTGTTTTGAACAACGAAAGCCTATTAGTCCGGGTCTCGTCCTACAAAATTTATCGACTCCTGTACAATTAAGCCGGCGAAGAGCATCGCAAACCACTGCCCTCTAATAAAAATAATATTTCACTGTAGAAGCCCACCTGGGTGTGGAACACGTAGTGATTTTGGCGTTGCTGCCCAGCCTAATCCGCTACCGCTGGTTCGTTCCAGAGCTGAACCTGCAACCATTTTACCGCTACAGCTGTAGTATTAGTCCATTATAGTCTCGCTCCTGCCCTTAACATTAAACGGCTGTTAGTCTGTGACTTATAGTAGGATGGATTGCAACACCTGCTTTATGGTCAATCCGGCTCCCTCCACCCTTTGCTATGTCGTCTAATAGACCTGTAGGTTGCACTGCAGCAGCCCAAGTTGGAGTGGAACAGAGTATCCTTTGGCGCTGCCGCCTAGCTCCTCCGGCAACACCTGGTCCTTCTCAGCGTAGGCTTTGCAACAATTTTCTCGTTACAGCTCTAGTACGTAATCCCTTATATTTTCGTTGCTGTGCTTAAGCTTGTTAGCCTATTAGTCTATGCCTCATCTTGCGATAGTTTCCAGCTATTGTAGTGTCTTTAGGCGCTGCACCCGGTATCATTCCGCTAACTCAAGTCCCCTTCACAGCTGGCACTGTTACCATTTTCTCACTACAGGTATAGTATATACTCCTGCTTCATCTCGCTTTTCTTTAACATAGAACAGCTATTAGTCCGTGCTTTATATTAGGATAGCGAGCGGATCCTGTCTGACGTATATTTCAACTCCCAGTACCACTATTCTCTGATGTCAGTTTGACTTTTACGCTACACGTTTTAAGTTCACCTACGAATGGAACACTGTTGGCGCTGATGCTTATATTAAACTGCAAATACAGGTCACTTACAGAGCTGGCTCTGCGACCATTTCCTTGCTACAGCTGTAGTATTTTGCCCGTGTCTTCTTGTTCCAGTTTTTGCCATTGAACGGCTATTAGTCTGTGCCTTATATAACAATAGCGAGCGGCTCTTGTATCAGCTTTTTTGGTTCATATCGTCACTCTTTTCTGCCGCTTGTTTGACTTGTACGTTACACCCCTGGAACTTTCCTGAAGTGGAACACGGTATCTTTTGGCGTTGTTACCTAGCTTAATCCGCTACCCCAGGACACTTTCAGAGCTTGCTCTGGAGCAGTTTCCCGCTATAGCTGTAGTACGTATTCCCGCCAATACTTGCGCTTGTTTCCATAACTTGACGTGTAGTCGAGGCGTTATATTACGATAGATAGCGGCTTCTGTTCCACAGTTATCCCGCTTATACCTTCCTGTGCTCTGCCGTCTAGTTGACCTGTAAGTTTCCCTGTATAAGCCCACTTTGGAGTGAAACATTTGGTATCTTTTGTACTGCAGCCCATAAACTTGGCAAAAACATGTCCCTTTCAGAGCTGGCTTTGTAGCCATTTTGTAATCCTTTATCCTCTCGCTCCTACTCTTAAGGTTGAACGGCCATAATACCCTGCCTTATATTACCCTAGCGAGCGGCTTCTGTCTCACCTTACCTCCGGCTGCTACCTTCACGCTTCTCTGCCGACTGTGTGACTTGTACGTTACATTGTTGGAGTCCACCTAGAAATGGAACTCAGTATCCTTTAGCGCTGCTTTCCACGATACTTTTAGAGCTTCCGTTGAATCAATTCTCATGCTACAGTTGTAAAATGTTGTCCCGCCTCTTCTCGCTTTCGTGTTCAACATTGTAGCACTATTAGTATGCAGCTTATATTACGCCCGCCAGCGTTGCATTTTTCATAACTAATACGATACCCAGCATGGCTGCTCGCTGCCGTGTAGTTCACTTGTAGGTTTCACTGTAACACTCTACTTGGCGGTGGAACACTTATGGTCTTTTATTGCTGCAGCCCATGTCATTCTACAACCCCAGGTCGCTTCCAGAGCTGGCTCTGCAAGCCTATCCTTACTACAGCTAAACTAGTAATCACTTTCATTCTCGCTCTTGTTGTTATCACTGAATGCTATTAATCCGTGCCACCTATTAAAATAGCTAGCAACGCCTGCTTCGCTGTCAACCCGGCTACTTGCACCCAGTTTGCTGTCGTCTATTTGACCTGTATATATCACTATAGAAGTCTACCTTGGAGTGGAACACTTTGTGTCTTTTGATGCTGCCTAGCTCAGAGCTGAAACTGCCACCGTATTCTCGCTACAGCTGTAGTATATAACCCCTACAATTCTTGCCTCTGTGCATAACTATGGTTAGCATTTTGGTAAATGTTTCATCTTGCGATGGCGTCCGGCTCCTGTTATACAAACCTCCGGCTCCCAACACCACGCTTATTTGTTGTCTGTTTGAATTGTACGTTACACGTATGAAAGTCAGCTGAGAGTGGAACATTTACTATCTTTTGTCACTGTAGCCCAAAACATTCGGCTAACCCACGTCTACTTTCCAGCTGGCACTGCAACCTATGTTCGCTACAGTTGTATTATGTAGTCCCGCAGCTTGTCGTTTTTGTTTTCAGCATTGAACCTCTAGTAGTATGTGTCATATATTAGGACAGAAAGCCGTTTCTTCATGATAATTAATCCGACTTCCAGCGCCACTTTACTCTGCCGTCTATTTCACTTGTACGTTTTACTGTGGTACACCACCTGGGAGTGGAAGACTTAGTGCCTTTTGGCAGTGCAGCCCATGTGCTTCTGCAATCAAAGGGCACTTACAGTGCTACCTGCAACCAGTTTTTCTCTACTGCTGTTGTATGTCATTTCTTTTATTTTCGCTCCTTTTTAACAATGAACGGCTATTAGTCCACGCCTTATATTACGATAGCTAGTATCACCTGCTTCCCAGTTAAGCCGGCTCCTTCTACGCTTCCCTGAAGTCTAGTTGACCCACATGCTTCACGGTAGTAGTGCACCTTAATGTAAGGCTCATTCTCCTTTGGTGCTGCTGCTCAGCTTTATCCGCTGACTTAGGTCACTTCCAGAGCTGGCGCTGCTAGCCCATTCCCGCTAGAGCTGTAATGTTAGCTTCTTCTATTGTTGTTCCTGTTCACAACATTAAACGGCTACTGGCTCGTGCCTTATATTAAGCTACCCAGCAGCACCCGCTTCAAAATCAAACCGGCTGCCTCCACTAAGTTCTTTGCCTTCTATTTGACCTGTAGTTTTTACTGTAGAAGTCCACCTTAAAGCGGAAGACGTGGTGACTTTTGGAGCTGCAGCCCAAATCATTCTGCAGCCACATGTCCCTTTTAGAGCTGGCTCCGCAATATTTTTCTGGCTACAGCTTTACTATGTGATCCCTTCTCTCCCCGCTCCTGTTTACAACGTTGAATAACTATTAGCCTAGGTATTATATTAAGATAGCCAGCACCACCTGCTTCAAAATCAGGCTAGAACCTTCCACCTTGTTCTGTGTCTACTATTTGACCGGTATGTTTTACGGTAGAAGCGCAACACTTAGTACCTTTTAACGCTGCATCCTGAATCATTCCGCTAATTCACTTCCGTTCCATGGCTAGTACTACAACCGTATTCTCTCTACGGCTGTAGTATGTCGCCCCGCATTTTCTAGCTTTTGTTTTTCTATTTAACTGATAATATTTCGTGCCTTATATTACGCTAGAGAGGAGTTCCAGCTTTACAGTTAATCCGGCACTCTCTCCCTGTTTTCTGCCAACTTCTTTATTTGTATTTTTCACTGTGGAAATCCACCTTGGATTAGAACCTACGGCATCTTTTGGAGCTGCAGCCCATACCAATAAGCAAACTTAGGGCCATTTTAGAGCTGGTTCCGCAATATATTTTGGCTACAGTCTTAGTTTGTGGTCCCTGTTTGACCCGCTCCTGTGTACAAGCTTAAATAACTATAACACCGTAACTTATCTAACGATAGCAAGTGGCTTCCGTTTCAAAGAAATTCCGGCCCCTATCACCAGCATTCTCTGCTGCCTGCATGACTTGTAGTTATAATGTAGTAGTCCATCTTGTAGTAGATCACTTAGTATCTTTTGGCGTTACTGCTCATATTACTTTGCTACCTCCCGTCCCTATCAAAGCTGACCCCGACACCGGTTTCTGGCTATAGATGTGGTCTGTGGTCTCGACTCTTCTCCCTCCTGTTGTTAACCTTGAACTTTTATTAGAATGTGCCTCATAGTAAGATAGCGAGCAGTTCATAAGTCACCCCTAATCCGGCCATCTCCCTTACTATTTTATGCCAAACATATGTTTCTTTATTTGCACCGTAACTGCCCACATTTCGGTAGAACACTTACTACATTTTGGCGCTGCTGCCCGTATTATTTCGCTACCAATGGCCCCCTCAGTGGTGGTACTTCAAACGTTTTATCGCTAAAGCCGCAGTAGGTTGTGCCTTCTTTTCTTACTCCTGTTTCTAACGTTGGTTGCTAATTAGTCCACGTCTCATGTATCGATATCGAGCGGTTTCTTCTTCACAATTAAGTTAAATCCTAGCCTTGCTCTCCGCTGCCCTCCATTTGACTTTTGTGTTTCATTGTAGAGGTCCACCTGGGAGTAAAATCCTTTGTATCGTTTGCGACGCCGCCTAACAATTTCGGCTATTCCAGCTCACTTTGAGAGCTGACTTTGCAACCGTAATTTTACTACAGCTGTAGTGTTAGTCCCTTCTATTCTCGCAACAACGTCTCGGACGTTTGTCTCACACGAGCTCCCAGCTATTTCTCTGGCCTCCGATTGCTAGACTCGTTGCATTTTGCTTCTGATTGGGCCCTAGCCCGGCGTAGCAACTCCATTAGCCCCGTTTTTTGGACACGCTCCACCACTAACGACTGCTTACTTAACCTACATCCTGGTCACATATGTCACACATTTTTATGTTTTTTGATTCCCACAAATCCTTCACTTTTTAACCAAGACTGCTACTTCCGGTTTCCCCGCAAGGCAACTGATGCGTCTGCCAGACCAATTTGGGCAACGTTTGTCTCCCGTATTCAAAATATATAGGCTCTTGTACCTGAATGTAAAAATTCGACTTGCAGTATAACATGTTCTGTCCATCCATTAATTTAACCACCACAACTTTACCAAATCGCATTTATTCATACATTATTATAACTCAATTCAATTTCCTCGGCAGTTATCTCCGCCCTGTTTAACGTTTCCCCTCTCTGCTAAAGTGCTTTTAGCTACAAGGGACATTTACGGGTACATACCTGCAAAGGGCACCTGGATACGGCATAAATACAGATCATTGAAATCGTCCAGGTTTCGACATCCTGACCCACTAAAATATCCGGAAGTTTAATCTAATGAAAGCCAGGCACCTGAATCGTCCGACTACACCAGGTCCAATCAATGGCGCTCGACTCTGTAGAAGCCAACCACCCAGCCATCGGAAACTAATTGACAAATCAGGATTGAGCATAACCGCGAGGGTAATCAATCAGATGCAAACTTGTCACTGCCATGACACCTGCCGGCAGGGTTCTAGGACGTGGTGGGTTTTCGCCTGTCAAGCCTTCTGCATACAAAAATCCACAGGTGTCTTTTTAATAACACCAACATGTGGCGGAGGTGAACTTCCACTCCATAAAAGCACTGCTTTTACCACGCATTGACAACTTGACCGAAAACACACGTCCCAAGTTCTGTGCTTATAGCTGCTGACACAAGGCTACGCCTAAATTTTTGTGCAGTGACATGCCACTAGTATAAAAGCATTTCACAGCTTTACCAGGTATCACTCACCTGACCCGCACTGTGTACGCCTCCTCATCGGACCACTTACTCACCAATCTACTTCACTCCAGTGATCTCTAATTCTAAGCTTTACATCTCGCACTCGGAGAAAATAGAGTTCATTCAGACTTTAGGCTATGTGAGCCAGCATTCTTGACTACCTCTGTATTACTGCTGCTCCTATTCTTGCTTATTATGCTATCATAACATTGCACCATGCTGATCGTGCCCAAAAACGTGTCTCGATTTGTCGAGGATAAAATATGTATTTATTTATAATTCCGCTTCTGGAGCTTTTATCGATATCCCGTTTGGATAGCTTATCATGATGAGCTGCAGTCGTAAAGAGGTACGAGCAGAGAAAATGGAACTAAGAAATGGAACTAAGAATGGGTGCTGTAGTTATCGGCGATAAGTAAAGGTGCGGGAAGCATCGATAAAAGAAAGCGGTCCATACCGATGGGGCAATTATAACATAAAGTAAATAAATATAAAGGTATATTGCTAGGAAGCTGTTAGAAGCTATGCATGCAAGGGACCAGGTCATTCTTTTACAGTGGTTTTACGCTCTTGCACGCATAAAGCAATTATTAGGCTTAGTACTTCGTAAAGGTCAAAAGGTGGGTTACCACAGCTTAATAGTTTTCATGGTATAGCCTAGTCGAATATTACGTTAATATTAGTGCCGCCTGTATCAGTCGAGTTCCTTGAGATTGGTGTTATTGCTTGGATCCCAAAACAGAAAGGCAGTATTATATCTATTTCATTATATGTCAGGTCAGTGCCTTCAAGCCAATTTATGGATGTTACTGCTCCAATTTTAACGATATTTCCGCCCATTCAGACGTCGCGCTTTACGCAAGATAAAATAGCGGTGAAAGCAGAATGGTTAAGGGATATCTAAAAACCATCCTGTACGACAGTAAACAAAAGGATTACATATTTTACAAACAGTAGACTTAATAGAGCAGCGTAAGCAGCTGATAATATTTGCAAAATAAAATAGGTTTTTAATGTATCCTAATAATCGTTGACACTGAGCACCACAACGCAGAGCTAAAACAGAAAATAAAACACTACTTTTAGATAAATTATAGCGAATAATCAAACTCTAAGCCATGGCCTTGGTGATCCAGTGGTGCTTCATATGATGAAAGGAAATGTAACAAAATAGCAACCGCCATGGTTGTTCGAAACGACCGCTATTTTCATCCTGTATCTATCCGTTTACTTACCGGTATGTACGAACAGAGCACCCCTGGACGCATGGAACAACACTTTGCTCCTTTCAATTGATACGAACGAAG
>OX104063.1:206271913-206323041 GCA_944474145.2 Dicrocoelium dendriticum
CGAGAAGTTCAAGCCTCAAATTATCTTCATGCGGTTGTAACTGAGGTGGCGGGATATCGCCGGTCTTCTTCTTAAACATCTATACCGTCCATGAAACCTGGCATTTTCGCCACTTGGGAAAACGTGCAGTAGTCATGCAGACACAAAAGGAGAAGCGTACAAAACCTGAAAACCCCGACCATTAGTCACACCCATTCGTCCCTGGAGATGGAGGAGGATGTCAAGGAAGAGCTCAATAACGGTTCTTGACCCAATCCGTAATCTCATCAACCTCCCCACATGGAATTTCCCGTCTAAATTCTGTCAAACATTGCCAGCTGAGAGTTCCTGAACAATGTTCGCCATGGTTGCATTGCAGGAAGCTTGGACATCATCTTCTTGGACCTGAAAAAGCGGATCGACGAGTTCCTCCTCCAGGACAGCTAACTAAATTGGCTTCTTACGGTAACTGGAACCGATGCCTTCTGATTCTCTTCCTACCTCATCCTGACAAACAACGGCGGTGAGACAAGGAGACCTTCGATATTCTCACCAAAACCAGTTACGAGTGGTGTGTTTCAGGGAAGTGTATGGGCCCTATACTTTTCCTACTTTATCTCGAAACGACGATATTTATGTCTTTTGAATATGGAAAGGCGTACTTGTCGCCGATGATATTAAACGCCGTATCTCCTTTGACCCGAGTACACCTACAGAGCGGTCTCAAACTAATCAACATGAGCATAACCGCATTAGATCTGGTGCCACAATGGGAGCTTGACATCTCTCCTACAACGTGCAGGTCTGTCGTTCCGAAGCCCAGCGCGTGGGCGCTAACCCAGATTGGATCCCCACTAGCCATCTGTCAAACGTACGGGATTTCGGAGTACACAATTCACAGTCACTAATATTCTCGGGACGAGTTCGCTATAGTGTAGCCCAAGACCGGCATCCCTCATTGGTCCTAACAGCCAGTGAATGCAAGTAACTCAACTCAGACTATTCTGTTACAAGGTATCGCGCTAGATTCTTCTGGAATACTGATCACCTACTATTTCCACCTCCAGAACGAGTGACGAATAGACCATTGCTAAAGTACAACGCACACTCAAAAGTGTTTGTTTGCTATACTCTTCACCTGCGTTGAGCGCTGTACAGTTCTTGGTCTTGAACCTTTCTGGTTACGAGAATGAGACATCACTCACTCTTATTTCCAGACAATCCCCAACCCACCAATGAACCTTGAAGGGACTTATTCAATCAACATGGTGACTTCGGTATCCAACCGCTATCGGCCTTCACCATTACCTGCCACAGCGCACAAACTTGCGTAACACATATTCCTCTACAGCTTCGTCCGGTCATGGACCAGGCTACCATTAAAAGTAGGGCATCCGAGCATACTGCACAGTTCGATAGCCTACACGACACTTGCTATACCTGCCTACATGCGAGCTTTTAAACACCCAAATACCGGAGGAGAACTTTGGGCACATGGTTAGAGGCAAATTCATATTCTGAAATCCAAACCTCGGACAACAGGCCCTTACCAAATAACTCGCTTTACTTTGGGATGTCTAGTTCACACAACCAAAATTTGATGGTTGTTCAGCGCACTGCTGCTCATTGCCTCGCTGCTCTGCTGAATTTCTTTCTTGAAACTGTCGTGTCCTGTAGTGGACAAACGGTCTTATGATAGGCGCTCCATAAGCCCATGGTACCACTATCTAGTGTCACTCTCTCTGTTTTAGTAGCAGTAGTACATCTTCCCTTTCACTTTGCGGATAACAGGGCTCGCTCGAAGTCGTTCCCTTTCTTACACGATCTCTTTCTTGGATTGTTTGGGTCAAGCTAAATCGGTTTGTTGACTATTTGAGCCTTTAGGATACTAGTCATGCCGGTTTAATCGACTCTCACATGTGGTACTCCTCTCTCGCAGTGCGTTCTCGTCGTTCTTCTTACTGCGTGATATCTTTTCTTTGCAGTAGATAGTCATTGTTGGCTCATGCAGCTCGCACGGATTACCCCTTCACTCCAGCCTTCATATCTTCTGGACGTTGTCTAATTACTGCTTCGCTCGATGCTTGATTGCTTTCTTCATCGAATGTAGGTATCCAGTGGTGGTCCAAAATGTTTATGCTATCTGGTTACACAGCGTGATACATCCGTTTCTAGAGACTAGCTTGCTTAGCAGCAGTAGGCGCATAGCCTCATTCACCCACTGCGGAATCGGAGGCGTTAGGAGTCACTTTTCTTACAGTTTATTTACTTGGATTGTCTGCGTCACAGCTTAACTGCGTTTGTGGCCTATTCTGTGCCATCGTAGAATTACTAGTATGAAGGGTTAACCGAATTATTGCTGGCTATCATCTCTTCTCAGCGCGTTATCCCTGTTCTTCTTACTCGCGTGAAATCTTCTTCTATGCAGTAAGCTCGTCGATGTTGTCTTCAAGTCGCTATCAAGAGTATCGGAGAGCTTCGGGATTGAACTGAGGAACTGCCTCCGTCTGGGATGGGACAAAATAACCAACAAGTACTTACCAGGACCATGGCCTCACTTCCACTCTAACTATTTGCACCCAACCACCGATGTCCAGTGTGGGTAGCTGGACACGAATTCTTCGCTCCCCGGCAAATATACATAATCAGAGATGACTTCATGTGGTTCTGCGAAGGATCAACACATTATATTCAATAAGAATGTTTAGTACCCGACCTACCAACGAACAGGACACAGGAAGGCAATAGGCAACCAGTTATTGCATCAACCAGCGGAAAAAATGGGACGCAACCTGACTGCGAATAACCGAGCAAACAGACTTTTAACAAGAAACATAGCCAGTTACAATTTGCCATTCAATGGATTGGTGGCAGTGTTCCAGGACGTGGTGGGTTTTCGCCTGGCAAGCGTTCTCAGTACAAAAAGCCACAAATGTCCGTTTAACAACACTGCAACGTGGCGTATGTGACTCGCCACCGAATAAAGTCACAGCCCATAACTTTACACTGGCAGGTCAACTAGCGTCACAATTCTACATAGGATCGTTACACTGGGACTTCTACATCTGTATATACTGTTGTCGTTTTACATCCTACCATACGTTGCCCTTTTCCTTCCTTGTGTGCGGGCTCTTCCATTACCTTTCAGTGGATCATTCAGGTTTCTCAATCTCTTATTAGCTGAGGTCCCGTATCTCATGACAGCCAACTTATTGTTTCGCATTTTCAACATTGTACAGTTCCAGTCATGGATATATGAACAATTTTCTGCGTTACTGTTACAATTGCATTATAATGTTTGTACCGTTGTACATATTTGATCATGCCTCCATGAGCGTGCCTCGCATAGTCGAGAATAAAATATTTATTTATTTTATTTTATTTATAACCGTCCCGTAACTTAATGGCTCACAAGGCTGCTTTGTAATTGGTGGGCGCGCTTCGAGCCTGCTTAGCGCCCGGGCGCTTAACCCTAACTTACAAACTGGCGGGCAACCTTTTGAATTATATGATCTCGGAAACAGCCAAACTTTCAAGGATAGATATATAGCAGCAAAGTTGTTAGTGAGGAAACAAAACGATTCAAGTTAAAATAAAGTAAACGCTTAACCGCAGTGGTAAAAGCTGAAATGAAGTTTTAACCAAGTAACTTCTAAAAATGGAAGAGCAATGTTGAAAATCCATGACAGTAAATTAATATTGCTCCGGTCATGCATTCCGAGCTGTTTTATGTCCGAATAGTATAATGAACCGCAATGGACCCCTAGATCTGCAACGCAAGATAAATACCTCGTAGACAGGGGAACTTTTGCATGAACAATAGTGGGTTCAGTTAAAGTTGGGTTGCATCCAGTTCTGTAGTGAAATGTACAGCTGAATCCGTGAAAATTCTTTTGCAATAAACAAAATTATTTTTGCTATTCAATATAAAAGACACTTTGTTAATAAGCTCAATAAAAATGAAATAAATAGTTAATGTTATTGACCCAAAGTTAATGTATGTATCGTGCACCTAACTTGCTATGCTCCTTTATTTACGGATGTACAAATATTTCCTTATGCAGCGCTGTATACGCTGCGCATGTTAGAACACGTTTTCTATTATTTACTCAGCTGCTATGTCAAGTTATACGGCAGTACGCCTGCCTGTGGTGCACCTTTTCAACGTTGTACAACCAACCGTACCCACGTAGACAGCCGGATGCCCCACCGCCTACTTAGAGGCAGATGTAAGGGGAGCAGCCAATAAATCTCGGAAGTAGGAAGGAAACGTGCCGGAGAGTAATAAGAGAGTAATGGTACCACGAAGCGAAATTCATCAAACACATACCTGTTACCTTGTTAACACTGTACCTGCCGTGAAGTCTGCGGACCGCCTAGGTTATCACCCATAATAGCAGGCACGTTCCTCAGAGCCCGTGGTGGTCCCTACTGGCAGCAAGTTATGTACCCACACGAAGTATTAAGTGCGGGATATTAGGCTTGGAAGAATCAACAACAAGCAGTACGATAGCAGAAAGTTAACGTTCGCCTCAGGGACTACCATTACCCGTGGGCTGCTGTCGTGAACTAGCATGTAAGATGCATCAAGAGGACTTTCAAAGTTAACTGTCAAGCACGCACGAAGTGGCTTACAACCGAACTGTCAGATGCACCACATTTCAGAGAAAACACCATAGACCATAGGAACTATATACTTGGAGTATTTACGACAAACCGCAAATTATATGAAGAAGTTCAAGGGTAAAGAAATAAATAACAATTTACTATTGGTGATATCAGACAGGCCTTTAAAGACATGCAATTGGTAATATAGATGCTTAACATCAATAATGATACAGAAATGTTACGATTTAACCAATATATACTGGATATATACGTGCATGTGTTGTAGTAGGTGGGCGCCTGTGTAAGCGCCCGTGTTTACTAAATTTGTTATTTGTACTGAGAATCTGGTCGTTTCTTCGGTGAATGCGACGATATAAGAAAGGTTCAGCTAAAACTAAAGTGGTTGACGTCCGCAAAATGAGTAAGATCCTCCGGTATGGCAAGAGGCAGTGACTTTGTTTAACGGTGAAACATATCTGCAACGTCACGTTGCTGTTATGCAGATATTCGCGGCTTTTATAAATAAATAAATGGTATATTCTCGGTAAAACGAGACACACTTGTGAAGGCGCAATCAAATATGCATACAAGTATAGCTTCTTTGGAATAATAAAAATTTTCGTTTTAATGAAAGGTATAACCGAAAAGATGTAGTCAATACAAGTGAGCATTTTGTCAGGTAACAGTCAGACCAAGAAACCTGATGGCACCTGGGACGTAAAAATCGGTCATAACTGTTGTGTCAAGATACAAGTTTGGCGTGCTTTCTCCAGGTAATAATCCATGAGCACAGGTGCCCAAATAAGTTATTGGTGCAATCCATGGGCATTAAGAAATCGGATTGTTCTGTGCTCCATCAAAGCATTCTTCCTAGTAAAATCAGTTGCACAGGTTGTATGTAGAAGCATGAAGACTGCGTCAGTGTGAAATGTTCGGCTGACTTTATTCAGTGACGAGTCACATCCGCCACTTTGCAGTGTTATAAGCAGATATTTGTGGCTTTTTATGGGGAGAATGCTTGCCAAGCGAAAACCCACCACATCCTGGAACACTACCGTAGCTTCCGTCAAACATCATTGCTAGCCGGCTATACGTCGTAAAGACCGAATTTTCACTCTATTATTCGCAGTCGGTTGACAGCCACAATTCTTCCTTGGTTGACCGATTGGCTTGGTAAAGTACCGGCAATACTCTTTGAAACCGGTCAATGGTGCAACAGAGTCGCAGGATCGAATGATAAATGGTGTACGTGAGTAAACACATCGTTATCAGAGGCTGGCTTTTTCTGTCACATACTTGTGCAGTTCGCAAACCGTGTCCAGCTACCTACGCTGGACTTGTCATGGGGATGGTTAGTGCAGTTGTTCCTTGTGCTTAAATAGGTCCGTAACAGACGAAAATGACATTCCTTTGTCCAATGCGGGATAGTTACGAGTTTCTTACTCCGTAACATTGAATCGGAATTCCTTCAAATACAAGTAAGTGTGACTGTCTCCATGGTCAAGTGAAAACTAAATGAAAGGCCAACGGAAAGAAAATTATACGAGAGTAAAACTGTCCGTGGAATGACATCGGTAAATCTCTTGGGGAATGGAGAATGGGAATGTTCTTTCGGAAATGTAAGGCACCGAAACCAAGTTGTTGAGCGCCGGTGAGAATAAGCAAAGCTAACTGAGGCAGTGAGGGTAAGCACGCCAGAACTGTTTGTCTTCCGTTGTGGAACAGGGTGTCTATGTAAATATTCTAAGTGAGTAAATTGTGATACTGTGCGTACGCGGCGAGCTAAACCCACTTGTTTAGACCCCGTGATTGTGGCGTCTCCAGAATAGCGGAAAGAGATCCATTCTGAACGATGAGTGGGTTTTTCATCTCCCGGAGAAAGGATCAAGTGTTAAAGCCAGCTGGCTAGTGAGAATGAGCCGGTTAGTCCCCGTAGATAAACCTTCTTGTTTTGGCCGATGTACCTGGAATTCTCGGGTAAAACGAACAACGGACAAGCGGCGTCCAAACAGACAAGCAGCATTGAATCATAGAGCACTATCGAAAGGCTAGTGGCGCGCAACTTTGCCTATGATACATTAAAACCCATGTAATTTTGTTTAGTATACATGATTTGCAAGCGCGTTCTATACATCACGTCGCTAGTGTGGTTCAGATCACAAGTACTACGTAGGAATAAAGTTCTGCAGGCGCAGGATCAAGAGTCCGATATAACAAAGCGTGTTTACAGAATTGAGCGAATAATACGATGGTTGGAGAGGAACAGATAAACCGATGATGATGACAGCTGTCCGAATGCGTGAGGCCCAATAGGTGCAACTAAGGCGAACTAGATTGAGACCAAATGCGGGAGCAACAGTACGTAAAGCAACGTTCCAAAAGGAGAATGAAATGCAAAATATCGGCAAGGAGCGGGTGAATGCGGACGGCAGTGCGAAGAGTAATTCGTGAGAGTAATTACGCTAAAGCGCTCATGATTCCACAGTCCAAAAGCCGTCAGAGTCTAAAGAAGAGAGTCACAGAGGCCCAAAACTGCCACGCATTGGGTGTCTTTATCCCGCGTACGGTCACACTAATAGATAAATGTGAACATAAGGTAAAGAGCAGAGGCATATGCAGAGAGGTAATTTGAACGCACTAATGGAAGTAATAGTCAAGAAACTTAGCAATGGTCTGAGTGCCACCAGTAAGCAGGAGCTAGGTTGGAGCGGAGGAGACCGTACGCACGAGAATAACTTGGTTCAGCGCAATGGGTGTAAGCCGTGGGAATAAAAATGGAGCGCAATAAAAGAGAAGACCATGAATAAAAGGAAAATAAAAGCAACAGGGATCTAGATTCTATTGGAAGCGAGCGAAGTCGCTGCCAGACCATGGTCGGAATTGGAACGGACATCTGGGAGTAATAGGAAGGCAGAAGACCGTTCAGATAAGAATAGATTAGTTAGAG
This sequence comes from Dicrocoelium dendriticum, assembly GCA_944474145.2. Taxonomy (NCBI): domain Eukaryota; kingdom Metazoa; phylum Platyhelminthes; class Trematoda; order Plagiorchiida; family Dicrocoeliidae; genus Dicrocoelium; species Dicrocoelium dendriticum. The sequence continues at coordinate 206,279,448 of OX104063.1, forward strand.
CACTGAGATTGGTTAATACAATTGTGGTGAGCTTCTCCCAACTAGTCTTACTGGCCTTTCACGAAATCCGTTACCTCCACACGTAGGTGAACCTCGGCTACTGCGGGTAACGTTTGGCAAAACACGCAACCTGAAAGATGTTCTCTTAGCAAGCCACATTCTAGTGAACTCTTCTGTCAGTGCCCGCGTTTCTTCTGATAGGCCATGGGCAGAAAGGCAGAAGCGGAAATCCAATCCTAGTTCGTCACATCAAAATGAGATGAAGAAAGTGGTACTGGTTCATGGTGTGCCAGAATTGAAGCATCACGGTAGCAGTGATCGACAGAAGCATGACATCGAAGAATGGAGGTACATCGCAGAACTCTGCGACATGCAAAATGTCCTGGCTTTTGACTTCACCCGTCTAATTGCTTCCACAAACTACCAAGGTAGCGGGCCACGAATTTTGAAAGTTACCTTAGCTGCGCCCGAAATGGTGTCAGTGGCAATCCAAGCATGGCATGAAAACAAGAAACGTGGGCCACCTGAAGTACGGTTAAGACCATTCCTTCAATTAGTACAGACCCCAGATACAGATGAGCCAGCCTCATTTGTACCTATCTCAAATCAGCCAACCGTGCAAAACAACCGTTTCAAAATCTTCAACAGACCGGCACTGTTTGTGCCGGTCACTCACAGCCAACCGAGCTCCTGATGCGTCAACAAATACAATGCTATTACACCAACACGCATGAGTTGTATTCTTATCTCTCGGAACTGCGCCATCGACATGAAGCAACAACTTGGGACCTCACAGTAGTTAGTGAAACTTTGCTCTCAAACGACATACTTGATACAGAGATTGAACTCAGTGAGATGTCAGTCATTCGAACTGATCGTCCATCTCGCGATGGCGGTGTTGCTCCCTACTATCAAGATTATTTGAAATGTGAGGCTCATACCGAAAATTCCCTTGTTATTCCCAAAGCACTATTTTGCCGATTGCACCTAGCTGGTCGAGATGTTGGTTCACAGAAGACGAGTGATGTTTGCCTTCTAGCAGTAATCTATAGACCTCCGAACTCATCAGCAGACAGCGATAAGATTCTGTTAAATGCCCATCGCTATGCTGTTTCACAAAGTACTCTCACTATCTTATAATGGGTGACTTTAATGTTCCTTCAATGGCATCAATGTCCCCTAATGGGCCATCATTTAAATCGAAACTCCTCGAATTCATGGATATGGCAATTTTGTAGAACCATGTGCAGCGACCAACCAGACATCGCGGTTCAAACAAGCCATCACTCCTGGACTTAATCCTGACTAATGATGAGTTGATGGCTGAGTCAGTAGCATACGATCCTCCACTGGGCCGTAGCGACCATTCAGCTCTAACGTTTGGTTATGTGCGTTATGTCAGCATTGTTGAGAAAGAAAGAGTGACTCGATGAACTATTACCGACTATTTTAAGCTGCACAACTTAGCAGCAACCGTTGACTGGGACCTACAGACGCACAGCTCAGCGAATGATGCGTGGACTGAACTGAAAGACAAAATTAACTGCATCATATAATCAGCATCGAAGGTTGTACCATTACGAGCATCGCGCCGGAACAATACATGGACCAGGATCAGAACACGTAAATGGATCAACAGAAGAGATGAAATCTGGAGGCAACATTCTTTAAGCCCATGTGATATCACATGGCAGGATTACAACGTCATCAGAAACTACTGCTCGTCGCTCATTAGAGTCGATAAGTACGAATGGAAGGAGAACATGGTGCTGAAATTTACGAATAACACCAAACTACTATACATCTATGTGCATGGCAAAAAAGGTTAAGCTTGGAATACCACCACTCAAGACGGCTAGTGGCCTAACAACTACTGCTGTGGATGTTGCGAACGCTCTACTCCTGCAGTTTGGCTCGGTAGCTACAAATACCATCGAACCTTCGCCCTATCAACTCTCAACAAATGTCATTGTCTTATTCAGCGTCACCTTTACTCCAGCAGCTGTTGCAATCAAACTACAGTCTCTGCGGGAGTACAGTGTCCCTGGAATCGACACGATTTGCCCAAAAGTACTAAAAACCCTTGCTTCTACCATAGCAGCACCACTTGCAACCTTTCTCCAGGGTCTGCTTAACTCCCATACACTCCCATCTGAGTGGAAAAATGGAATTATCACTCCAATATACAAAGGAGGTAAGCGATCGGATCCTGCCAACTACCAACCTATTACACTCCTTCCTGTTTTATCAAGTGATGGAATCGGTAATTGCAGATGAACTGACGCGATACTTTGAAAGTCAACAAATAATTTCTAATGCCCAACATGGTTTCCGACGCAGACGATCTTGTCTCACCAATTTGCTGATTACTCGGGACTCATGGACCAGGGCGGCTGATGAAGGAGTCCCCATAGATGTGATTTACTTGGATTTTTCTAAAGCATTCGACAGGTCAATCACTTCTTTCTCCTCCAAAAGCTTGCTGCCTACGGTATCAACGGTTCCCTGCTCACCTGGTTAGAAGACTACTTACACAACAGAGCAATCAAGGTAAGAGTAGCCGACACTCACTCTGCAAGCCTGTGCGTCTCCAGTGGTGTACCACAAGGATCCGTCCTCGGCCCGCTACTGTTTTTAGTCTACATTAATGAGCTTCCAGCAGACATTCTATCTCCGATGCAAATATTTGCAGACGATGCTAAAATATGGAGAGTAATTCGCTCAGCATCCGACCGTGTCTACCTCCAGGAAGATCTGACTCGGATTAACGAATGGGCAGAAACGAACCAGCTCCCACTGAACCCTGCAAAGTGCCACCTGCTGACGGTGCGCAGCACCTTCGTCAACACATAACTTTTGGGGCAACACTTCCTGCAACACGTGGTTAGTGAACGCGACTTAGGTATAATCGTGCAAGTGAGTCTTGGCAATTCGCTCCAATACTCAAAAGCAGTAAGTGTGGCGAGATTGAACTTGAGATTTTTGAGATCAGCTCTCGGCACCTTTGAGCGACGACTAATACCATTGCTGATTAACTCCTACATTCGCCCTCACGTTGAATATGTAATTCAGGCCTGGTGTCCATGGTTAAAACGAGACATTCGCCTATTGGAACAACCTCAAAGAAGAGCCACAAAGGCAACGCGTGGACTATCCGGTCTAAGATACGAACTGCGTCTTCGTGTACTCGGTGTGTCCTCCTCAGACTACCGATGACTTCGCGGAGATCTTACTCGCACATACCGGATACTAACTGAAAACGAGCATCCATGTACATCACTGTTGACTCTAGCCTGTTACAAACAAAGCCGAGGCAAGCACCTGAAACTAATGACAAAACATTCACATCTGAATTGTAGAAAGTATTTTTATATAATAAATAATAAATGGTATATTCCTCGGTGTTTCGAGGTGCAGTCCAACTATGTGGTCTGATCAATGTGTACAAAGGGATCGCAAAAAATAATCAATTTGTTCACACTTTTTACAGTGGATCCAAACACAGGTACTAAAATAATTGGCAGGATTAAGGCATTAAAGAAATTAAAAAGCAGGAACAATAACAAGCAGATTTAAACAGATGCCCAGTTAAAGTAAAACGGCCACTCGTGGAACCATCCCCAGGGGACCTGTTTTCATTGTAATGCACTACCAAGATATGTGATGAACACGCCAGACATGATGACATTCGAAAGACTCTTAGACTTTCATCTTAGGGATAAACGCTACACAACAGTTTGCTAAAGTGCAATGATTGAACCACTGATACTTCACGTTCCACGTTGGAACATTACGATTTAATTTTCTTTTGCAGATCCATCCTAAGTGTCTTATAAAGTTATGCCTTTTATCCCACCATACATTAGTGCACTATATATATAAGTATATAAATAAATATATATAAATATATTTTTATATATGCATGATTTGGCGGCGTCCGTATCCGGATTTGCCTGTCACTGTGACGTCCATGGGGACAGTCACAGGACGCCTGCGCCTACAAAGGGGACCATGGGTGGCTTGCGCTGTACCACCCATAGTTCCACCCACACACCCCATATCCAGTGTAAACCCGAAGGAATAAGACCGGGAGGCATATATATATATATATATATATATATATATATATATATATATATATATATTATCGGTCTACAAATAGACATCGAGCAATCGGAAAACCACGAGGAACAAAATTAAAAAGTGCGTAAAAAGGTCAGGATTAGTGTACAAATATTTTAGGCTTTTGGGTTTTTTGTTTCTTTGTTTGACTTCACACAACATTTTGTTCATTTTTGTCATTTTGCTTGCTAGAACTCGAAGCAGAATGTTCAGAACATTGAAATATAGTTCTTCCACTGATTCTGGTTTCGAGCCATATCACCAAGTGTGTCGAGCCATTGTCAGTCCTGATTCTTGGGACTCCAACCAGAACGACGTACAGCATTGCAGATTGTGAGACAGGAGACCAGAGATTTCATGGTTTGCCGCCAAATGGTTGGCTGATCTCCACGCCATCTCTTATAGTTCAATCCCATGCGAGGAAATAAGGCGCGGCCTGATAAGCGTTCGCATGACATGCGTAGGACGTGGCCCAACCACCTAAATTGACGCATTGCATCAAAGCGATTAACTGGAAGGCTCATGTCTCCCAAGACTTTATTGTTGCGAACCCAGTGCTACCACCATACACGGGCTATTCTCCGCAAACATATTGTCGAAGACCGGAAGTCGACGTATGTCGTCAACACAAATCGGCCAGGACTCGTTTCCGTACAACATGGCCATGCAGACACAATCGCTGTAGACCCTTACTTTAAGGAGATTGATATGTCCTGACCACGCCACAAATAACTCGGATTGGTAAGTGCCGACCGGGATTTGGAGATGCAAAGAGATACCTCCTACTCAATAGTGCGATCATCAGAAATACGGCGTTCGAGTTAGACAAAGGTATCCATCAGCTCTAGCTGTGTTTCTTCAATGGTCAGTAAGGGGCAGACGACTCCCGGTTATGGAGTAGCACTCTACACTACAAGAGAGAGAAGCGCATGTCATACCTAGACGGTTCAAACACCAGACGGTTCAAAATGAGCTTTACACTGTGAATCGACGCCGCGCAGAACGTAATCATCAGCATAATCTAAGTCAGTCAGGCGATTACCAGGAAGAAGCTCAACTCTACGATTTAGGAGCCTTCCAGAGATCGCAACAGGATGTCTACAGCTGTAAAGTGAAGTCAACATCAGTACGTCCGTAGGTAATACCGACGCTTCACTGCCGCGCAAGCACCACCAATCGCTCATGGGCTAAAGATACTACGAGGGTTGTCAGCCTGCTACGCAGGCTTGAACCCGCGCTGTCGCTTTACAAGGGAGGCTTGTAATTCTTAAGGCTGCGGACCGGGACTGCAAGTTGAAAGCGAATGCAGATAAAGTGCACCCCTGTTGCACATCACTAGTGATAGGGAATGGCGAGGAAAGCCTGCCATAGACCCTCACTCTACCAGACACTTGGAAGTAAAGCGTCCGAATGATAGGAATGTATTATTCGGGGACTCAATTTCTTAGCAAACAGTGCCATAAAGCAGGCTGATCGACCGAATCAAATGCAGCTCGAATGTTTAGGAAGACGACACTGGTTTGCCTGTGATAGAAATGGCAACTTTCAAGGCTTTGGCCTAACGTGAAGATCTGGTCCATGAATCCTCGACCGGGACAAAAGCCAGCTTGTTCTTCACGATAAAACAACTCGCGAATCGGCGATGGTCTGCGGAGCAGAATGGATGCCAGCAGTTTGGAAGCAACCGGCATGAGGCTGATTCCTCTGTGATTAGCAAAGAAGGTGGGAGCACATTTCTTGAAAATGATGACAATTACTGACTCACCTCAGGAGGATGAAATCTTCTCTTCGTGTCATTTATGGGAAAACAGCAGTGTCAACTGCTCGACGCGTGCTGGGCCGCCAAAGTTGAACATCTCCGGAAGAAGTTTGTCCGAGCCGGATGATTTGGATCTCTTGAAGTGTCGAATCTCGACGAAAACCTCCGCTTCGTTAGGTGGCTCCAATGAAATGACCCATGGCATGCAATTGGGTGTACTTGGCATACAAGCGGACAATGGATGGTGATTGATTTGGGAATGTATATGTACGGCCCGAAGCTCTACGCGTTTTCGCTTGTTAGGGATTCGTGACCCATCTGATTCACAGATTCCATCGCAGACACCAGGCCTTCTGAGGCCGGTGAGCCGAATGAGCTGGAAAAGCTTGCGGAAATTGCCGGAGAGAGCAGCAGTCTCCATCTCCGAGGCACGCTGAGACCACCAAGTCTCGCGGTCATTACGCAAGCTTTGTTTGAGTTACCGATTGAGAGTGTGGCGCATAGAATTATGAGTAGAGCCTGGTAGCACATTTCGAAGGCGGTGAAACTGTCAACGAGCAAGCGGAGATTGAACTCTTCAAAGGGTGTTGAGTGAGACCACAAAGAGATTGACCTTAGGAAAGCATCGCTTCGTTCAAACAAGCCCACTTTTGCAAAGTTGAATTTGGAGAATCCGCTGGTGGCTGGGTTGCTACAAGCAACCTCAATTGAGACCTCGGTTCACTTGATGTGGACCTCGGCCATTCCGATCAAAAAGACCGTAAGTAAAATGAAAATTATAGTGTTGCTCATCCCAACACCGGCACCCCAAGACCGCGGTTTCGTCCTGTTGGGACTCATCAGTTGGAGATAGCCTGAGTTGGGCTGGAACTCAGAGCCTAGTGGCTCATGGTTGACGCCATAAGCACTATGCCCACTTTTGCTCAACATCCCGTTGCGGACTACAGGTGACAGGGCCCGATAACGCAGCTTGCTAACTCCGTTAGGAAGAGGTGTCAACTAACCTGTTTGTGTCAATCTTACAGTGCAGTCGGACAGTCCACCGAAGCGCAAGCAGAGGTTCGCACACACGAGCACGTAATCTGAGTCGAGGTAGGTTGACCAGGATGACCTGCAGTTATGTATACCACCTCGCCAACGGAAACTGATTGTGATGTGGCCGATCTGGGATCAGCACTGTGTTGAACATGGAGAGCGCCAGGTTGCGGAACCTCCACTCTTATGCCCGAAATTGGTGCTGAAGAGAAACTGGTGGTTGTCCTCGCACAATGTGAGAAGCCGGTCTCCATTTTCTGAGGGTCTCTCGTTAAGCGCGTAGCGTTTATGTGGAAGCAGGCGACAGACCAGTGCACTAAAATCGCCAGCACGTATAGTGATATCTGACTTATCTATTTTACTCAAAAGAAGGCGAAGTTCACAGTAAAATTCGTCCTTGACAGACTCGCTGCTGCAGTCCGTTGAGGCGTAGGCGGAACCGACAAACAAGTTGTATGTTTCCTTGCGAAGTCTGTTGACACGAAATGATCCCTGAAGACAAATTCCGCAGAGCCGACTGGGGGCTTCGGCATTCTTACTTAGTGCTACTTCAACTCCAGTCAAACCTTGTGCAGGTGTTCCTGCACTAGTGGGTAGACACAGTTGGCATCCGGTTCCACGATCAGAATGAGACGTCAGCCGGAGTACACTGCTTGGATCCTACAACCCGGTTTCGGAAACGCAGCAGACGTCAATGGGAAGAGACTCCAGGGTATGCGCCCGGCCGGCTTATTGACCAATCTGCATAAGCGTTCGTACGTTAAAGCAGGCCAATCGGAACATAGATCGATGTCGAAGTATGGCCGTCAACTGGGTTTTCGGGTTTCAGCAAAACCGGGATCGGAGGTGGAATCAACGGAGGTGGGATTAATACTAAAGAAAGTGTTGGCGTGTGATGGAAGTTGGAGAACGACAAAAGCAAAAGTAGCGGAAGCGTGAAAGGAAGATAAATCCATGGTCCTCCAAGCAGGCGCAGGTAGTTTGTATATCTTTCACCAATAAGTTAATAATACGTTGGAATAGCAATAGAGCAATGGTTTGTGACGGGTATAAAAGCGAATGCGATATGTCCCGTAGGATAGTTTGGGTGATAATTACAGGATAAAAATCAGTGCCAGTAAAATAACACGTAAAATACAGGACTCACCAAGGGGTTTGGAGTAACTCATGTGCAAGTAGGGTTATGACACCATCCACTGATTGTTGTGCATTAATACCAGCATCTGATAATCATGGTCTATATCACGTAGCGTAAAGGTGTCAGAGTATCGTCCCAGCTTTATGTGAAAAGGGATATGGTAAGGGCATTAAGTACATGTGCCAGGATGGCATTTTATGGCTGCGGCACTCGGGGGGAGGGGAGAAAAAGTTTCGTCGACATTCCAGTTGGCTGTACAGCGTGACCAGCTTAAACAGATGACCCCTTGGAGATGTCTTTCGACTGCATAGCAAAAGAGAATGGCATGTGTGGTTGAGGTTTCGCAGAGTCTGATACACCAATACGAGATCGCCTCTTAGAGGCGATAACGTCCGCTGTTTTCAGCCTGATTGGGTAAGGAAGGTGGGACAAATCTCCGACGTTCTTTGTCTCCCTGCGTTGTGCAGTATCGAGCGTGGTGAGATGGTGCTTCAGCCAAGGTTGCCACGACTGAATAACTTATTCGGCGTGCGGCCTCACGTACGCGCTAAGCATTTTTGGAAAGCTTGAGGCGTCTAAGTTCCCGAACGCTCTATGAAGAAGAATGAAGTACTGGTTTGCTTTCGTTGATGCCTTTTCAGTCTGCTTCCAACAGCCGAGGTCATATTGAACAAGCACGCTGAAATCGCACTCAGGAGAAGCAAGCTGTAGAATTTGTAGTCCTAGGCGGTAGTTGTGAATACTCTGGTGCTGTATGCCGAGGAATTTGCACCTGGTGGCGTTGAACTGCAGCATGTTCTCGATGGACCATGTGTACGCTTCGTCCAGAACATGCAGTAAGTATATGTGATCCTCCACTGAGGTTATAGTCTACCGAAAACGACTCGGAGCGGCAGAGCGTGTATTGCCACACGAACGTGCCACTGACAACTCACAAACCCGTACAGATTTGGACCGTGTTTCCTTCCCACGATGCAACGTTGATGAGGATTTGTCTGACGGGCCATTCCAGATGCCCAAGAGGTTGGGCTTCCAGGCAACCCCTCCATCTTTCCGTCCCGTATCTCCGCTTCTCTACATTCGGTTCTGGCCGGGCACAAGTCGTTCTAAAGCTCGCGATTTGCTCTCCCGTGGCTGCATCACTCAACCCACGTTCACTCTTGTGGGCTTCGCTAGCGGCGTATTTGTCTGATTCATTGTGTTCTCGACAAACACTTCCTCCATTTTTTGGGTCTATGCTCGTTACTACACCATTTCCCGGCCAAGTTGTCCTCTTGGGCAACAGAAATAATCTGAGGGGGCGTTCAACATGAGTCTACTCAATTAATTTGTTCCGTGCGTAGGAACTGAAGCGTCCCACCTGCACCCCTATGTCAGTGCATCTGAGGTACAATTGGCTGAAGACGGCGGGCTATACACGCACACCTACACACCTGCACAAGTGACTGGCGTACGCACGGAACAAATTAATTGAGTAGACTCATGTTGAATGCCCCCTCAGATTATTTCTGTTGTCCAAGAGGACAACTTGGCCGGGAAATGGTATAGATTCCGCCCATGATCCGCTGTCCGCTCGATCTGCAACGCTCTCGGAGCCTTGTCTCGTCTCATCCATGGCGTCCGTTGTTAATTCTCTACAGTCCCGTTTTTGCTGCCGTTACGGTTCACGAGTAGTCACTGGCTTCTGCCGCCCTACAATAGCACGCCATATCTTTAGATCATCGGCAAATAGCAGACACTATTAACGTAGCAAACTCGCAATATCATTTATGTACACCAAGAACAGACGGCTTCCGAGTACCGAGACCTGAGGTACGCCCCATTTAACTTCGTTTGGTTCCGATAGGTAGCTGTGAGCCCTCACATTCAGGTGACTCTGAACGAGAAAGTCGCCTACCTAGCCCAGAAAGGGATCGCCCATACCATATTTTTGAAGTTTGTGAAGTAGATTGCGATGGTCTAGATCAGGCATTCTCAACATTTTTCTAGCCGTGACCCCTTTTTGAACCTTACCATTTCTTATGGCCCCCACCATTGATCACCACAATTTAAGCAATCCGCAACGCCTAACAGACGCAAATTTATTATTCCCAGTGGTCATGTTGATATCTGTTATTATGATGGCTGAATTTTTAATATTGGTATCACTGCTCTTTCCCTTATAAACCAAAGTCTTTTTAACTTTCACAGCCTCAAGATAACACTCACTGTGCGGCAACATCAAGCCAGTTGTCTGTAATTACACAAAACTCGTTAATAATATTTAAAATTGTATTTACTTATTGCTGGCTTTTAACTGTAAGGCATCTCATGAATTGGGTGTAGTAACTTCGTAGCAATATGTTTGTCGAGATACAGTGTGGCGCACAAAATGTCATACCACTTGTTTGGTTGATTACACATGCAATATTATAGATGTAATGTTAAAAACTCGTATTCGTTGGTTTGTAGAAAATCCGGTAGATGTCACGAAACGTTAGTATGGAATACTTTCTTGGCGCCAAACACAGTTTCAAGATGATGAATAACAACAGATTGAGTGTTGAACAGTAGGTGGAAATGATCGATATTAGGACATGTTGGAAAACAGATCTATTCCAGAACTCTGGGCAACAGGTCTCCCATTACAAAATCAGTGGTTCATGAAAGACGGAGCTCGCCCATACACTGCAAATGTTGTTCTTTATTACCTGTATGACATGTTTGATGGGTGGGTAATGTCACATCGGCTTTCTGAGCGTCACCAAGGTGGGAAACAGTGGTACCTGCATAGCCCTGACGTCAATCCATGTGAGTTTTTCTTGTGTGGTTACTTGCAAAATAATGTTTTTGCAAGGAAGCCTGTAGGTACAGCTCAACTCAGGACTCTCATTATGCAGCTGTGCCGTCTAATTTTGGAAGACTTTTGCAGGAAGGTTGTGACAAATGTAAAGATTCGCTTGCAAGAGATTGTGAAATAAAACGGTGATCACATTGAACACATACTGCGTTGAGATAAATTTCCATTCTCATGCAATTAATTATGTAATATTTTGATGATAAATACATGTGTAATGAACAAAACAAATGTTATGACATTTCGTGTGCCACCCTGTATTAATACGAGCCTTGAGCCTGATGCCCTTGAGCAAGCTTGCTTAAGTCCGACTTCAGACTTGACAGCGAGAGTCGAATATCTCCTCTTGCTGTGACATCCAATCTGTTTCTACTTGTTGTTAGAGAAACCAGTCTGCTGAATCCACATTCAACCATGTATGTGGACGGAAAAGTAAGGAACTGTATTTCAGCTATGTCCCACAGTCAGACATCAGTCAACCCAAAAATGTCTTTTATATAGCGTGAATTTAAATCTTGCTAGTGTGTTACTTCTAGACTCTATGAGACTTTTCTGGACTTCAGCTCCAACATCGCAAGGCTGCAGATCAAATGGATCCAAAACCTAAATCGGGATTTCCATTTCAATCAGGTCATATAACCTGTCTTTCATTTCTTTTCGAAGTTTTTGTAAACGACTTAGTCTGAGATTTCTAGAAATCACAATGTGATCTGCCAGCATTAAATATTCGTTCACTATTGTTAGGGCGTATTTACACAAACATGTGGTTTAATTTCAGCGTCTAATAGGCTTCTTGACCAGCCATTTCGAAGATAAAAGAGAACGCATTGTAAACAGCTATCCGATTGTGTAGATTCATGAATGTCATTGCATGTAACTGCTAAGTTCCGTATTGACTCTTCAAAGATGGACTTTAGGTCCGCATCAACGGATGAAATGACACTATCATCATGTGGTTACGAATATGATCTGCTAGCAATAAGCCGCGAGAAAGCGTCAACGTAACCAAAACATTTCGAACGGATATGTTTAATGGTAAAATGGTATCCGATAAGTATTGCAAGGGATTCGCAGTGTGTACAGGAATTCCTTTCTCGGTACCAAATATAGACCGCAGTGGCATGTGAGCAGTGTATAAAGTGAATTACCGACCCTGTAACATCTTTTGAAACATTTAACAGCAAACATGATTGCTAAACTTACTTTTTGACTGTAATTTCGTTTAGCTGTTGTTATCGTAGGTGAAACACGACTAACCGCTTCGGTCTACCATGTTGAAGCTGGTGCAAACGTGTTGCTCCCATGCCGTACTTGGAAGCATCAGCAGCAACAATAATGGATAGGTTCCGGGTCATGGTGTGTAGGTGTAAGATCCGAAGACAAAATGCGCTTTAGTTCGTCAAATATCGACTGACAAGCTAGTGGCCATACTCATGTTGCATTACTTTTCAGGAGTTCATTTAGTGGCATCCTTGTAGCTGCTGATTGCAACAATTTTTAATGGATCAGGACGACGATCACTGGCATCGATGATTGAACCAAGGTATGACATTCGGGACATGAAGAACGCAGATTTGTTGACCGGTAGTGTAAATCGGAAACTTCTGATCCGGTTAACTTTTTCATGCAGGTGTGCCTAATGTAGCTCAACTTAAAGGCTTACAATAATTATGTCAACCGTGTAAGTCTTAGCAGAAGACAATGCATTTAGCATTGTGCCCATTACCGGCTGCAAAAGTTCCGGAGCACACTAAATTTCGAACGGCAGTCTGTTGTGTTGATATAGACCCTTATGAGTATTAATCGTTGGAAGGTGTCCTGATTCCTCGTCAACGTCGACTTGCAGCTACGCATATCAGAGGCCCATTTTTGAAAATATGTTGCCACCATCTAACTGTGCACACAAGGCCTGTGGAATCGGCAATGGTTATTGGTGATTCTGAAGCGCACCATTTAGTCCAGTTGAAAAATCATCACAAATACGTACTGTGACACTGGCCATCTTAACTACTACAATGGGAATAGCCCAGCTTGAATAAGTAACATTGCATAGTATGCCCAATTGCTCCAAGTGATTCAATTCTTCATCAACCAAAGGAACTGATGAGTAGGATATTGGCCGTATAGGATGGAATACTAGCTCTACATCAGGTGCAACATACAAAGTAGCTGAAACTTTGGCGTACAATCCAAGTTCTGCTTTGAAAACACATGAGGTTGCTAAAATGGCATTTTTCTTCTTGCATCGAAAATTGTGACATCATTTGAAGACACATTTCTCATTATCAGCGTTTGTGAGTCACAAATTGACCTGACTTAAACATCGCATAATTGTAACTAATTCATCCAAACAATGCTTCATAAAGTTAGTTAATTTGCTGCTGCAATATAACACGTTCCCCTTCATTTATTGTTTCGAAATGCGAACTCACAGGTTGGTTCAACCAAAAAGGCAAAAAGACTTGCCAGAAGCGTTCCGAGCAATGCGCAAACTAACACAATACGCCTTTTCTCCATTGCTTTTATAATTTAAAGGTGTAATGATTGTTTTGTCAGAAGCAGTGTCGATTTGTAAAGTTAATCGTAAGCTATTAATTAATAACGTGCTAAATTTTCAGCCGTGCCTTCCACGTGACTGCCTTCTGAATCGCATTGCTTGATGACGCCTGGATAGATGGACACAGAGACCCCCTTTGTGACCAAAAGTGCCACAATGTTGACAATTATGGAATCGAAATTCACAAAAGCGTGCAAAGTGCTAGGCGCCACAATTACAGCATGGTGTTGATGGTCTTTCGGACCATCCTCATTACTTTTGTAATCGGTTCTGTCCCACTCTGGATATAGTGATTCTATCAACTGAACTCATATCTGATTAACCGTTGTTTGACTGTAATAATTTTGAATCACGTTTCACGTTCATCATTCTGTAGTATTCCGTTGTTAGCTCATGTAAGGAAACGTCGCATTGGAGTCCAGTTTTAATGGTAACCATGTTCTGATATCCGGATCTCCAGGCGACATTTAGACGCGAAAATCAATGCCTTGTATTGATCATCTGACATTCTTTTATATTGAAAATTTACACATTCCATGTTCATTCTTCCTTCATATGTCACAACAGCTTCTTCTGCTCTAGTACGCTCTAAGAAATCCTAACAAATTTTAAATATAGACGTCAGTTCTCCAAAAATTGTTGTGAACTTATTGTTTCTTGTTACCTGTAATATCTTGGATGTTTTGGCAAGGTATAATCGCAACATCTTTTGTGTTCGGAACATCCAAGTTCCTGTATTAATAGCCGTACATGTGCTGATTCATGCAATGTTGTACCGTCGACAATAACAAATATCAGCATTTCTATTGTACCAAGCTAACAATGTGTCATCACGGTCTGGGTTATAGCTGAATTCTTGTATTCCGTTGGCCAATGTTACTCTGAATTGTGTGTGTGTGTGTGTGTGTGTGTGTGTGTGTGTGTGTGTGTGTATAACTACTGCTTTCTGAAACCACTGTTTTGTAAGCTGAAGTCTTTTATTCTACACTTCAACTAATTTCTACTGATGGTCTAATTGCCGTTGATGACTTCGTAACATTTGGATGATAAAACGTTGATCAAAATCTCCGTTAAACTGTACTATCCATTGTTTAATATTAGTGAGACATGATTGACGCTGCTTTAAACGTTTACTTGCAAATGCGGGAATTGCCATTGGCTCATGGAACCCAACTTAGGCTCGCCCACGTAGAAACACACCTGCTAGAAACCAATGGACTTCACGTGCTGTCTGATTGGCTGAACTTTTGATGTTAGTTCGTACACCTGATCTCTAACACTATCCACTTGCCTGCTAGTCTTATTTCTTCCAGTTTGCACTGGAGCGCATGAATGGGCCTGTTTGTGATGCAAAGCACTTGCCCTTGTGTAACGCCAAGTGTTCTGCGTGTGTTAGCATCACAATGACAAACAAATTCGGAGTCAGACAACACCAGTCACCATTAGTAAGGGATTCGTCATTGGAGGGGTATGCATAAAAGGCAGGGCGCGAAATCGACTGGGAGAACGTGTAGCGCCCAAAAAGACAACCGCTATCTTTCATGTACAATTTAATTGTTGGCCGATTGTAAATTATTCCTCCTTGTTTTAATATTCCTTACAACCGGCTCGACACTCTACAACCTTGTAAGCTCCCGCGCTCACGTGTTCGCTCTCTTTTCTCGCTTCATTCGTCCGCGTCTTCTTGTAGACCATCGAATACAGTCCGCTGTGTCCGACTCCAATTGCCTTCTGGTATCCGCGCTTACTTTCGCGCACCGTCTCGGACTAGTACTAACTAGTCCTAAAAATGCCAACCTCGTTTCAAGGGATGGCTGTTAACGTCTCAGATACGGTTTATCGGTTCCGCTGCAGGAAAAAGTGGATCGCAAAGGGCTACTCCTTGCGTGGTGCATAGTTTTAAGGTGGCTGTTATAATGTGCATGGACGGGTGGGTTCGGCTTTGAAAATAGAAAGTATAGCCAACGCAACCGCCACCACCACCTAGGATTTGGGCAACAATAGGATGTGTGTTGAAGCAATCGGGTGATACTACCCTTGACTGTACCAACAAGGCAACATTTGCACGTGCAACTGATCGACCAAACCAGATAAATAAATAAATACATCTTTTGTTTCTCGATGATGCGAGAGACTATTCCTACATAGGGAAATATTAGGTACTATTTCAGTTGGTTTGGGGAAGCATTCGTTGAAAAAGGGAAAAGTCTTAAAGCTCACCAAGCTAGTGATAGGTTCGCAATATTCTTGACACTCCATTCTCAAAGGTGGGTTAGGGTATTGCTTAGGTTTTTCAAGCGGAGTAAGACAGCGCAGATAATCGGATTCAGGGTCACGAGACGGCCCGCCGAACGCTTTACCATTGACCCTTCAGGCTCCATAGGTAAGGCCTGTGATAGCAGATACATTGGAACTTACGATATGTGTCAGTCCAATGCTCGAAATACACAAACAGAACCCAGTTTCTTCCAATATTAGCTTCTGATATGCCTTATGCTGTTAAGCATCAACGTGCTCGCCCACTTACATATCTCCTTTTAGAAATTAGTCACTCCACCGACAACTGCAAGCAGCGAACCGATGCCGTACTTGGTGTGAAAGCTGTAAGAAAGCAATACCCCTACAAGCTTTCAATCCCCGTTCCATTGGCGAACCGAGCATGACACCCTATCATAGCACAATTAAATGAATAAATAAATGGTTTATTATCGTCAGTGCGAGGCGAGAATAAATCATCCTTGAAGACTTGAGCAAGCAGATCACTAGTTGAGTAGCAATTGCCAAAAGCCTAAGCTTTAGATGGGATTCCCACCATCGTAAAGCGAGGTGTATCGAACAGCAAGGGAATGTGCAAGACCATGTAAGTCAATGGATCTAACTGGGAAATGCACATGAATAATCCATTCTTTCGATCTATTGTAATTGGTAAAGTTCAAAGCGTAATCCACTGTTTTTATTGCCAAGAAGCGCGCGATATTCATGGTCGAACAAATGTAGCGACCTATTCGAGATCACTTGCCACATGTTACAGTAAACTACGAAATAAACCATGGGGAGGAATTGTGGGATCTAAAATGATCCTGAGTCGGCATACACAAAGTGTGTCAGAAGAACACAGTGAAGCATTTATTCTTTGTGTCGAGGAGAATGGAGCGAGTCAGTTATTGGGTATGCGAAATGTGCCAGCTGTGGCGTCGCAGTTCACACATCATATATCCGAAAGGTTGTGGTTAAACTAGGTTGTAAGTGACTGTATACAGACAAAGGCCGACTTATCATGTTGATCCCAAGGAAACCAGATATTTATGGTGTAATAGGGGGAATATAGCCACTAGGGACCAGAAAACGCATTGGATTTCTTTTTCATATCATGTGGCTGTTCAATAGTCCATAGAGCCATCCAATGGTTGTTGGCTTAGCATCTGCAGGGAACTACCCTGTCCTCCGTACCGCAGTAACGTGTATGACGAGGTGGTATAAGTAGTGTCACATTGTTAACCACTTCATTAGACTAACCGTTACAGAATCCAACGGTTGAGGTCGCTAACTGAAAGTTGCATGGTCACCAGTTCGAAACTGTAAGGATTAAGGAGAAAGGCGTCGGGGTAGAGTTCCAATGAGGCGAAACATTCATCCACGGCTATTTTGAAGATATGGCTATAGCAGGACTGGCTTCTATGATGATGAAGCCACTTGAAACAAATTAATTCAAACCCCCTATGGTCTGGACTTGCTCTGGACTAAGTCAACAGTCGTTATAAATAAATTGGTTAGGCGCACTGTACCGAGTCATTTCCGGACAGGTTTTGAATTGTGGGGTATGGAATAATTGGGGCATTGATAATGGTCCGAAATTATTTCAAGGCAAGAACACAGTAGTATTTATTGTTCTTTCAGTGGACATCAGTCGAGAGGATAGTTAGCCAAACCTGTAATGTTCAGTGCATACGTTCCTCAACTGACTTGATCCAATAAATGATGAATTCCGAAGAGCATAAGTCGATGAACCAAAATAATAGGCTCACAACACCCAAATTGGTTCTCAATCATCCCTAGGTTCCACCAAGAGCATAGAGAACATTTGGCGATTCTCTAGGCAGCATCTGCAATTCAATCAGAGACTCTTCCTCAATTGTGTCACGTTGGGTAATGGTTGCGGGTGAGTATTTAAATAGTTCTGTAATGCACATCAACGTCTTCGGCGAGTTTATGGCCCGATGGTCACAGTAAGTTCCGCAAAATAGACGTCATGCGGAACGATGTGGAAAACGCAGGCTGTGTTAACAATCTTTGCCATGAAAAGTCTGTGGTCATCCCGGAGCCTCTAAACGCTTATAATGGAACAATGATGTATTATGGGTAAAAAAATCAATGCTTAACAAGTCCTGTGGAATTGAAATGGGACATGTAGAATCGGAGATACAGGGGTGTAATAGGCGGGGAATACCCCGTCACGAGGCCCCAAAGTGCGTGGAGTAGTTGCGAGCAAAAACCCGGAGAGATGATGCGTCGTGGGAAGGAAAGGTAACTTATTAATATACGTCTGCGTTGGTGTTGCTATAGCTTGTGCTGACCTCAAACCAGCGCCGATAGCCACGAAACAGTGCGTCAGTATCTCTGTTCTCTTGCTACCCCTTAAAACAGCACGCCTACCGTGAACATGTCTCGTATGAAGAGCAAATGCGAATCATGTGCTAAAGTGGTAAAAATGGTCTGGTGTGTACCATGTGTTTGAAATCCTATCACACTACCTGCCTTGGGAAGGGGTCGACAAAAACAAACACCGCAGAGGCGTTTTGGTTCTGCCAAGTATGCCATCCTATCCCATTTGTTAACAAGGTTTTCACGAGTTAACGTTTGTGGCCCATCAGTATGAAACTGGTAAAGCATAGATATTAACTGGATCATTTTTGTTTCCTTAGTCTGACCGCAAGATGAGCCCGGTATACCTTCGGCTGCAACCACCCATTTGTGTGAAGCAACATAGTTATGACGCAGCCGACATGGTTTCAGAAGTGAACAGCCCCTGAGAGGACACGTTTCACGCGACCGCGAGCGAAATCCTAGCTCTGTTATGTATAGTCGCTCCCAAAAACCAGACCCCAGAGTAGTCAAAAACAGACGGCTTACGCCTGAGCTGGATAACGGTTGACATCGATGCGCATGATGATGCTGACGGCAAACACTTTGCTGAATGTGTAACGTTTAATGCAATGTCAGTAGACAATGCCAACTTAAATCCAATTGTCATTAAGACTGGCCACGCACCCCGGAAAGTTGGCTTGTTACATTCGTATAAGCGATATTGAAGCACTGCTTTAGCAAATTGTTCGCTTAACCTTCACCAGAGCCATCCGGTAACCATGCGTCTAACACTTACGCATGATGCCAAACGCTCCGTCCTTCTTTTTGATTACTCCCCGGATAAAGGTTTCGCGTCAATTACGATATCATGTCAACCACACTGTTTTCAAGCTCTACTATAATTCAAGTGACTATCGTTGTAAACTAATCGTAGGTACTTGACTGTTCAGTTTATCGTTGCGCGTCAGTTGCCAGCAATCGTTTTCGCAATGAAACTGTTCTACAAGATGCTGTATGGCAGACATTTCACACTCCTGACTGACCACAAACCATTGCTGTCGATAGTCGAGTCAAAGAAAAGAATTCCAGTTTTTACGGCAAACCGATTGAAACGATGGGCAAACATACTACTGGCGTACGACTTCATTATACAGTATGCACTTACGCAACTAATCGGTCAAGCGGATGCCCTGTCTCGTCTTATCAATTCACACCCAAAGGAGAATGATGATTGTGTGATTGCAGCCATCAGTTTCGAATCAGAAATTCAACGAATCCTGGCTGATAATGTGAAAACACTCCCAGTAACAACCGACAATATTCGTATGGAGACATCATGGGCAATATCTTAGAGAAGGCGATGCAGTATGTAAGAATATGTTGGCCAAATGGAGGTAGACCTATCGAGTTGCCGCTGTTATACAATCGACATGATCCCTGTCAGTCGTGAAAATCGAGTGGTAGTACCAAAAAAATTACAGAGTGAAATATTGCGGCAGTTCCAAACGGATCACCCTGGTACTAGCCGCATGAAATCCTTGGCACGTAATTTTGTTTACTGCCCGAAATGGATTCGGAAATTGAAACATTTCGCCAACAGTGTGAGTCTTGCCAACTTGCAATGAAGGCCCCTCCCAGGTGTCAATGGCAAGCTTGGCCTAAAGCAGAGGGAGCTGTGGCACTTCTTTATACACAACTTCTGTCATTTTCACGCTACTGTACTATTGACGAACAAAATATTTCAGCACTGGACGTGTCCTCTGCAATGTCCGAACTCCTGCAGAATTGCAGGGACAAGAGCAGAAACAGCTTTGTTCCAAACGAGGTAAAGATTCCAATTGGCCAACTCGAACAAGCGGGTCTCGTCAACAAAACAGTTTGATGAATATTATCACAAGTTTCTACGACAATTGCGTCGATTATCTACAGGAAAGAATGAACCGATTTCAGGAACTGAGTGGCTTTCATTGGATTGCCTTGGACCAACCACCGTGCTGGGAGAAAGTTGAAGCAAGCGTCAGTCTTTTTGGATTTACACTCCCAGACCTAAAAATCAAGGACAACGAGCTGGTTGATGAAGATAAAAACGTGTGTAGGCTTACATCATCGGACAAAATTTTCGACTAGAACTGTAAACAAACATAGGTTGATGTACTGTGGGTAGAAGTGTTTTCCCATTTCCAGACCAACTCTGTCCCATAGGAAGAAGTACGAAAAGTATTTAATTTATTTTCCGTCTCCCTGGGACTAATGCACATACTGGATGAATAATCCCCGAATGATCCCTGTATGGTCAATGGAACAATGGTTCTATACGGGTAAAAAAGCTAATGGTTAACAGGTCCCGTAGGATGATTTTGGTGAAAATTCAAAATATAAAAATGTCAGCAAAACAGGGTTCATGGCAAAGTATACAGACCCTAGGCGTTTTTGGTTGTCCGGCTTTGGGGTATCTCCAAGGCGGTGAGATAACTCCTCAGCCATCGCGGCCAAACCTGTACTGCGTATTCCACATGTGGCCGTATGTATGAGCTGAGAAATTATGGAAAAATCGAAGGGTAGAATCGTCCGACTGCCTGCTTCAGGAGGCTCACGTGTTGCATGCCTCTCCTTGACGCCGTTTCAGCCTGATCCGAATATCCAAGGACAACCTAGACAAAAACTCCTAGATCCTTCCCGCCAGAAGACGTTTGAAGCTCCTGGTTGCCGAGTTTGTAGGAATGAACGAACTTCTGCCGCGGATGCAGCCCTCTACATTTGTGCACACTGAATCGAAGTAGATTCTGGACAGCGCAGTTTAGCGATTAAACACTGAAAGCGATGTTTATGGTGAAATGTAGTTTTGAAGACAAGAGTGCCGGATATCCGTGCGAATGCCCTCACAACATGCTGATGCAGCGCGCAGAACTACTACGAAAAATGCATTTATCTAGCTAGGCGAACAATCTCTTCGTGGTGTCAGCTGGTTGGTCCGGGTTTACCCACTTCCAGCAAATAGTTCATCGGCAGTGTTTCAGGACATGGTGGGTTTTTGCCTGGCAATCACTTTTTCTATAAAACGTCACAAATATCCGTTTAACAACACTGTGACGGATGTGACTCGCCGCTCACTAAGCTCATGCTTCTTGCATGCCTGGATGATGTAACCCAATTCACGGACGTGGGTCATCTAATACGGAGAGTTCGTTTATCTTCTTCTTACGCCTGACCGAAAACAATCACAAATACGGCATCACATTCACAAATTCAAGCAACACAACAACTCGCATTCTTACCTACATGCATTAATGCACACTTAACACATGGATCCATATGTTACTTATAAACTTGTGTCGTTTGTACATTAACCAGTCCTTGTTGTGTCGCCATGATCATGCAAATGCAGGCATGTCTCGCACTCTCGAGATTAAAACATTTCTTTCCTTCTTTCTTTCAGTTTTGCTCGATAACTGTGGTTCCAGATAATATCATGTCAAGCAGCACATCAACTTTTACTCGGAAACATATGTACTGACATTTTACTTTGGCTCATGTACTCATGAAACCATGGATTACAGCATGGCGCAATTAAGCCGAACGTTGACTATTGCCACCATAGTAGTATCCATGAATTTTTCGTCACTTAGATTCAACCTGAGGTGCTTATGGATTGAGTTGAGTATTCTTACGGAGGAGCTTGATTCCGTTATGAATTGACTTGAGTCGCAAAAGGTATAGTTCGTTGTTCGCAGCAAACGGCACCACCACTCGCGTGTACGGTCAACGCTCGCGCATGCTTAAGTTAAACCTAGACGTTCTTGTAAATAGATCTTTCTCGTCGCAGATGTCACGACGCCAATCCTTGGCCTTGACTTTCTGCAGCACATCGATTTGCTTGTTGACGCGAAGCAACGTCGTCTGATCGTTTTCAAACAAACCTGCAGTTATAGGTACTTTGACCGACATTGAGTCAGTCAGTCCTGTATACGCCAACCATTCAAGCTAACCTATCGGTCGAATGCTTAATACCAAGTTCCCGCAAGTCTTTCGTGCAATGGCACCGCTTTCATCTGCCACTGATGCGGCGAAACATCACGTCGTTACGAAAGGTCCGCCTGTTTTTGCCAAAGCCAGGCGAATAACCCCCGACAAGTTGAAAATTGCCCGCGCAGAATTCGAGCACTTGCTTGAACTAGGCATCGTTCGCCCGTCTAAAAGCCCGTGGGCGTCTCCGCTCCACATGGTGCCCAAAAAGTCAGGAGACTGGCGTCCATGTGGCGATTACCACGCGCTCAATAACGTTACTTTTCCCGACCGCTATCCTATTTCTCACATTCAGGGCATTACGGCAAGCATGCGCGGCACCCGTGTGTTCTCGGAAATGGATCTGGTTCGCGCGTATCATCAGATTTCAATCGCTGAGGAAGACATGCTGAAGATGGCCGTAATCACGCCGATTGGGCTGTTTGAATGTTTGCGTATGCCGTTCGATCTTCGCAACGCAGCCCAGACTTTTCAACGATTCATCGATTCAGTCACTAGAGGTCTAGATTCGTCTATCCATACATCGACGATATCCTAGTTGTCAGAGTTTCTAAAGAACAACAAGCAGAACTTCTTAAGGTTCTTTTCGATAGGTTGGCCGCTGATAGCATCATTGTCAACCCTGACAAATGCGCATTTCAGCAGCATTTCGTCGAATTTCTTGGCCACCATATTGATCAGAAAGGCCTTTAGACGACAGAGCCCGTGCCATCGGAGACTTTCCTGTCCCGACTACTTTAGCCGCTATTCGCCATTTTAACGGCATACTCAACTATTATCGACGTTTTCTTCCACATTGTGCCAATTGGTTATGTTCACTAACCGACCTGCTTCGTGGACGTTAAAACGCTCAGGTGGAACTGACTGCTGCGGCTGTCAAAGCGTTCAAGGCCAGAAAAGAAGCCTTAGCCAAAGCCGTTATGCTTCATCATTTCGACCTTAACGCTCCGCTCAGTGTTGCTGTTGACGCATCGGACACTGCCATTGGCGCCGTCCTACAGCAACACACAAATGGAGGCTGGAAACCCATTGCATTCTACTCCAGACGCCTGCAACCTGCTGAAGTCAAGTACAGCACGTTCAGTCGCGAACTGCTGGTCGTTTACTCTACCGTTCGACATTTCCGACACGTCATTGAAGGTAACACCTTCATTATCTCCACCGATCACAAGCCGCTTGTCTACGCACTCCGAAACAAATCAGCTCGACACTCACCACGGGATCCGTCAGCTGGATTTCATTGCCTAATTCTGGACTGATATCCGACACATTTCTGGTCAACAAAACGTCGTCGCTGATACATTTTCAAAAGTATCTGCGATTGGCCCTGCCGTGCAAGCAATCGATTTGTCTGCCATGGCCGTCGCGCAATCAAACGACCAAACTTTTTCGGAACTCCGTGATTCCTCTTTGAAGATATCCCCACACCCTTTGCCGTCATCTGATGGTACAATTTTATGCGACACATCTACCGGACGACCTCGACCAGTAGTTCCGGAAACCTTTCGCCGTATCGTTTTCGACATCCTCCACAATATGGCCCACCCAGACATTAAAGCTACTGCTAAGCTTGTCTCTGAGAGATACGTTTGGCCGAGGATGCAACGCGAGATTACGCGTTGGGCACGCAGCTGTCTCATCTGCCAGCAAGCCAAGATGCAGCTGCATTTGTCCGCTTCGCTTGGTCGCTTTCCGGCCGCTTTAGCGCGATTTGCTCAAATTCAGCTCGACATAGTGGGACCTCCGGCCCCGTCCAAAGGAATGGTCTACCTTTTGACTACAATCGATCGTTGCACCCGTTGGCCCGAAGCAGTTCCCGTTCTTGACGTAGCTGCAGAAACCGTAACGCGAGCGTTCATCGAGCGCTGGGTCATTTTCTACGGCTGTCCAGCTGCAGTGACGACAGACCGCTGTCAACAATTCGAATCTTCGACATTTAACGATCTTCTTAAACTCATTGGATGCCGACGCATTCGCACGACCGCCTACCATCCGCAAGCGAACGGCATGGTGGAACTTTTCCACCGACAGCTGAAAGCCTCCCTTAGCGCCGCCAACGCACTGAGTTGGACTGAGGTGCTGCCTATGATTCTCCTTGAGATCCGATCAGCCCTAAAGGCTTATCTAGGTATGTCTAGCGTCGAGTTAGTATATGGACAACCACTGCGTTTACCTGGCGATTTCTTTCCCGATAGTCCAAGACTTCCCCGTTCCGACGCGATTTATGCACATAAGCTAGTCACGAGCATGCGTCACTACAAGCTTCCCGACGTTAGAGAACAACCAGGTAAATCTTTCGTTCCGCAACACCTACAGCGTTGTCCGTTCGTTTTTCTCCGCCTCGATGGTCTCCGCAGACCACTGGAGCAATCTTACAAAGGTCCTTTCAAGGTTCTGCAGCGTAAGGACCGCGTTTTATCATCGACTATCACGGTAAACTAGAAGCCGTTACGATTGACCGTCTCTAGGTGTCCCACGTGGAACCTGAGCTTGATGCATACCGTTGCTAGTCTTCTGACGAATCAATCCAGCCTATGATGGAAGACTCGCCTGCTTCCAACATCCCTGAGCCCAAGCATCACGCACCATCCAAGCCTTCCACTTCAGCTCCGCCGCTTCCCATCGAACCAACCGTCACGTCTTCAACAGTTCCTCCAATTTTGCGATCCGATAGGACGTCTAAAACGATGCCTTCCCCAGATTCGTACAAGTCGAATAGGTTGGGTAGACACGTTCATCGGCCAGCGCGATTAAGGGATTAGTGTTCCTTTCACTTTTCTTATTGCTTTCCTTTTCCTTTTTTGCCAACAACGTACGAAAACCCCCAAAAAAGTCGGCAAAAGCTTTTGAAAACGCCGACAAAACCAACAAAATTTTTTTTGAAAACCCAAAAGAACGTGACACTTTTTGAAAACCCAAAAAGAAGAAAACTTTTTGAAAACACATAAAAGGAGTTGCGTTTTGCTTGACGCCTACCTCATCCGGTAAGTGTCACTCATACTTTTGCCCTCGCCTCCACCGTCACTGCTCTTGTTTCGGTTTATCTTCCATGTATGAACTGGAGGAGATGACGAGCCTGAAGCGAACATTTGACCTTCATGAACTCGCGAACATTTGAGGCTTACCAACTTCCCCCATTTTTTGTCTTTGGCACCTTTAAGGAGGACACGGGTGGGAGCCCGCTAGAGTCTCATTACATAGTTCTCTCCCAGCAGCTGCATCAGGTTTCACTACCGTGTATCGCAGAAGGCTGGCGCGCGACGGGCAGTCCTCATGTGGATCGAAGGGTCACCCCCGGTTTCCCTGCCAGGAGCGGGACTGTATAGTGACCCGGAGATTCCCCCGTATGACTATGTAAACTATTCTAAAATATATTTAAGTTATAACTTTCTTATATATTAGGGTTAGTCTGTTTGCCTGTTGGAACGTTGTTCCCGTTTGTTGGAAACACGAACAAGGTCGCCTTTGGCGCGCGACTCGACTGCGAACGACGTTCCGTCTACGCTCTCGACGCCAACGACATTCTCCCTAGCCAGCTCACTCCGGGTGCCCTATTTTTAGCATTAGGTAACGCTCCTCCCGTCCAATAAACTTCTTCCCTAGTTTACTTTTGTGTCTTCTACCCACTACTTTTGGTTGGTCGTTTAGTCGCGTACTGTATACACAGCGCATGACCATCGCGCTATACAACCGTCTCGACACTCGACCGCCTTGTAAGTTCCCTGCACAAAAGTGCACCTCCTGTCTTGCTTCATCCGTCCGCGTGTTTTTGTAGCCCATCGAATACAGTCCGCTGTGTCCGAATCTAATTGCCTACTGAAATCCGCGCTTACTTTCGAGCACCGTCTCGGAATAGTATTTACTAGTCCTACACAGGTCATGTCTTGCAGCCATAGGTCAGGACCGCTCTCACTGTGACATTGTAAACTTGGCTTTTCAGGCAGAGCGACTCAGATCGTTGTTAAGGGAGCAGGCACCCCTTTGCTGGCAGTCCGGAACAGATTACCAAGAGGCAGACCGAAGCTTATTGGCCAACCAATGAGAGCGGGCTAATGATGACGCTCAACCTCGAACACTGTCAAGGAGAATGCTCTAGCTTGAAGCATGCCAGTGAGTGCTAGATCATTCCCCTATTAACTATTGATTCGATTCCATTATTTGATTTGTTTACATTGCTTGCCGGGTGCTTAAGACGTTTTGCTCCTGAGGTTATTGTCTTATAATCTGGAAAGTCGGTCGGTCAGCTTGTGCGGTAGCAGTAAGTTATGCGTACAAGCAGCGGAAATCACAACATATTTTGGCTACGGAAATAAACTAAATCAGGATGTCAATATCATCAGAATATCTGTAGGCTATTTTGTTACAGTAGAGGCAGCGATTTGAAGACGCACAACCGCGAGTGATTAAGACACTCACCCGAACGTTATCTTGTCAGTCCACACCCCTCCAGAACACTGGGAAGCTTCCAGCGGACACATTGATCAGCAACGTTAGTGAGGTCATTTTTGATTCTGTTTCAGGACTACTATTTGAGGCTTGTTTCCGACACTATGAAGATGTTTTCAAGGCAGAGTTGTCAAATCACGATGATGCATCCAAAGTTCGCCTGCTGTTGCGAAAACTGGGAACGGTCGAGCATGATAGATCTCTCAACTATCTTGTGCCGAAGAGCGCCCATGACTTCAGCTTTTATGACAGAGTTGTTCGGCTCACAGAAATGTTTAGAGACCGGTAGTCGCTTTTCAATGATTGGTACAATTGTTTGAAGCTCTGCAAGCAAGACAGTTTTACTGCTCATGCAGCAACAGCAAGGAGTGAATGTCAAAAATGCAAATGAAGGTCACTTACCGAAGAGGAGTTCGAGTGTCTGATATTGGTGTGCAGTTTGTAGTACCCCAGCGATGCTGAAATCCGAATCAGAATACTTGGGATGTTAAAACTCTACCCAGGTGTCACAGCATAAAACGTCGTTACTGAAGCTCAGAGGAGCATAAATTTAAAGCACGACACAGCTATGGTGGAGGATTCAGTGGTGCATACTGGTGATATTACAGTCCGGTAAGTTTTCAGGAGTAACATCCCAGCAAAATGAGCACAGATGCTAACAACCTAAACCCCCATCTGCTTGCTGGCAATAAGGAGGTTGGCAATTTGTGTGCTGGTGCCCATTCAGCAAGCACATCTGCCGGAAGTGCTATAGACGTGGACATAAGGAGACCCATTGCAGGTCCAAAGTATCGTTCAGGCCAGCAAAATGACCGAGGACAAGGCCACGGCAACTCTACAAGGACGGTAGACGCCAACTTCAGCGATGTTAGGGAAATAGGGGACTTTGTTACTATCAGCATCAACGGGAGATTGGTATGCTTGCAAATCAGCACTGCATCCGATATCACTGCTATTTCGGGAAACCTATGGAAGACTGTTGATGCGCCTGACATTAAACCGACTGGCTAACGAGTGACGAGCACATTAGGCATCAAACTGAATTTAATTGATCAGATTGAATCTGAGTGCCGCTTTTGCCGATTTCACCATTTGGGGAAATATTTACGCAAAAAGTTACGAGAATTGGAACCTCCTTGAGCATGACTGGATCGAACGCTTCAAATTCTAGATGTTCCCATCAACCAGAATTGCACATGCTTTCAGCCCGTCGGAAGCACCCAAAATCGCGGAACAAACTTCTTGGCCGACGGTAATAAAACCGTAGGAACGAGTGCTCGTTGATTTCTTTGGTACTGTGAATGGTCAGCAGTATCTGGTTGTTGTTGTCCCCTACAGCAAATGGCCTGATGTCTTATGCATGGAGCATACAACAAGTGGTGCAACAATTGACGTTCTAAGAAGAGTTTTCAACTAGTACGGGATACTTGAAACCTTAATCACCGGCGATGGTTTTCAGTTCACTTCTTCCCAGTTTGACAAGTTTTGCGCACAGAATGGCAGCAGGCGTCGGCGGTCACACCCAGTCAAATGTGCAGGCAGAACCTTTAATCGATATGTTTGAGCGATCGCTACTGAAGATGAGGAGGGAAAGAACTACGCAAAAGATACTGGACACTTTCTTGCTAATGTTAGATCCACCCCGAACCCACAGGTGCCAAATCAATCGTCACTTGCAGGGGCACTAATAGAAAGGAGGTACCGTACTGTAAATTCCTTGTTGCTCCTGAGGCGCACTATCCCACAATAAAGGAACCCTCGAATGGCAAGGTATTACAATGAGAAACACAGAACTCAAGCACATCAGAGTTCCCCAGAACAAAGTGTTTTGGTCAGAGACTATAGAGTGGGAACTCCTCAGTTGGTTTTCTGATTGATCCGGAGAAGACTTGCTCGGGTACTCTATGACATCAGAGTGGATACTTTGATTCGCACCAGGCATGCTAATCAGCTGCGACCAATTAGAATCCCGGCAAGCACTATTACTCGGCTGTCACCGCTAGATATTCGATTGCACAATTTTGATTTGCCATAAAATATGCAGAAAGTGTCGGACGCATCGCGCACAAAGTTCCAGAAAAGCCGAAAATACAACCACGGCGCCGGAATGATCGAGTACGGAAATCCGTCATCAGAATGCAGCTGGATCCAAGAAGGAAGCCGTAAGTTATTTTTCGCGGGGAAGGCATCAAAGTAGCAGGCGCCCCTTTGATGGCAGTTCGGAAAAGTTGACCATGACGCAGGTCGAAGTTTATTGGCCAATCAATGAGAGCGCGCTAATGGTGACGCTTCATCTCGAACGCTGCCAACGAGGATGCTCTAACTTGAAGCCCGCCAGTGAGCGCTAGACCATTCCCTTATTGACTATTGATTTGACCCCATTATTTGATAAGTGTTTACTGCTTGCTTGGTGCTCAAAACATTTTTCGCCTGATGCCATTGTCTTCTAATCTGGAAGGTCGGTCGGTCAGCTTGCGCAGTAGCAGCAGGTTATCTGTACAATGAGCGAAACCACAAGAATCGCCTCGACGCAAAAGACGGCATAGATTAGCAAAAGCAACAAAAGCATTGAAGTCGCGCAGGGCGACCTCATACGTTCAGCCATTAGCTCAGAGGCAGCTTCCGAAGCAAACTAACTTGTCTACTACTTCCAACAAATGACCTGAAAGGGTAAGGATAGTAGCAGCAACTAGCCATTCCTGCAGAAGGACCTTGCACTTGGATGATGCGAAGGACATTTCAAACTGGGATACAAACATCTCCAACCTATACAGGACATTTCGGGCGGCCTGCGAGGAATTGTAACTTACGGCGATGTGGTTTGCATACTCCACTGCCCGAACTCTGCCCCCCCCCCGGAAGCAGCTAAACGCCGCTCGGTTCGTGGTTCTCCAGAGCACTGCCCAAGATTTCGTCCATAGCGAAACTGAACAAAAATTGGGATGCTGGACAATACAGTCTCACGCCACTGGTGGTGCTCAAAGGGGGCGAAAGTCCACCGTACACACACACTCGGCACGAGGTTTGAGAGCAGATGGCTTGAAGAATGGTTGCATACTACTCTTACACTCTGTTTTTTAGCAGACAACTCCAGAGAGCAGCTCAGGCAACTGAGTCATAGGCGGCTTGTATGTCTAAGAAGTCAACTATCGCTCGAGTATTTGGTTGAATGTAAAGAGATGCTCGACGCAACTCCGACCTGAGCGGAACTCAGCTTGCTCTTCACGTATGTTCTGCTCGCGTACCACGCTGAGTCTCCCTAAAAGCATGGCGGTGTGTACCTTAGAAGCAACACAGATGAGGCAAATCCCTCCGTGATTGGTGCAGTCAGTTCGGGTATTCCTTTTGAAAACGGGGACGATATCCGCTGGTCTCCAATCAGATGCGATAAATTGGGCGACCCAAATCGCTTGGAGGTGGGAAGGTAACTCCCGAACAAGTGATGAGCCTACATCTATAAAAAGAACCGGAGGGAGTTCATCTGGGCCAAGGGCTTTGTAGCTCTTTATGAGGCGAAGCTTAAGGGCAACCTCAGCCTCAGATGGTGGTGAAGCGTCTCTACAACAGAGAGCATTCTGGATTCCAGAATGGGAAATCATCGGTGCTGCTAGCCCTTTTAAACGGCTGCTCAGAATGTTCGGCCCAACGCTCATCTCCGCGTTTTGGACAGTGGATTGCCTGGCCGTTAGTTTCGTATAAAACTTCCCTTACATTCGGCCTTCTGTTGTCAGAGGATCAGATCAGAGGTAAAGCTTACGGAAATTACCAGAGGTGGCCGCTTGTTCCATCTCAATATCCCGCTGTGTCAAGTAGGCTCACAATCTTCCCAGAGAAGCTGATTGAGCTCAGCGTTGGTAGTCCTGCACAGTGAATGGTAATTAACGCCAGCAGAAATTGATCGACGGTCTTCGAGAAGTTGGAGAGATGGCGCAGAGAACCAGTAGTTGACAGAACTACTGGTGAAACCCCAGCCCAGGGTTACAGAGTTGTAGATGGCGCCGCATATAGGTGTCCAGTGTGTTTCAATATCAGTGCATGGGAGTCTTCAACCTTGAAGCCAAAGTATCTTGAAATGCGCGGAGAAAGTTCGGGGCAGGAAGCTTAAACACCTCAAGCCGTTTCTGGCGTTGCTGCTTGAAGCCACCAAACTGAAGCGTGAAGTTGGCACTCACCAGCGCGTGATCTTAAGTGAGGTGGACTTTCCAAAATAACCTGCAATCCTGTATGCACCTCCGATATCGATAAGTGATGGTGATGTGATCAATTTTGTGCACGGCTGGCGAGGTGATGGGGGCCTCCAGGTGGTGCGTTGGTGCAGGATTTGCGAGGTCTAGTGCTCGACAGAATAAGGTCGTGGTCGGCGCAAAGTTGAAGTAGGTGGTCATCGTTGTCTGTTCTGCGAATACCATGACCGTGTTAAACACCGACTTCACCTTCGGAAACTTCGAGTCTACCGACTTGCGTGTTCAAGTGCGCGGGAATCATCACGATGTCGGTGCGGTACTTATACGGAGAAGATCGGTCAGTTAATCATATAACTGCTCCTTAACTGATTCCGGACTTCAGTCTGTGAAGCATACGCTGCTACAACGAACAAGCAACGTCTGCTAGCCCCGCAACTGGAAAGTCGCACTGGGGTCTCAAGTCGGATCACACAGAGTCAACTGTTTACATGGATCCAATCTAGTAGCGCGGCCGCAGTACGTGCGCTCAACGCAATTCCCACGCCAGCATAACCAGCGGTTTCGGCGGTTGTGTCTCCAGATAAACGCAATGTGAATATGCCAGTGGAATTCGCAGACGGTGAAAATTGTCGTAGTGTCTTGCTAGAGTCCTATAAACGGGTCGCACTGAGGCAACAGACGTCAACGGCCGTAGTTCCATGCTTGCGAGTAAGAGCTGCTTGTGATCCGATGGGTATAAGTGTTCGAACATTGAAGTTTGCCAGGTTGAATTGGGAACGGGGCGCTAGGAATGGCTTGCCAACACGATTTGGCACACGCTCGGACCTAAGCTGTTGATCCGTATGATGATAACGCTCGCCTACGACGACACGGTGTCGTGGACTCAAAAATGGAGAGGAAAGACCGAGAAACATGGTTGAAGAAAAGTGGAACAAAATAAGTAAAAGGTAGCGCGGTAGAACGCAGATTGGCAAATTCGGCCACCAGCACCTCGGCCGAGGAGAGCAGTTCCAGAGTTAAAGCAGAAAGGGCGAGAGCGGAGAGAGCGAGCGAAGTATTGTTGAGACGTCGTTGCATAGGTGGTGTGGGCATAGTGTATTCCGGTTGCCAGGGCCGAGGAAGTGGGCTGACTAAGACCTCACCCAGAGCATTGGGTCATAAAAGACGTAACTCGTAAGGCAGCGGGGCGACTGACGCATACCGCAACTGTTGAGAGCCGGTTATCTTGGTGGGGAGAACACAGCTTTAGAGTAGAAACAAACTACTTAGGGCGCCAAAAGAGCGCGAGTGAAGCAGCAAGGAGGCTATAATTCCCTGGACAACCGAACTCGACGCCAAACAAGAAGGTCGTTTGCAGACGGGTGGCACAAACAACTTCACAGAGGCCGATGGCCGTCGTGGTTGTTCATCCGCACTCCGTTAAGTACTCACCTTTGTGCTCAAAAGTGAGTGGTCAGTGACCCTATAGTCGGTCACAGTGTCTTAAGAACACTCGTGGCGTTTAATGAGGAACCAGGTGACCAACCCAGTATCCCCCACGCTTAGAACGCTACCACAGATTTTCCACGATTGCTTATTCATCTACTTTGGGAACAATCGAGGCTTATTTACGGTTAGCTTTGCAAGGAAGGTGAGATAATTGATGGAACGCCGCCTCTGTTCCGATTACGTAACCCCTGATAAGATTGTCGCTGGCCCGGTTGGAGCACACCTACGATGACGACTTGTAACGCTGGCCAATCGAACGGTTGCGCTGACCTGATGACGCTAGCTTAGCCGGGTGAGACGGAAAATTGAGCGAGCGTGTGACCGATCCTAGCCGCAATTGTTCGGGTAGACGCTGACCCCTCGGAACGGGCGCACACGAGAGGGGGGTACGATAGACTCGCGCTAATGGCTTAGACGCGAGGATGGCCAGTTAACGACTCACACGCAATTACGTGACCCGACCGACTCCCAATTGAGGCGAAGGCCTCTGTAGGCTCTTTTACGACCGACAAAGGGCGATCACAGCCAGTGCTATGGGTTATTAAGTTAGGGAAAAAAGTCACCACGCAGAGGTGGTAGTTTGCAAATGACCATTGTCAAAAGGTTCGCAGTTGGGACGCGCCTCGGAGTGGCTGAACACTGCTGCGTTGTGGGGAGAAATTGGACTCCGCTTCCCACAGCCATTATGCCGGAGTTACTGGCGCGTTTATTGCGGGGATTTTTGTCGGGCCCGCAACAGAAGGTATCCCCCGATCCGCAACCTGGAGACGCGTGCAGTGGCGTACAGTTCCGTCGAACCTACCAGCGGTCGGTTCACTTCCGGGAGTGTCGTAACAGAATTTGCCATGAGTAAATCGAATAACATCCGTCGCCGACGCGTTACATCGGGACGACATCATAAAAACACAGCTGCCTAGTAAGTTGGTTATTCGTGTAAATTGCAAGGACAACTGTGTACCAAAATGGAAATGCCGCGCAGGCGAAAGGCGAATCACATGGACAATGAATCCAAAGCACCAATCAACAGCTATGACAAACGGCCGGTAGCCGGCCGTACACACACACACAATGCATGCCGCGACAAGTCAATGATACAGTGCAACAAGAGCCCTTGCTAAATTGGCCCTGAGCGTTAGTGTACATACAGGATAGCTTCTCGGACATTAAAAGCGCTTGCTAAAGAGTGCATGAAGGAGGTGCATTTCTGCTGGCCGACGAGCGGCGGTAGATACCACAGCCTACAGAGCGCACTTTCATATAAAAATTGGAGGATAATAAAATACTTTCCTGTATATAAGCGTATAATGTACCGTC
Organism: Dicrocoelium dendriticum; assembly: GCA_944474145.2. Lineage (NCBI taxonomy): Eukaryota > Metazoa > Platyhelminthes > Trematoda > Plagiorchiida > Dicrocoeliidae > Dicrocoelium > Dicrocoelium dendriticum. Next base: position 206,312,934 of record OX104063.1, read on the forward strand.
TATTGCAGTAAACGGTTATGTTACATTCTTTTACAAATATCTACCTTCCAAATGCTTTAATATGTGTATATCGGAGAGAAAACAATTTGGTGTATGGAAGTGGATAAGTACTCCGTTGTGATGGATTAAAACGAAAGTTTCTGAAGATTGGACGGCTGCGAATTTGAAAGATTTGTGTGCACAGGAAAACATACATCTTGTGCATATGTGTTGCTTGCTCACAGCTAACAGTTAGAAATTACGGTCGAAAGCAGAAATTGATCTATTGTATAGGAAACTTCAGAAACCGTTCATTAAAACAAACATATCTTGGTCTCGGTCATTCGAAGAAAACGAAGTGCAGTAAATGGCTGTCTATACTCTATAGTTCAGTCTAATTAAGTTGCGCATCATAGATTTTGTAGAAAGTCCTTCCTTCCTGGTGGAACACTACCACGAGAGGCCAACACCGAGTCGTTTTTTGACTGGTTTGCCAAATCTTGATATGAACGCAGTCTGTGTTTGGTGACACGTGCACCTGCGGTATGTAGTCCAGTGGTAGTGTTCTCAATGGCTACCGGTCTGAGGACACAGGTTTCTGAATCGCTGTTATGGTCACCCTGCGTCCTGGGTGATGTTTGTTTGATGACATCGGGCTAGGCATGAAGTTCACCACCATCTGTTTGGACTGAACCATTAGTTTCAGTTTCCTCGGATCACAACCTTCGCAGTGACGTGACACGGGTAGCCTTCAAATTGTTTGAAGTATGACGTCACTAGCAGACAGGGTTTAATGGATACCGGTTTCATGGATATACCGCCATTCCTGCAGGTCATGAGCATTGGCTCCATCGTCACTAAATCCCGGCAGCCCGAACACGCCATGGATGAAAATGATCCTTCTAATTCATTCGCGGGGTGTCGTGAATTATTTTTATCCTGCTGGCGTTCACTCCATCGAACATCTGGAAAAGTGCGCATTCCACTGTCTTCAGTACGGAGGCAGTATGTCGACAAAAACATTGCCTCATCCGTGGATCCCAGAGTCACCCGTATTAGCCAGCACACCGCTGTGCATCGGGTTTGGACGTCCAGTGATGCGCACTAAGTTAGCCTGGCACGAACAGCAATCAGATCACAAATGAAATCCCAAGGCAGTTAGAAGACATAGGCTGCGATATATTAACATTTCGATTGCTCTCATCAGTCGCGACGCAATACAAGCAAAACAGAATATGCGTTAAATACGGTCTACACTTAATAACATCGCTAGACACCCAATTTGTGTGAATGACTTAATTAGGTCCATGGCGATCTAATTGATGGCGTCAGTTGTTTCTGGGCACAGAGAGCGGGACAAGCCAACCTTATCAGTAGCTCCTCAATAATTGCCAACAACTTCGCGTTTCTGTTGCGTAATGGCAACTTGAATGAATCGTACTGGTTCCCCCGGTGAAGAGTTGTCATTTGGGGCTTAGTGATAGACGAGGCAGGGTTCATGTGCATTCATTGGTCCACACCGCCTTGATGAGATAGCAACTGCCTTCATCACAATGAGAGGTGTTAAGCCACCGTTTGAGCCAGCCCGCGAGTAGTCCTGGCGATATAAGTGTCACCACAACTGCAATGGGTATCCGGAGAAATTCATTCAGACACACAGCAGACTCCCCAAAGAGAATTTGTCATTAGAAACAGCGGAGAAGAAGGAAGTTTATGTGTTCTTACCTTTCAATGGGGATCATGTGGTACATGATGTTGGTCACAAGCTCAGGTCCACTCTAATGCGCACCCACATTACCGACTAATTACGACTTGTCAACACTACACGAAGGATTCCAATGCAGAGCCGTCCGAGTAGCTCGCCGATCAGTTCGGCCTCTAACATCGTCTACCAGTTCACTTCCAGTTGCTTATATTGCGTCGCAACTAACGAGAGCAATGGAAATGCTAACATATCGCAATCTATGTCTTCTTACTATGTTAATGAATTGGTTAAAGGGGACTTAGTGTCCCAAGCAATTAAGAGGGTTCAGATCATTCCGCACTTTAGCCTTTAATGAGTTGGCCTTGGACTCAGGAACTTTGGAGGGCCCAGTGATTGGTGGCTTTGGTGACGTCTCTGCACACTGCATCTTGCCCTTGACTCACGTAGTAGCTATGTTGACCAAAGCTACTGAAGTCGCAATTTATAAACATTGAGCAGCAACAGTTGTATAAGTGAATTCGCCTAAATAGATTTTCGGTTTCTGTCGATCAAACGGAAGTATAGGTGTTTCGTATGGTGATTAATGGTGTAGTGAGAACAAGTCAGTCATACTTTTACTACCCTAACACGAGCATCGGAGACACAGAAGACTTTCTTTCACGGCATAGTGGTTGCGGCATTAGTGACCGAATAGCCACTGCTTTGTGGTTTGAGGGGTTTCGCCGTTTGGTACTGTCCGCCGGTCGTTTGTGAGGTCGGGGCCAGAGGACTATCGCGTTGCGTCTTGCGTCAAACTGTCATATGATCACGTGTTGGGGAGCAAGTTTAGGACGTCGTCGTGCAGAAAAAGTTGGTTGAGCGCGGTGACTGAGATGCAGGGCGATGAAAGCTGATGGGAGTGGTTAACCACGGAAGCGCAATGTGCCCTGTGGTTGCTGCAACTAATGGTGGAATTGCACGAGTGAGCTCTTATTGGAAAGCTGAGGGATACCTCGGTCGAATGAGCGTAAAACCGGAACGAGTGTTTGTAATGATGGAAACTTGTACTCGTGAATAACAGCAAAAGACCGTTCAACTTTTTAGATTCCGGTAGAAACAAACTGTACCGAGATTCTTCGAAGGAAGATATTTTCAGTAGACAGAATTCGGCAAAGCAAAAGAAAAGGCGTGTATCCAGCGACATGCAGAAATCTGGTATAGAGCAGATCCAAAAGTTAGAATCACTAAGGAAGCACTACCACTCACCTCTCCTTACCTTTCACCTTTACATGCTGAAAATCACGCAGCATTTTCGATGCAGAGTTTCCGTCAGAAAAATGGTCACCAACTACAGTACACATATCAGAGACAAGATTCTAAATTGGTGAGTTGATCTACGCCCGTGATTATAGGCAAAACTATATATCTTGGTCGTGGATCGCCGTGGTTCGGTAATGTATGAAGTGACGGTTGAATCACATAATTGGACACGGTACAAAAATCAAGTTCATCTACGCAACAACAATGACAATGTTACCGAGGAACAACAGTCGCAGGAAATACTGCTAGACACATACGGGCTCACCCCGAACTCATTAACAGATGTAGGATGCATATCGCCGGATCGGATCTCAATGCAACCCAGATGCCCCGACCGGCAACGTCATTAACAAGATCCTTGCAACTGGATCCATGTAGTGCAAAGGTACGAGCTTCCTAAAGAGGAATATTTGAAAAAAGGCTAGATTTCCTAAAAAGTATACTGGATCTATTAAAGGCCGCCATTTTGCTTTTTACTCGGCGTGTGAAATTCGGTTTCCTCCTCAGACCCGGATGGTGACTGGCCAACCTCACAGAGCCATTAGTAGACTTGTATACACCCATAAGTGTTTCATTGATTGACGCCTGAATTGGCTCTTTAACAGAGCACGGTCATAGGTCATGTCTTCTGCCTTGTTGGTTTTGAGACTATTGATTAGAACCCGAATCTGTGTTCCGTCGGGGATCTGAGTCGTGTTTACTTCGTGAACATTCCGTTCCTGTGTGTGTTCGTTCAGCATTGCGAAGATGATCGCTGGATAGCAACGCACGCACCCCGTGAGGCCCTGTGCAGCAGCGACACGCCCATCGTTTTTGATGTAACTGCCGGGGTAAGTGAATGGATCAAGTACTTGAGTTTCTAGGTCTTAGGAGACCAGAGGTAATTAAGCGGCTCCTGGTCCTGCGACAAAACTTTGAAGGTGCGAAGTGCATGCCAAAAGATAGGACAACTCTATAGAAGCTGCCTGGCTGGCTGGCTAGCCGAACAACCACGTGGTGCCAGCTGGGTGGTTCGGGTTAATCCCGCTCCAGCTAATAGTTCGGCGTCATTTAGGACGTGATGGGTTTTCGCGTGGCAAGCGTTCGCCCTACAAAAAGCCAGAAATGTCCGCTTAATAACACTGTAAAGTGGCCGCTGTGACTCGCCACTAAATAAAGTCACTGCCTTACCGGAGGATCCTACCCATTCGCCATCGTCAACAACTTCAAAGATTTCATCTGATCCATTCCAATATTGGCGAATTCGCGGAACAAACTTACAAATTTACAGTAATAGTAATAAATTCGCACAACATGATGCCTCACATGTACACATTGCACACACATATAGCCAGTATGTACTGGTTAACTTTCAACATTTCTGTACAATTACTGATGTTTCACGTTTGTATAGACAATGAAACAATGGTTCTATACGGGTAAAAACGCTAATGCTTAACAGGTCCCGTAGGATGGTTATGGTGAAAATTCAAATTATAAAGAAATTGTTGGCAAAACAGGGTTTACACAGAGAACTCACTGAAGTATACGTAGTACAGTCTGTAAATCCAAGGTAAATCCATGCGAAACGACGGAAAATTGGATGTTGGTAAAATTCGTCTCCTTCTGGTGTACACATGCAGGCGGAAAACGTGAAACGAAATCTAGGATTTGATCGCCAATGAAAACTATTACAGACAATTGTGTTTATCCATGGGTAATGGGTCATATAAGATGGTGCAGCAAAATAAGTGCAAGGCCAACTCTGGATTTGAACTCTGTCAGCGTGGGGACACATATGACAGATCCTGGTAAGGAATTCCACGTTTTGCAAAATCGCACGTAAATGCAATTCCGACGGCATTCTAAACGACTGTGCTACTGTGCCAGCTTGATATAGCGGCCTCTCAAATTGCACTTAGTGAATGAGCTCTATGAAATGGCTGCACCTGTGGTTGGGATCTCTTAAAATATGGTAAGCCAAAATGAGGTGTACGCGAAATAGACGATATTGTCATCTAAAGGACCCGAGCACTCGAAGACTTCATTCATACGGCAAAGTATACAGACCCTAGACCATTTTGGTTGCCCGGCGTTGAGGTATCTCCAAGGCGGTGAGATAACTCCTCAGCCATCGCGGCCAAACCTGTACTGCGTATTCCACATGTGGCCGTATGTATGAGCTGAGAAATTATGAAAAAATCTAATGGTCGAATCGTCCGAGTGCATGCTTCAGGAGGTCCACGTGTTGCATGCCTCTCCTTGACGCCGTTTCAGTCTGATTCGAACATCCAAGATTAACCTAGATAAAAGCTCCCAGATCCTTCTCGCCGGAAGATGTTTGAGGATCCTGGTTGCTGGGTTTGTAGAAATGAACCAACTTGTGCAGCAGATGCAGCACTCTACATATGCCCAAATTGAATCGAAGTAGATTCTGGACAGCGCAGTTTAGCGTTTAAACACTGAAAGCGATGCTTATGGTGAAATGCAGTTCTGAGCGCAAGAGCGGCGGATATCCTTGCGAACGACTTCATGACATACTGATGCAGCGCGCAGATCTACTACGAAAAATACATTCATCTGGCCAGCCGAACAATCCCTTCGTGGTGTCAACTGGTTGGTTCGGGTTTACCCACTTCCAGAAAATAGTTCAGCGGCAGTGTTTCAGGACATGGGTTTTCGCCTAACAAGCATTTTTCTATAAAACGTCACAAATATCTGTTTAACAACACTGTGACGGATGTGACTCGCCGCTCACTAAACTCACTGCTTCTTACATAGCTGGATGATCTAACCCAATCCACGGACGTGGGTCATCTAATACGAAGAGTTCATTTCTCTTCTTCCTACGCCTGACCGAAAACAAAAACAAATACGTCGTCACATACACAAATCAAGCGACACAAAAACACAACACATTCATGCACACTTAACACATGGATCCATATGTTACTTATAAACTCGTGTCGTTTTCGCATTAACCAATCCTTGTTGTGTCGCCATGATCATAACTAAGCAGGCATGTCTCGCGCTGTCGAGAATAAAACATTTCGTTCTTTCTTTATTTCAGTATTGCTAGATAACTATTGTTCCAGATAACATTATGTCATGCAGTACATCAACTTTTAATCAGAAACGCTTGTAACGACATTTTACTTTGGCTCCTGTGGTCACGAAACCATGGATTACAACATGGCGCAATCAAGTCGAACGTTGACTATTGCCACCATAGTAATAACCTTGATTTTTTCGCAAACCAGCGCCATAATGTTCCTAGATTCTACTATTATCTGACGAACTTCTCAAGTGTATAAACTACGAAATCTGGGTTTTACTCTTTTTAAACAACACATTTCACTGTTCCAAAGCAGCTATGCTTGTAGATATATTTGATCATGCCTTCACTTGTGTGCCTCCTTCTAGCGAGAATATACCATTTATGTATTTATATATAAATTCGGTAGCGCAACCATTGTAATGACTAATAAGGTAAGTCCATGTTGTTAGTGTAATGAAGCAATAAATATAGATACTTATTTTTTAAACTTGTTGTACAGTCAGCATATGCGGAAACAAACGGTGGTAGGTTAAGTGTCCCGGTTTGGCGCGCAAGAAATCTGGAAGCGCCTAGTTTTGGCTCACCAATAATCTGGTCACCTTGCATGCACTGTACCTAACACGTGCGTCGCCACCGCTGAATCTCACAGTAGAGCATTGTACTTAGACGTCGGCATGACTTGCGCTTCAGGTGTTCTAGCGGCGTTGTGTGCAGTTTGCTCGCGGTATCTCCTATACACACATATTCACAGTTATTGTGCATACATTTGTGAACGCAGTTTGTCATCTTACCTACGAAAGTGTGTCTTTCAGATGCGCCATTGTTGAACAGATATAGAATCTTATTCCTTGTTTAGTGCCGCAGAAAAGGAAAAGGAACTTCCCTCTACCTATAATATTCTTATCATCCCAATCCATTGCGCCGTATATTTTCAGTGTGGTTTTAGCATATTGTGAAACGTGTGTTTCACTACCGGTTTTGGGTGTCCACTGCTCAACAGTTACATTGCTGTCTACTTGCAAAGCGGCGTTCCCAAGTTCCTTCTCTGTGCACATGGCCTTACCTGTCAAACACAGAGATCGGAATTGTAGTGCTGTGTCCCATCTGTATCCGCCGGTTGACGAAATATCGGTTTGGAAGCTAATCATTCTTGCACACAGAGCAGTCAAGGAATGGCGATGTGCCATTCCATGGTGAGCGATTTCAGATTCTTCAAAAACGAGCTTTTCTTATCCACTTTTATGTTCAGAATGTGCTATCCACTTGTTACTAACAACTTTTGGCCATTTACTTGAGATTACAAGTACTATGTACAAAATAGTGGATATTGACGATCTAATGAATACAGCTTGTTCTTGAGTGCCTACTTCCGACTGAAACCTGAGCTAGAACAATATACGGCGCAAGACTAGATATACTGGTCCTTACCATAGGATATGTCTATTGAAACCTGTTGGACTATCATTAAAGAGGGAGTGAAATCGTTGTGCGCCCGATTTGTAACCCTCAAATATCGGAAAATTGGACCAGTCTAACCACATTGGTTCGACAAGAAGTACATCAAACTTTCCCGATGACGACGCAGACTATGAAACAAATTCGTGTTATCTGGCTCTGATGAGAACTACAAGGCGTACAAGGTACAGCGAAATCGCTGCAACAATGCGAAAACAAAATAACGCAGAAGCTTCAAAGAGCAGCTTGCTACCGCCGTAAAATTTACTCCCAAGAGAATCTTCGCATACGTGAAGCGGCGCCTGAGGCCTGCAGGCAATGTTCCGGTGTTAGAAGCCTCAGATGGACAGCCCCTAACCTCGAGTACAGATGGTGAGTCCGCATTGGTGACGCACTTCGCCTCCGTATTTGCAAGTGACCAGACGTCTGTAACGAGTTCGACGAGTACCGCTCTCGCTGAACTTGACAGCCTAGACTGCAGTATTGAAGTTGTACGCAAGCTCCTGGCAAATCTTAACGGGAGGAAGCCTACTGGGCGAGATGGAATCCACACACTTATTCTCAAGTCCCTATCGGTCATTATCGCGGCTTCTGTAACAGCTGTTCAACAGGGCCCTATCCACTGGACTATTACTGGGCGACTGGAAATGCTCAGTCGTAAAGCCAATACCGAAAGGTGGAAACCCAAGCAAAGTGGATAACTACCGGCCGATCTGCCTGACCGTTGTTTTGGCAAAGATATTCGAGAAGATTGTGAAGAAGAGCCTTCTGTAGCTTCTCGAATCGAAAAGCCTCTTGACGCTCGCACAGCGTGGTTTCGTAAAAGGTGGCTCGTACATCTCCAACCTACTGTTGACAAGGCACAATGGTTACAAGCGCTGAACCAGGGCAAATCAGTCGACGTCGTTTACATTGACTTCAGTAAGGCTTTTGACAAGGTAAATCATGCAGTGCTCCTCGACAGGCTGAGGGTGTGCGGTGTTGGTGATTCGCTGCACCAATGGATCAGGAATTTCCTTGTTGATCGAAAGTGGAGGGTCCAGGTGGACAACCATTTCACCGACTGGTATCCATCGAGCAGCGGCGTGCCCCAAGGCACTGTACTGGGGCCGATTTTGTTTCTGATCCATGTAAACGATGTGCCTCAGCTACTCAAATCACCTTGTGTGTTGTTCGCAGATGACTTGAAGGTGTGGAGAGTAATCCGCACACCCAATTATTATGCTTTGCTTCAGCAAGACCTCGACCGCCTCTCACGTGGTCTGCAGAGATTAGCATTCCGATCAATCCGGTCAAGTCGCAATTCATGAGGCTGGGTAAGTGTGAGCACAGCCGAACCTACACGGTGGCTGGTCAACCGTTGCATCCCGCGCCTTTCGTGCGCGACCTCGGTGTACTCTCACGCTACGACCTAAAGTCCATGGACAACACGAATAGGATTTACCAAAACAGCCTTCGTATGCTTTGGGCGCTCAGGCGCAGCTTCAGCACTTGGTCCGAAGAGATTGTCACTCGCCTCTTCGTCTCAATAATACGACCAATGCTAGAGTATGGCTCTCCCGCGTATTGTCCTATCACCCGGGGCGAGGTAGAAAAGATTGAGCGAGTGCAGCATGTAGCCACCAGGCTGATTCCCAACTTACGAGGTGTGCCGTACGAAGACCGGTGTAAGAAACTAGGGCTGTACACCCTGGCTTATCGTCGACTGAGGGTTGACCTCATCATGACGCACCGAATACTATATTTGGGTGATTACCCTATGTTGAGACCACCGCTTCATCTGCGCACACCAAGCAGCACACGAGGACACCGGTATAAGCTTGTCGTACCGGATTTGAAGCGGGTCGCTCACCAACTCTGTTTCGAACGCGGTGGTGAATGTATGGAACGACCTGCCGCAACACATAGTAGCGGCGAACTCGGTGTCGGAATTCAAGAAACTCCTTGACAAACACTTTGCCGACGCAAAATATATTGAGCGGGACACAACATAACGGGTCTTTGTCCATGAGTGACCATTGATGCAGCCACATTGAGCAAAATCTACTTGCTGCTTCTAACCAGTATTCAGTACAGTATTCTCGGTTGTTTCAACCACCTTAAGCTTCGGTCACTCCCTAGGTTAATCTCTTCAGTCAAACAGCGTTTGAACATATCCAGTGCGTCGCCTTTTGGCACCTTGGTGAGGAGTGCGCTGACCTCAACAAAGATCATCGTTTCAGCTTCGTTTCACACGAACTCATGACGCTTCTTTACAAACGTATTCGTGCATCATGTCAACGGCTACATTATACTAACAATTGCAAATAGACCAGTAAATGTAAGCTGTTGCCAACCCCGTAAACTTAGCACAATTAACACGGTACCCTTCCGCAAAGTTCACTGCAGGACATCATGCATTGCTGTGCAGATGCTGATGCTAACTTCATCATTAAGGCCGATCAACTGCAGTTAACAGGTACTTCGGAAAAACCCACCGATTATTAACGCATTGTCCCATGATAGCGCGTATTGAAGTACCGCACGCATTAATCATTTCACCTAGGCACAATTATCCACACCCGTTCACACGTTCACACCGCTAAGCCTAGATCACACCACGTGAGGTTGACGGACAGGTCTGCTAGCTTACA
>OX104063.1:206323538-206354524 GCA_944474145.2 Dicrocoelium dendriticum
AACACATTCGGCTTTCATTAAGGCTGGACGAACCTCAGCTCATAGCGACTCAGTGATTCTGCCATAACTAGCCATCGAACGTTCCGGTGCCTACGCTGTTTATGTGCTCAACGACAGCCTGGACGTTAAGAATTCTATCCGACCGGACGTATCATTAGCACCATATGTCAGCGGACCAGTTTAGTCGTTAACACATTTGTGGAAGAGGATAAGTATATTGACAGAAATGTAGTAGAACGATCATTTATGCTAGTGATTGCTCTGTCCAAAATGTCCGCCGGCGTTCTGCTTGCAGTGCAGAAACCGCTTGATGCAATTGGCGAGCACTTTCTTCAATGTATCTCTCGTGATCGCGCGACATTCGTTCACAATATTTTCTTTCAATTGGTCCAATGTACGCGGCCTTGTTTTGTACACTCGCCGCTGCAGATAGCCCCATAGAAACAAGTCCATGGGGTTTAAAGCTGGCGAGCGAGCAGGCCACCCCATTAGTCCACCGCGTCCGATCTAATGGTGACCAAATCTTTCGGTGAGGTAAGCACGCACCGTTTTAGCAGAATGTGCAGGTCATCATCCTGCTGCCACCAAATCGTACTACATGCCCTTTCGGTCTCCAACTAGGGAAGCACAAATCTCTGCAGTATTTCCAAGTGCGACGATGCTAGGAAAAGATAACGCTTTAGTACCTCAAAACAACAATCTACCGGTCAGTGTCCCGGAAAAGAAATATGGGCCCAAGATTTTCTGGTTTGTTAATCCGACCCAAACCATCAGTTTCACACTGTGGTACATACATGATGCGGTAAATTTTCGTGGGTTTCTGGGAGCCCAAAAGTAATATTTCATTGTTCCATGCTGATGAAACAATGCCTCGTCTGTAAAGACAACAGAACGCAAATCCCCGTGATCCAGATATTAGTGGCAAAATTCATGCCGTTTCTCCGGATCACAGGAGTTCAAAGCCTGCACTTGAAGTGTACGGAATCTTCCCAACGTTCGCTTCTGTAATATCCGGTGTATCGCATATCGGGTCGTATCACAGTGCTGTGCGATCTGACGAATGCTGAGATCGGGACTTTTTGACACTTCACTGACTACAGCGCAAACTGAACAGTCGTCCTTGGTGATGCGAGGCGGTCCGGTCCTCTTCATGTCACACACACTTCCAGTTTGCCCGAACTTCTTTACTAGTTTAAGTACGTACCGAGCGGCCACGGGACGCATTCCTGCGTTCATTGCATTGTATTTACTTGAAGCTGATGCGGCGTTTAACCCGCATTCACCGTACAGCCGAATAATCAGCGCGCGCTGAGTAACATGCATGTTACGTGATCCCGACTGCATTGTCTGCTCGTGCTCCATTACCTGTGATTCAATAACATTGACAAGCGTTGCAATGCCTAACCTCGTGCTCAGCTGAACTGCCATCACGTGCGTACATTCAGGCTGCAGTTTTGGTTGCCTAGGCCGACGTCGTTGCGTAGCCAGCGAGACACACACAGCTAACCATCGATCACTCCAACGCCTACGGTTAGCCAGGACCTTTAGCACTCAGCTCGAAGTCAGCTGACAGCTAACGGAAGCCCGAAACACGTTGTGGCTGTCTGTACTTATCTCGCTCATGATCAAAACAGCCTCATGTCTTTGCGTCTTTAGAGGTAAGGCTTTTTCTCAACTGAGCTCTGCACTAACTCACTCGTCTGCCGAGAATTCCATACGTCCTCACCACTAAGGTGAGAAAGAAATTCATGTCTCTGCACACGCAGTAGCATGTTGCGAAATTTGCTGAACGTTGGAGGGCTATTGGATTTTGGGGACAACAACCGTAACTGACCGCGGTTTACCATACGCGAGCCACGGTAGGTAAATGAACGCTAATCGGCCTTCTTCCGTCAGACTAACCTTAGAATGTGATGCGGACTAACACGCGGCATCCATCTCTGGTTGAGTATATACTTTTACTCCCACCCACTCACTTATGCGACATCAAGTCACCCAACATGCAATTGTGAGGCCGGAGATATTCGATCGACTTTCATTGTGCTCACTGTTGTGCCCAAACGACTGGACGTGACATGTGTTTCACAATCAGACAGTATCGATTGCCTTCACTGAAGGTTGCTGCATGTAAGCTAGCAGACCTGTCCGTCAACCTCACGTGGTGTGATCTAGGCTTAGCGGTGTGTACGTGTGAACGGGTGTGGACAATTGTGCCTAGGTGAAATGATTAATGCATGCGGTACTTCACTACGCGCTATCACGGAACAATGCGTTAATAATCGGTGGGTTTTTCCGAAGTACCTGTTAACTGCAGTTGATCGGCCTTAATGATGAAGTTGCCATCAGCATCTGCACAGCAATGCGTGATGTCCTGCACTGCACTTTGCGGAAGGGTACCGTGTTAATTGTGCTAAGTTTACGCGTTGGCAACAGCTTGCATTTACTGGTCTATATGCAATTGTTAGTATAATGTGGCCGTTGACATGATGCACGAATACGTTTGTAAAGATGCGTCATGAGTTCGTGCGAAACGAAGCTGAAACGATGATCTATGTTAAGGTCAGCGCACTCTTCACCAAGGTGCCAAAAGGCGACGCACTGGATATGTTCAAACGCTGTTTGACTGAAGAGATTAACCTAGGGAGTGGCCGAAGCTTAACGTGGTTGAAACAACAGAGAATACTGTACTGAATCCTGGTTAGAAGCAGCAAGTAGCGTTTGCTCTATGTGGCTGCATCGATGGTCACTCATGGACAAAGACTCGTTATGTTGTGTTCCGCTCAATATATTTTGCATCGGCAAAGTGTTGGTCAAGGAACGTCTTGAATTCCGACACCGAGTTCGCCGCTACTATGTGTTGCGGCAGGTCGTTCCATACATTCACCACTGCGTTCGAAACAGAGTTGGTGAGCGATCCGCTTTAAATCCGTTACGGCAAGCTTATACCGGGGTCCTCGTTTGCTGCTTGGTGTGCACAGATGAAGCAGTGGTCTCAACATAGGGTAAGCACCGAAATGTAATATCCGGTGCGTCAGGATGAGGTCAACACTCATTCGACAAGCCAGGGTGTACAGCCCTAGTTCCTTACACCGGTCTTCGTACGGCACACCTGGTAAGTTGGGGATCAGCCTGGTGGCTTCATGCTGAAATCGCCCAATCTTTTCTACCTCGCCCCGGGTGATAGGACAATACACGGGAGAGCCATACTCTAGCATTGGTCCTAATATTGAGACGCAGAGGTGAGAGGCAATCTCTTCGGACCAAGTGCTAACGCTGCGTCTGAGCGCCCAAAGCATACGACGGCGGTTTTGGTTAATGCTATTCGTATTGTCCATGGACTTTAGATCGTAGCGTGAGAGTACACCAAGGTCGCGCACGAAAGGCGCGAGATGCAACGGTTTCCCAGCCACCGTGTAGGTTCGGCTGTGCTCACACTTACCCAGCCTCATGAATTGCTACTTGACCGGGTTGATCGGAAGATCGGCCTCTGCAGACCACATGGAGAAGTGGTCGAGATCCCGTTGAATAGATCACAATCATTGGGTGTGCGGATTCCTCTCCATACTTTCAAGTCATCTGCGAACAACACACAAGGTGATTTGAGTAGCTGAGGCACATTGTTTACATGGATCAGGAACAACATCGGCCCCAGTACAGTGCCTTGGGGCATGCCGCTGCTCGATGGATACCAGTTGGTGAAATGGTTGTCCACCTGGGCCCTCCACTTTCGGCCAACAAGGAAACTCCTGACCCATTGGTGCAGCGAGCCACCAACACCGCACACCCTCAGCCTGTCGCGGAGCACTGTATGATTTACCTTGTCAAAATCCTTACTGAAATCAATGTAAATGACGTCGACTGATTTGCCCTGGTTCAGCGCTTGTAACCATTCGTGCCTCCTCAACAGTAGGTTGGTGATGTACGAGCGACCTTTTACGAAACCATGCTGTGCGGGCGTCAAGAGGCTTTTCGATTCGAGAAGCTGCAGAAGGCTCTTCTTCACAATCTTCTCGAACATCTTTACCAAAACAGCGGTCAGGCAGATCGGCCGGTAGTTATCCACTTTGCTTGGGTTTCCACCTTTCGGTATTGGCTTTACGGTAGCGAAAACGACAAGACAGGGGGGTAGACGTTTATTGCACACCGAAAATGGGCACACCAGGGTCTCACGCGCGCCATCGAATATCGACTAGATTTCCGTCCCACCACGCAACACAGGCACGGATGTTAGAGGCGAGCCAGTCCTTTCGCCTCGGAAGCTCTGACTTGGAAGTCCCGCCGTCCTGTTTTCGCCTCGATCTCCGCTTCTCTGTACCCGATTTGAATCGGCTAGGAGTCGTTCGAGAGCTCTCGTCTTGCTTGTTCTGGGCTGTGTCAATCGGCTCGGCCTCGATCCTGTGGGCTGCGCTAGCGGCGTATTTGTCTGATTTATTGCGCTGTCCACATATTCCCCCTCCGTAGTTCCTGGCCCAGGCTCGTCGCTAGCCGTCTTTCGCGATCCGCTCTCAGCTAGCTCCGAAGAGCTCCCCAGAGCCATTCTTGGAAGAGGCCCCTCTACATTACGACTGAGAATTTCCAGTCGCCCGGTAATAGTCCAGTGGATCGTGACCTGTGAAACAGCTGTTCCAGAAGCCGCGATGATGGCCGATAGGGACTTGAGAATCAGTGGGTGGATTCCATCTCGCCCAGTAGGCTTCCTCCCGTTAAGATTTGCTAGGAGCTTGCGTACATCTTCAATACTGCAGTCTAGGCTTTCAAGTTCAGCGGGAGCGGTACTCGTCGAACTCGTCACAGACGCCTGGTCACTTGCAAATACGGAGGCGAAGTGGGCCGCCAATGCGGACGCACGATCTGTACTCGAGGTTAGGGGCTGTCCATCTGAGGCCTCTAACACTGGAACATTGCCTGCAGGCCTCAGGCGCCGCTTCACGTATGCGAAGATTCTATTGGGAGTAGTTTTTACGGGGGTTGCAAGCTGCTCTTCGAAGCTTCTGCGTTATTTTGTGTTCACATTGTTGCAGCGATCTCGCTGTACTTTGTACGCCTTGTAGTTCTCATCAGAGCCAGATAACACGAATTTGTTTCATAGTCTGCGTCGTCATCGGGCCAGTTTGCTGTACTCCTTGTCGAACCAATGTGGTTATACTGGTCCAACTTTCCGATATTTGAGGGGTACAAATCGGGCGCTCAAAGATTTCACTCCCTCTTTAATGATAGTCCAACAGGTTTCAATAGACATATCCTACGGTAAAGATCAGTATATCTAGTCTTGCGCCGTATATTGTTCTAGCTCAGGTTTCAGTCGGAAGTAGGCACTCAAGAACATGGTGTCATCATTAGATCATCAATATCCGCTATTTTGTACATAGTACTGACAATCTCAAGTAAATGGCCAAAAATTGTTAGTAACAAGTGGATAGCACATTCTGAGCATAAAAGTGCATAAGAAAAGCTCATTTTTGAAGAATCTGAAATCGAGCACCATGGAATGGCACATCGCCATTCCTTGACTTCTCTGTGTGCAAGAATGATTAGCTTCCAAACCGCTATTTCGTCAACCGGCTGATACAGATTGGACACAGCACTACAATTCCGATCTCTGTGTTTCACAGATAAGGCCGTGTGTACGGAGAAGGAAGTTGGGAACGCCGGTTGCAAGTACACAGCAATGTAACTGTTGAATAGTGCACACCCGAAACCGGTAGTGAAACACGTTTCACGATATGCTAAAACCACATTGAAAATATACGGCGCAATGGATTGGGACGATAAGAATGTTATAGGTAGAAAGAACTTCCTTTTCCTTTCCTGCGGCGCTAACCAAGGAATAAGATTCCGTATCTGTGCAACAATGGTGTATCTGAAAGATGCACTTTTCGTAGGAAAGATGACTAATTGCCTTCACAAATGTATGCACAATAACTGTGAATATGTGTGTATAGGAGATATCGCGAGCAAACTGCATACAACGCTGCTAGAATACCTGAGGCGCAAGTCATGCCGACGTCTAAGTACAATGCTCTACCGTGAGATTTAGCGGTGGTGACGCACGTGTTAGGTACAGTGCATGTAAGGTGGCCAGAGCATTCGTGAGCCAAAGTGAGGCGCTTCCAGATTTCTTGTGGGCCAAACCGGGACAATTGACCTACCACCGTTTGTTTCCGCATATGATGACCGTACAACAAGTTTAAAATATAAATATCTATATTTATTGCTTCATTGCACCAACAAAAAGTACTTACGTTATTAGTCAGTACAATGGTTGCGCTACTGAATTTATATATAAATACATAAATAGTATATTCTCGATAGAAGGAGGCACACAAGTGTAGGCATGATCAAATATACCTACAAGCATAGCTGCTTTGGAACAGTAAAACGTGTTGTTGGAATAAAGTAAAATCAAGATTTTCGTAATTTATACACTTGAGAAGTTCGTCAGACAATAGTGGAATCTAGGAACATTATGGCGCTGGTTTGCGAAAAATTCAAGGTTATTTGAAATAAATGAGAATATCTGTAGCTCGGGGTGTGGATGCGGATTTTGAGCAGTTCTCCGAGCAAAACAAACAATGACGCGCCTGCTAGAGGAGCACATGTCGTCTGATACAAACAGTGAACTCGAACCCAAACAGATGGTGGAGTTATTGGAATTCTGTCTAACAACACATTTCACTTTCAATGGGCAAATTTACGAACAGATAGGAGGCACACCAATGGGATCGCCGATCTCTGGTCTAGTATCCGAGGCAGTAATGCAGGCGCTGGAACAAATAGCACTCCCGATCGCGAAACCAAAACTTTGGGTACGATACATAGACGACACCTTCGTCATCCTCAAACGTTCCAAATTAAGGAAACACACGAACTTAATCAACAGTGTGTTCGATGACATCCAATTCACCAGGGAGGAAGAGAACAACGAGCAGTTACCATGCTTAGACGTTCTCATACGAAGGACTGGTGCTGAACCATTGGAAACAACAGCCTACCGAAAATCTACGCATACGGACCAGATCCCCAACTACGGCAGCAATCATCCTGCAGCCCACAAACGCAGCTGCGTGCAAACCCTTTTCAAACGAGCACAAACCCACTGTAGCACACCGCAGCTGAGACGGGCAGAGGAAGCTCATCTCTTCAATCTGTTCAAGCGGAACTCGTACCCAAAAGGCTTCATTCTACGATGCCTCGCACCAGGAAAAGTTGTTCGAGACACCTCGACAAATGCAACAACTGAAAAGAGAACAACACTGCCCTATATCAACGGTATCTCTGAAATGGCAGCGAGGCTTTTATTGCCTTTTGGAGTCAAAGTTGCACACCAGCCAACAGAAACAATTCGCAGTAAACTCTTCAACGTGAAAGATAAACTAAGAAAAGAAGAAGAAACTGGGGTGATTTATAAGATCTGCTGCCGGAACTGCGACAAATACTACGTGGGACAGACTGGGAGGAAGCTTGGCACAAGGCTACACGAACACAGCCTAGCCATACGTCGCCACAACCAGAACTCCCTGATGTCAGTGCATATGGGTGCTGAGAACCACCAATTCGATCTAGCGCATGCCAGTATCCTCGGAAGGGCTAAAAGCGGCCAAGCACGTGAGTTCATTGAAGCCTGGCATTCGAAACAGAACTCGATCAATAAGCACTTGGACATTGAAGTTGCTTATGAGGCACTGCGAACCAGGCCCCTGAAGCCGCACTGATGATGTTGCCTAGTCAGGCAACGAAACGTCTGCAAAATAATTACTCAGCTCGGAGAACTGCTCGAAATCCGCATTCAAGGTTATTACTATGGTGGCAATAGTCAACGTTCGGCTTGATTGCGCCATGTTGTAATCCATGGTTTTATGAGTACATGAGCCAAAGTAAAATGTCAGTACATGTGTTTCCGATTAAAAGTTGATGTACTGCTTGACATGATATTATCTGGAACCACAGTTATCGAGCAATACTGAAATAAAGAGAGAAAGAGAAGTGTTTTATTCTAGGCAGTGCGAGACATGCCTGCATTTGCACGATCATGGCGACACAACAAGAATTGGTTAATGTAAAAACGACACAAGTTTATAAGTAACATATGGATCCATGTATTGTGTGTATGAATGTGTTGTGTTTTTGTGTCGCTTGAATTTGTGAATGTGACGCCGTATTTGTGAATGTTTTCGGACAGGCGTAAGAAGAAGAGAAATGAAATCTTCGTGATAACTGACCCACATCCGTGGATTGGATTGGATCATCCAGATACATGAGCGGCGAGCCACATCTGCCACTTCATAGTGCTGTTAAACAGATATTTGTGACGTTTTATAGAAAAAACGATTGCCAGGCAAAAACCCACCATGTCCTGAAACACTGCCGATGAACTATTTGCTAGAAGTGGGTAAACCGGCTGACACCACGAAGAGGTTGTTCGGCTAGCCAAATGAATGTATTTTTCGTAGTAGATCTGCGCGCTGCATCAGCATGTCGTGAAGTCGTCCGCAAGGATACACGGCACTCTTGTCTTCAGAACTGCATTTCACCATAAGCATCGCTTTCAGTGTTTAAACGCTAAACTGCGCTGTCCAGAATCTACTTCGATTCAATGTGCACAAATGTAGAGTGCTGCATCCGCGGCAGAAGTTCGTTCATTCCTACAAACTCGGCAACCAGGAGCTTCAAACGTCTTCCGGCGAGAAGGATCTGGGAGCTTTTGTCCAGGTTGACCTTGGATTAGTTCTTTTTCTTTCTTTCTTTCTTTCTTTTCTAAACGTGAGATCAAGCAGACTTGTGCGCCCTGCTTCCACTGCGACCGGTTTTGCGCCATTGCTTTCAGCGTTGTGAGCCATTGACATTTTTCAACCTTGGGTCCTCAGCTGGGAGTCCAACCGGGCCAGCGATGGCTGGACAAGATATCATTGATTTCATGTGTTGTCGTTAGATAGACGGTTGACGGCGTAAGAGGTATAGAGACGTACTTTTCCGGAACTCCATTCTTCAGCATGCAGTTCCATAAAGCTGGTCATTCTACCGAGTCGAACGCAGCTAGAATATCCAGGGAAGTGATGATGGTGGATCAACGGTAGGGGTGATGATACTCCAGGGGTTGGCGAAGAGTGAAAATTTGATCCACATATCCTCGACCTGGGTGAAAACCAGTCTGCTCCTCTCGGTAGTGTAACTCATCTGTGGGGGATAACCTGCGGATTAAGATGGATGCTAGTAGCTTGGAAGCAACATGCATCAGTCTAATGTCACCTGTAATTTGCACACAAAGTGTGAGAACCTTTCTTGAAGATTGGACCAATGATTGACTCCCCCAGGAAGCGGAGACCCTTTATACCTGCCAGATTTTCAGAAACTGGGACATTACATGCTTGAACACAGCTGTACCGCCGTATTTAAACAACTGTGGAAGGTTTATCTCAGCTGACCGCCTTGAGGAGCTGCAAGTGACGAATCTCAAGACAAACCTTCGCTTCGGTTAGTGGTTTGAGTGGCACTGACCGTGACATGCGACTGGGCGTACTGAATACAAAGGTGATGGCGAGGAACAACTGAACTGAACAACTGAACTCAGCGCATCTGTCCATGTGTGTCTGCAAATGAATCATTTGTGACCCGTTCGCCTCAAAGATGACCTTTGCCTTTACCAGACGTCGTGTGTCTAGTCATCCGAATGAGCTGGAACAGCTTGCGCGAGTTTCTAGTGTAGACTGCAGCCACCATATCAACGGCGCGTTGGGACCCCAAGCTTCCCAATCGCTGCGAAGGTTTCATTTGAATTGTCTGCTTATAATTCGGCGAAGTTCATTCTGGTCTGGGTTTACTGAGAGAGTTCAGCGGCATCCGAACAGTGTCAGGGAGCGCGTCGATATCCTTTCCTTAAACGGGTGACATGATAACACACAGACCGATTGACCTAAACTTAACATTGCTTGTTGCAAGAACTTCCCATGGTATTCATTATCAGTGAACGGGACACAGGCTAACGTGCTTGCCAGTGATACTTAATAGTTTAGCTGAGCCGACTTACCACCTAGCCAGTTCGTATTAAGCTTACAAAGCGTCCGTGCCTGAATTCCGCCGAATCGCATGGAAATGTTGGCACAGACCAGTGCGTGATCTGAATAGGGGTAGGTAGACCAAAATGATCTTGTACGCTTCCACGCCACCTGAACGGATTACACTGTGGTCTATTTGGGATCAAGCCTGCAACCATGAAGGAGGACGCCAGGTGACAGACAGGTGTCACACGCACAGGTGACAGTGCGCTGCATCATGCAGCGCACTTCAACGGAATGCGATCTAGGCGTGATAGTGCTGGAAGATCTGGGCTGTCCCCGTCAGGCCGAGAAAGCATCCAAAAAAGCTAACTACATCTTGGCCTTTTGCTGAGGGCATTCGGGCGTTTGATCCTTCCATCTTTTCTCAGATGCTCAACGCCTACATTCGGCCTCATTCTGAGTACGTCATCCACGCCTGGCAGCCATGGCAAAAGCAAGACCTTACTGCTCTTGAACTGCCACAACGAAGGGCGACCAAGAACGTAAAGGGCCTGTTTCATCTCCCTTAGCGATTGAGGCTGAAAACCCTCGGGGTCTACATTGGACAATATGGACACATGCGTAGCGACTTGGTAATGACTTATATGATCCTGAGGAATCCAAACCATTCTTGTCGTCACCAACTAAAGCTGAATCGCCATACCACACTCAGAGGACACCAGCTAAAGCTGGCCACACAATACAGCCGGTTGGAATGCCGCCAACATTTCTTTTACTTTCGTGGGTGCCAACACCGGAACGCTCTTTCCACACGTTGTTTCTTCCCCCCGCTAACGGTGTTCAAAAGACGTCTGGATGATTCGTCTATCCACTTACATTACGCTATATAATCAGTGATGTCTACGTCATACAAACGTGAACAAACGGTGCTCATTCTCAACTTTTGTGCTTCACTACTTACACACTGCTGCTGTGGAATATAGTTTCGGATATATTACAACTGCATTAATTAATTACCTCAGTCCAAGAAAGCAGTGCACGAGTGAGCGTTGTCGTTTCTTCCGTTCTTAAGACATGCTTTCCCAATATTGCTTCCCAACTTATTCTACAGTAACAATTCAATACACATTCTAAATTGTCCATATGAATAAGGGGCACCTGAATCGCTAGACGCTTAAAGTGACGATTTACACTTATGCTTGCTTTCACTTCAACCATCCTACGGAATTTGTAAAGCAATCGCTTTTTTATCTGCAATATATCATTGTTCATTGTTGTACATTTCTAACTTCAGAAGAAACTTCATTATCGCTTCACGTGGAAACGCCCGATGTCATCAGTGCTTTGTAATGTTTCAATTTAAACTACTACTGACATCTGAATGCCGATACGTAGACTATATGCTCAAGATACCTCGCATGTGACCTCAAAGATTACTCTGCTGATGTTGACGGAGGCCGCACACATGGGACGGTCTCGTTCCTGCGGCTTATTATTTTGTTCCTCTGTCTTGTTGGTCCTACAAAACCCAGTATAAGCCTTTTTAAACCAAAATGCATGGAGACGAGTTTATTGCGCGTGTGACGAAGCCAAACTTGTTGGCTGCCTTGCACCGTTGTTGTTGCTCATACGCCTGTTCCGGAAGCACAGGTGGTTAAGGTCTTTTGTCTGTGTTTTGTAACTGTTTGTAAATAGCACCGTATTCCAGTGCCTGCTTTGTTGCTATTTATGCCGGTGGAAACGGGTTCACTCAAGGCTTCCAACCGATTTGTCTCTTACACCATTATTTCCTTATTTTCAAACCCTAGAGCTTCTTCAGTGGTAACCTCCGCCGTCGGAGCAGAAGCTGTCTTCTTCTTCACTACCGTTTCGAGGTAACCGTGCGTGGACCCATGTAATATCTCATCCAAGCTGAATGCGGGGTACCAAAGGGACTGGTATTGGAGCCATGTTTGTTCTTGATTGTCGTGTTCAGATACTTTGCTTTGCTTTTGCCCTCGATTCGCTTAACCTACTCACACTTCTATTTAGCACTCGTTGGTCTACCATGTTCTCTTGCATTTGATTGGTTGCATTGCGAACCTCTATCGATTTAGTTGTACTGCGCGCGTGTGCGACAGTTTCCTTTATACATAAGTTCCGGTGCTACGCTGGTCTGCTGCTTTTTCGCGATACAACATTGATGTGATAATCTCAAACTGTTGGATCTAACCGAATGGCATCAAACTATGGGAGCGATTAATAAATGCACAACATAGCCCTGCACTAATTCAAGTTGGTCTGGATAGAGTTTATGATCGGTCAATCCAGAAGCTACTTCTGTCTAATGTGGAAAAATATGGAGTACTACATTTACGGTACTAGCTAGCGTGCTGCAATAAAGTGGACAACCAGGAATCTCAAACGTCTTCCAGCAAAAGGTAGCTAGGCGTTTTTGATTCAGGACGATTTTGACTGTTCGCTAAGGCTGAGAAGGCATCAAGAAGTGACACACAAAATGTTGGCCTCCAGTGGCGTATGTTCGGTCGCTTCGATCCACCGGTTTTTCAACCGCTTCTCATTGGTTATGCAATACAGGTCCGGTAGCCATGGATGGAGACAGATCTCACCGCTTTGGAAATACCTAAACGCCGGGCAACCAAGAATGTCACATTCCGTAACATTGGCCTTAGGAACAAAGTCTGAGAATGCTCGGGGTTTTCAACGTACGATACCAGTGATTACGTGGGGACCTTATTGCGACTCACCAGCTTTCGAGAGATCTTAATCACTTGTCATCATCTGCTGAAGCTCAGTCATAACAACAATCTGAGAGGTCACTCTATCAAACTGGGAGAGCAGCACAGTCGTTGGGATTGACCTCGGAATATTTTTCCGTACCTGTATGCCAGGGGTTGGATGCCCTTCCCCGAAATCTGTCACCTGTGCTTCTACGCTGGTTGTGCTTATTTCCAAGTTGACCGTACACTCATTTCGCTTCAGCATCTCACATAACATACACGAGTACCTGCTAGAGCTCTCATTGCCGGTCAGTTCCCAGAATACGTTCCACCATTTTCACTTATTGTATGTGTTCATGAAAAGGTGACACCTCCCTTTTGTTGTCATCTTTTATGGATTTTCAGTGGATTTAGTTTTTAATGCGCCTACCTCCATTATTCCATCGGACCTTATGCTGGCACGATGGTCTGCTTGCCTCATTAATCCGGGTGGTGCTTTTTGCACCTTCTCAACTATACCAGATTGGTCAATGGCTAGAGGCCAGACAAACTCTGCCTGTTGATTTTTCTTGTCAGGGATGAGAGTGAAAGTCTTCCCTTCCTTCAATACACGTACTTCTTGTAGTCCAATGCTAAACCCGCCGCCTTGCGGCCAGGTTTTTGAACCAAAGACTTTGGTTGAGAACCTTAATCTTTCTCCTGTCTAGGGCTGGGAAACATGACAGTATGCTGCCCACGCAACACTATGAACTTTTCGTCAAACAATTTTTTGATGCTCTAGCAGTTGCAGAAGACAATAAACGGTGCCCTATCTGATGCTTCGAGCAGGGTTGCTAGGGTTTTGGATGCTACTACTCCAACCTTCCCTTTTTTTATTCCTCCTCTTAAGCTTCTTCATCCTTATCGTCCCGTTCCAGCTTCGCACTTATCCCCCTGGTTTTCAACCGCCAAATTCTTGGCGCTCTCCCACCTTGCTTTGACAGGCTTTTGCCTTCTAGTTTCAGCTCACATATGAACGCGAAGCATCATTCCTGTCCTGTCGACAAGCTCATGTCCAACCAAGCGGTCGAGCCAAGTTCATCGGCTTCTATTTGGAGTCCTTGATCCTCACTTATATTGGCGTGCCTCAACATACGCACATTATCACAGATCGGTCAACAGGCATCACTTGCGTGAATGTTAGACTCTCTCGATCGATATCTGCTGCCAATGCGAAACCTGCCTGCGAGACTCTAGCTTTGAGTTCGCTTTGCGTTTCCTTCCAGTGACACCAGCAACACTTTCTCATTGCGCCTACCTGGAGACTATGCAGCTTCGAGTACCGGCCAAGCCGGTGTTGGTATTGCCCTGAGTCCCCGGGCTGAAGCTGCTGGTTGATTGCATCCCAATCAGTAGCCGCATGTGTGCGGTCCGGCTGGCTGGTTCGTTCAAAGCTTCGAAGTCGATCGGGGCTAACAGGTATCTGTTTGTCATCGTTGCATACGCCCCCACAAACTGTAACGATGATTCCGTAAAGGACGACTTCTATCGTCAACTGAACGAGCTCCTTCGCCACAGAAGAAGCATGGACACTGTTGTGCTGGCTGGGAATCTGAACGCTCAAGTAGGAAAATTGTGCACTGTGGAGCTGCATCTGGGCTTCCAACATGGTGTAGGCTCCCGTACTGATAACGGTGAGCGTTCACTTAATTTGTGTGAAGATGCTCGCTTTTTTCTTGCGAGCACCAACTTTCGACACAGCACTCACCGGAGGGTAACATAGCGCTCACAAGCCTTGAACCAGCCATGGACGCAAATCGCTTACATTGCCATCAGTTATCGCTGGAGAGGCTGCGTCCAAAACTGTCACTCGATTTGGAGCACACTTGTGGACCCTGACTATGCAGTTTTATGTGCTGATCTGCGTGAGCGTTTCGGCGGACGACCGCGATGACCATGTGATCGCAAGAACACCAGCCAACTGGCGCATCGAAGTAAGTTGGTGTTCGGGTTGAGCAAGCGCTCAGTGAATACAATTGAAAGTCATTGGTTGCATGTTCACCAGACCGTACTAGCAGCAATTAGATCCTCATGCGGTAAGTCCATTGGCCAATATGGTCATTCGGTCTCCTTGCATTCTCTGGAACTTACCGATGCTCGCCAGCACATTCCGGCTGGAAACGAACACAACGAGACTGGCAATGATCTGAGGTCAAAACTCCGTGCTAACCTGAAATGGGACTGCGAAACTTGGTGATCTCATCTTGCATCAGAAATGGAAGGGACCGCTGCTCCTGGTTATTCCGTCTGATACGGGAAACGGGCAGCAGGAGACCTGGTGTTAGTTCAACTATTTATGACGAGGGTGGACAACCTATCAGCAACTTGTTAAAATACTCTGGGTGTTGGGTGAGTACTTTGAGAGGCAATTTAATCGGCCGATTTTTAGATTCTTCATCAGCGACTGATCACCATGCTCACTGAGCCGTCTCTTTTGATCCGCCCTCTCACTCCGACTTCGATCGTGAGATCGGACTGTTAGTTGAATAAAGCCGCGAGAATAGATGATCTACAATCAGCCCACTTCGAGTAGCACAGCCCTGCCATTGGTTCTAATCTATACGACTAATTAGTGAAACTGTGGGAGCAGGAATCTGTCTCCACCGAATGAGGCAGCTCTTCAAGAGGCTGGCGCTCGGAAACTATAGAGGAATCCGTCTGACCTACTTCGCCTCAACATTGCTTGCCCATGTTGTCCTTCACAGAATTACCAGCAATAGACAAAGCCAGATTCGTGGGGAGCAAGCCGAATTACGTCGAGGTCGACGCTGCGTGAATGGCATCATCATTTGAGTCAGTTGTTGGAACACCGTCACATATATTGGCGGCCCACCGATGTCGTGTTCCTTGACATCAAACGTGCCTTCGTCTCACTTGATCGTTGTTCCCTTTGAGACTGTCTGTCAAGAAAAAGTGTGCCCAAGATATGTAAATATTATTCAAGCGCTTTACGCGCGCAGCTCGGGCAAAGGGAGGGCTTACGGCATGCTGCCGCCGCCCTTCAATATCTCCAGCAGTTTGAGACAAGGATGCCCTTTGTCCCCTTTCCTCTTCAACTTCGCTATTGACGAAGCCATGCAGATTGCATTTACAGAACACGACTTAAAAAGTGTGGAGCCACTCCCAGGAGAACAAGTTCTTGACTTGGAGTATGCAGACAATATTGCCCTCATCTGTGACAGCTCCCAGATGTACCAAACTGCAATTGACTGATTAACACTGGCTGTCAGCCGCTTCTGGCTGTACTTTGCACCACTGAAGTGTAAAGCTTTCCTCAAAAATTGGCAGGGATCGCCTTCTGCGCTGACCCTTGGTGGGGATCAGTTATAAGTTGCTCACAAAGTCAACTACCTGGGAAGTTGTATCAGCGCCCTATGGATCAAAGATGAAAACACTAACCGTATAGAAAAAAGTCGGGGTGCTTTCACTGTTCCTCTCCACCTATGGCGGCGGCGCGACATTACTCTCGCTTTGAAGAGTACAGTGTAAAGTGCAGCGGTACATTCGACCTTACTGTAGGGTTAGGAAACCTGACCCCTTAGATCTGCGCACATTAAGAGGCTGGTTACTTTCGACCACCGGTGCCTTCGCAGTTTGGCTTTTGACTTGGGGAAAACCGTGTGTGCACTGAGCGTGTTCGACGTCTTGTTTAGGACATAGGGAAAGGAAGTGAACCGCTCAGCACCGTTATTTCACGCACCAGGCTCCGTTGGCTTGGCCACTGTTACGTGTTCAACCAATGATCGCTCACTATGACCGTGAACATGATTGGCCCTACACACACACGTAGATAAGCACGCACACACGCACTCAAGGACACACCCTAACGTTCCGTGCTCACATGTAAACCGTTAAGTGTTCAGTACACTGTGCGCCAGACTGAAGCGTCTTCTTACTTATTCGCTACGAGTTGAAATACGTACTTGCGGTTAGAGTCCAGTTGTGATATCTGGCGACGAGGTCAACATGTCCATGACAAATACTCCACCGGTCTTCGGGTCGTGCTCTACCGACAATCCTTCCCTGGACTCGTGGCATAGATGGCGGAAAACCTTTACGGATTACTTGGAATTGCTTCCAATCCTGAATCCAGCAGTATCTCTTACTGAGAAAAACAAAGTGAAGCTGTTGCGACAGTTTCTTGGAGATGAGGGTCAAAGGTATTTCGATGCACTTTGTATTGATCAAATCTCTTCTACGATAACCGGCGCTTTGGAAACCTTCAGTGCTCTTTGGGGTGCTCGTCAGAATGTTTTTACAGCTAGATACTACTTCTCGAAACTCTGCCAGAAACCAGATGAGAGTGTGAACGAGTTCATCGCTCGTGTACTACAAGCAGCACCTGATTGTAAATACAATGAAGTCGATCCAACGAGATTTGAAGAGACCATGTTACTCCAATGTTTGATAGCCGGAATCTGAGACCAGAGCACGCGGGGGAAGCTCCTTTCACAAGATGATTGTTCACTGACCTGGGAGACGGCCTGCTCGATTGCCCGGCAGAGGGAACACCTTACACAACAACTCGCAACATTTACGCTGAAGGCCTTGTCAGATGAGCTGCGATTGATTAACACTACACTAAAACCGAAGCCACCCACTGGCATCAATTTCTTTGTGTGCTATCGTTGTGGTGAGCAGCACAGTTGTCCATCCGACTGCCGGCATCAGAAGACAGTATGCCGAGGCTGCGGGAAGGTGGGCCACCTGGCGCGAGTGTGTAGATCGGTCAAGCGACGTTCTGGTGGGGCTTATCGAGGAGAAAACCCCATCAAAACTGCGGACGAATCTGATGGTAGCGACCCTGAATTACATTCCATTTGGCTTAATTCCGTTTCTAGCATGCAGCCGGCACCATACACTCTAGAGCTATGCATTGAAAGACAAAAAGTACATATGGAAATCGATACAGGAGCATCCGTGACGATAATCCGGGAAAACGCTGTAAAAACGCTCCCGAACTTATCCGCTTGCAATTCTGTTCTTCGCACATACACCGGTGAACCTATACGTGTCCTTGGTAAATGCTTCGTGAAGGCACAGTATGGCGACAAAATACGCACACTTCCTGTATATGTGATCCCCGGGGATCGTCTAAATCTGCTTGGAAGAGACTGGATACGTGCTTTCCCAGATACAGTGAATGTGGTAAAATTAGTCACCGAGATCTCCGGACTTGAAACATTACTTAAACAACATTCAGCTGTTTTTTCCGAGGAGCTTGGGAAGTTGAAAGAATTTCAGGCTGCGATAAAACTAAAGGAAGGCGCTCGACCAAAATTCATTAAGGCGCGCACACTACCATACGCTATGAGGCCTAAAGTTGAAGAGGAACTAAACAGCCTACAGACTCAAGGTATTATTACTCCTGTACACTTTTCTGACTGGGGAACTCCAATTGTGCCAGTAACCAAACCGGACGGCTCCGTACGGATTTGTGGTGACTACAAGATAACCATAAATCAAGCATCCATGCTGGTCAGGTACCCCTTGCCACGTATTGATGACTTGTATGCAACACTAGCTGGTGGTGAAAAGTTTACCAAACTCGATCTGAGTCATGCATACTCGCAGATAGAGCTCGATGAACCTTCGAGGAAACTTACTACCATCACCACGCACATGGGACTATTTCAATATACTCGTTTACCTTTTGGCATTAATTCCGCCCCCGGAATATTTCAGAGAATTATTGACGACCTAGTGAAGGACATCCCTTTTGCGTGTGCTAATCTGGATGATATTCTTATCTCTGGACGCTCGGATACAGAGCATCTTCGAACACTCGCGGTCGTGCTCGAGCGTTTGGAGCGAAGTGGATTCAGATTGAAAAGGTCTAAATGTGAGTTCCTTTCACCTTCCGTTTGTCACCTTGGATACCGGCTTGATAAACACGGTTTACATGTTTTAAATGACAAGGTTAAACCTATTTTAGAAAGCCCAGAGCCAAAGAGTTGTGATGAACTCCGTTCGTTCTTAGGAATTCTATCTCACTATCGCCGTTTCCTGCCTAATGCATTGACGGTTCTATCGCCATTAAATGAGCTGTTACACAAAAATGCATCGTGGTGTTGGGGTTCTTGTCAAAAAATGCCTTCAATACAGCAAAACAAGCTCTTGCTTCGCCACCAACGTTAGTCCATTATGACTCTAACAAGCCTCTCATACTTCAGTGCGACGCGTCCTCTTGGGGGGTCTGGGCTCTCCTGTGCCACCGCATGGACGATGGTTCTTTACGTCCCATAGCATATGCATCGCGCACCTTACAGACGGCGGAGAAGAACTACTCACAACTGGACAGGGAAGCGCTAGCCGTTATCTTCGGAGTTAAGAGGTTTCACCAGTATTTATGGGGAAACGTTTTTGAGCTTCATACAGACCACAAACCATTGATATCCTTGTTTGGGGAAACCAAAGGTATACAACAAATGGCATCACCGAGGATGCAAAGATGGGCTATAACCTTGAGTGCTAACAGTTACAAAATTGTTTATATTACCGGCGTCAGCAACTGCACAGCTGATGCGCTCAGCCGTCTGCCGATCACGGAAACTGCACATGAACACGACCCTCCGTTTGAACTGGTTAATCTAATGCAACATCTAGACACAACACCGATACGGAGTTCAACAATCCGTCAATGGACGGATCGAGACCCCGTGCTATCAATGGTGAAACGCTTTTTGAACATGGGTTGGCCTCCTGAAGGGACAGTTGAATTACAACCGTTTATGATTCGGAAGAACGAACTGAGTCTATTCGACGGCTGTGTTTTTTGGGGCTTTCGTCTAGTCCCTCCTACCAAGGCGCGTTCACAGATACTTAAGGAGCTCCATGATGCTCATCCAGGTGTGGCGAGGATGAAGGCACTAGCGAGAGGGTACTGCTGGTGGCCCAACATCGACTCAGACATAGAGAACTTACTGAAGAATTGCGATATTTGTCAGGCGTATCAGCGGAGCAAGGCGCCAGGTCCAATACACCCTTGGCGTTGGCCCGACAAGCCCTGGCAGCGTATCCACGCCGACTACTTCGGACCGATCGACGGGACCATGTTTCTTCTACTTATTGATGCACATTCTAAGTGGATTGACGTACATCCAGTTACTCAGGCGACAGCCGAATCCACCATCACTAAAATGCGCTCGTCCTTCGCTACGTTTGGCATTCCGGAAACCATTTGTACAGACAATGGTTCGCCTTTTACCAGTGCCGAATTTGGTAAATTTGTCTCCAACAACGGAATCCAACACGTTAAATCAGCCCCGTATCACCCAGCATCAAACGGATAAGCGGAGCGTGCAGTACAAACTGTGAAACAAGGCTTACTAAAGCAGCGAACGGGAACATTGCGAACAGAACTGGATCGGTTCCTATTCTCCTACCGTTCTACACCCACTGAGGCTACCGGGAAATCCCCGGCGGAATTGAGGTTCGGCAGAAATCTGAGAACGAGGCTTCATTTGTTGTTCCCGAACCCGCATGTGGAATTACAGGAGCGTCAGAAAAAGTTTGTGTCTTCAGAGGAATCAAAGCCGGAAGTTACATTTCCGGACCATCAACCTGTTTACACCAGGTTACCGCATGAACAATGTTGGCAGCCGGCGACTGTGCTCGATTCTTCAGGAAGTCAAAACGATTTGCAGCTTCCGGACGGCCGGGTTGTTCGCCGGCACTCAGATCATGTACGCCCCAGGAGCACTGACACACCTGCCGTGAGTCAGTCACACTCGGAGATCGCAGAGCAAGCTGCAGAGCACGACAAACACAGAACAACAGGGGAACTCAATTACGCCGATCGACCCGGATTCGCAAACCGATCGAACGTTTTCAGCCATGACTGTAACGTCAGCCAAAACAGGGAGGACTGTTACGTGTTCAACCAATGATCGCTCACTATGACCCTGAACCTGATTGGCCCTACACACACACACACGTAGATAAGCACGCACACACGCACCCAAGGACACACCCTAACGTTCCGTGCTCACATGTAAACCGTTAAGTGTTCAGTACACTGTGCGCCAGACTGACGCGTCTTCTTGCTTATTCGCTACGAGTTGAAATACGTACTTGCGGTTAGAGTCCACTTGTGATAGCCAAGTACTGCACATGCCAACCGACAGACTCCAGCGACGTGTGTTGTTTGCGCGCCTGGGGTGCGAATGGAAGAAGAGGTAGGACGGTCAAGCGATTAGTTGGTCAAGTGGAATGAAGGCTTTTACTTCGAAGTGGGCGGCGGTTGGAGTGCCTCAGCTCCCTGGTTGGGGTCCGAAAGACGATTAACACGTTTGGCTGGATACATTTGTCGACATGACTAGGAGACGACCTCAGGGGTGTTGGTGTTAGGAGTTTCTTTGTCCCTCCCCTCCCCCTTTCGCTTAACATCCCCTCCAAACACGATCTCATTTAGTAGACGTAATGTTACTCTTTATGCGACACAAAAGCCGGCTGTTAACTCCAGAACTATAGGTATCCGTTACTGTTGGCTCAGTCGTCGTGCCTCTGCTGCACGTTTTTTCCCTTTGTATTGCGGTACAGTAGCTGGGGTATTTTCCACCTCTTGCTGGATGCATGCCCGCATACCCATTGGAAATCTGAAGGAACCATTGCCTATGAGCACATTTCAAGTTAAAGCCATTCAAAACGGCGATGTGCATTGTGCGTCCAAAGTTGTGGATCATTAGACTGTACTCCATATTTGGTTTATTATTACTTTCGGAGTATGTTAGCAAAGCGCTGGAGTTGATCCGCTCCTCACCGATCCGTGTATAGGTATGCTGTGGTGCACTACTAATGAGTAGCTTGTGTGGAAAAAAGGAGGCGCAAAGGAACCAGTGATAAGTTGGATCACCGCGGACTGAAGAAGCGCCGTACCCAAATCAATCAGGTGAAGGAGGCGTGGGGCACAAATCTACCTCCTGCGGTAAATTGTGAATAAAGGGGCTCAGCGAAACGCAGAGTCAGAAAGGTGCCAAGAAGGAAATGAGCAAATGGGCCCGGTTTTCTATGTTTGATCTGTTATCATATTTAGACGTGGGGTCTCTGATACCTAACTCGTCTGCGCCGTGTTGCATTCTCAACACTGGCTGCTTTAACCAGCCGGAGGTTGGATATGAACATACCTTGGCCGCGGCCATCTGAGGATATGGACATAAGGAAGTTCCTGGAGGTATTAGAGGATTTCACGGAGGCATTTCTAGTGAAACAGGAGCAAGGAAGCTGGTAGCCTTTCGAAGTCTTCTCAAAGGAATAACGAAAGCGATTCTGGAGGCAGCACGAAGTAGCCCAGTCAACTTGCAATAGTCCGCCGCGAAGAAGCCGCTGATTTCTGGGTTCGACAGCCCAGCCGCCCGCCAGGATGCGGTGCGGCGACGCAGTGCGGACAGGCTTTGAGTGGGAACGGAACTGTACTTCTTCGCCCTCCATCTTAGTGATTTGCTGGGCCGAGCGATGCTCAGTTTGTATGGCGCGTCAAGACAGCAACTATTGGTGGAGTAGTCTCTAGACGGACATTCTCCGATGATGGTCGATCGGCTCCGGATTACTAACATCACAGAAAATTAGCGTGGCGGAGCGCGCCCGAGCAGCAAAGGAGTTTATACATGAGGCAGTCGATGCATTAAGAGCTGAAGAGCAAAAATGGTGGAGCGTTTGGACAGGTTAGAGGAGAGGTTAGTACGGATTACGCATGTTATCAGGGCACTTCTAATTCACTGTCAGGAGACACAGCCGACGGGACGACGCTTTCTTTATGGGAAACTGGAAATGGCAATGTCCATCAAAGCACAATATCCCCTGTGTATTAAATGGAAGCTATAACCCTTATTGTTCTCGTGTTAGAGAGTGCATAGTTGAGGCCCTAAACAAAGCTGTGCTTAAAGCATTGTTAGAGGTGCTTGGATATTTACTTGACATCAGAGCCAACATTTTCCTACTCAGTCACAGAAATGGGGCGGAACCTCAGTCGTGTTCTATGGTGGTGAAGGTCGTCGGTGATTATGATATACGCCCGCGTGGTATTGCAGAGCATGTGCTTGCTATCAGCGGTCGGAAATTCAGACACCACTTCGTCGTATCACCGGACGCTAAATAACTCCCCTGGGTGCAGACTTTCTGCAAGTCAGCTAGGCCATTATCGACTTGAAGCTAGAAAGTTGATCATTGAATACTGGGCTATACCGCTTGCAAGCAGAGAAGGATCCACACGGGTGTGCTCGGTCATTGCGCTTTTACCCACAAGTCCAACCCTCAATCGCTCGTGCTCGTATGCGATATCCTGTTGACGGACGATGGCAGCCCCACTGGTTTTGCAGGTGGATCAAACACACAATTCTGCTATCGCATCAATCGTATCAGCCGCACGGACCCAGAGAATTACCAATACATCAGAGGACAGGTGCAGGAGACGTTGAACGCAGGTGCAATGGAAAAGACTCACAACCCCTCTGACACCAAAGCCGTTTTGGCGAAGAAGACCAGCGGAAAGTACCGCTTTTGCTTGGAATTCAGAAGGCTGAATGACATCTCACTGAGTCATTTTGTCCCGGTGCCATCAGTCTAGGTTATTTTCAACAGACTGCGGAAGTCGAAAATGTTGACAATATTGGACCTGAGATCTGGTTACTGGCAGCTGGCGATCATACAAGAGGACTGGGAGAAGACAACGTTTAAAGTGGTCAGTAAGCAGTACAAATACTAAAGGATCCCGTTTGGTTTGTCTGAGGCCCCATACAGTTTTCGGCGTTTGATGATATGCCTGTTGATTTGGAGAAAGTGGTTGTACGTGGAGATGACATCGTGGTATACAGTGAATGGGGGGCGCCATATGGAAGCAACGTTGCAAAACATTCAGCAGTCTGGATTGCAGCTAAATGGGCCTAAAGCTAAAATCGGGAAAACGGCCGTGACACTGCTTGGTCACAAAATGTGTCAGGGTGAACTCAAACCGCTGTCGGAGCAAGTATTGACAGCTCGAGGCACCCGAGTTCCTACCTCCAAACGGTCTTCGTGCACTTTTGAGTCTCGCCGGATATTAAAGTAAATTCGGGAGCAATTTTAGCAACATGGGCTCACCTTTATATGAAAGGTTAGGAGGAAACAAATTTACTTAGACGGCAGAAGCTCGGCGAGAGTTTGAGGACGTTCAGAAGGGGAATGGGAAACAGGAACTGACGTGGCAATTGCCGATCTCCGGAAAAACGTTCATCATGACCATCGACACGAGAGACGTCGATACGGCGCTGATGCAAAAGGGGGGGACGATCGAATACGGTAGAAGAAGTTTGACGTCATCGATACAGAAGTATTCGACGGTGTAGAAGTGTCTGGCAATTGTTTGGGTTCTGAACAACTGGAGACCGTACATACTAGGTCAACGGTTTCATTGCGAAACACATCACAAACCGTTGGAAAATATTAGGTTCTCCAGAAACCCCAGAGACAAGTTAGCGAGATGGGCGCTGCGCCTACAGGCATACGAATTCATAATAAAATACATATCAGGAAAAAACAAGGGAACGGCGGGATATTTTATCGCGCATGACGAACGAGGATGATTCGCCCATCGGCATCTTCGATAAAGTGGTTTAGTGCTGGAGCAGGATTCGAGAAATTTGGTGGCTGTACAACGAAAGGACAAACTTTTGTACAGGGTGATCACAGCAGCAATAATGAATCAAGCTGCTGCAACCAAAAGCCATGACTAACAATTCGCGCTGTTCGCGCGGCGTCTGGAAAAGACGCAAGTCAACGAAGACAGAATTTGGATGTAGACACAAGCGCGAGACGCTACCGCAATGCTGGTGATTCCCCTAAAGTGTAAAATAGTTAGGGATCTCTCATTACGAACTTGCTCGCACCAGGTACACCAGGACATATGATTTGTTTAGACAGCAAAATTACTGGCGGTATGAAAAAAGACGTTGATTCATACGTACTCGTGTGTCAACAGTGTCAGCTCTTCAAAGAAGACAATCAAGGAACACCACAATCTAAGATGTCGATTTCAGAGTCCGAGATTGGAGAGTTGTGCTCAGTCGAGATGATGGAGTCGTTCCCGTTAACAAGACGGACACACAATATTTGATCTTGGTGACCGAACACTTCACCCGACGTATTGAATTTTACGGCAATTCCGGATCAACGGGCTGGCACGATAACACGTGTCTTGATAAAACACAGTTGGGAGCCGCTGGATTCCGAAGGCGTAACTGATAGATCAAGGCCCATATCTTAAAAGTGACGAAATCTGTACATGTTTAGAGAAACTAAGCAGCAGGGAGGTACGAACCACTCATTGCCATGCACAGACAAACGGAATGACGGAAAGGAGTTATAGAACGATTAAAGGATGGCTGGCAACAAAGGGGAGATTGGAAAGAAGCTTTACCACTACACTTGCTAGTACGTCGCGCGTCCAAGCAAGCAACAAGAGATCCTCATTCCAGTTGTTTTAGGGGCGCAGATTTCGACTTCCTGTGGATTTGTAGGTGAGAGTTTGGTCGACGCGATAGCAACCGCCAAAGGACGGACAAAGCAACGGAAACGTAGCGAACCGAAATGTGAGGACAACTTAGGAACGGGTGATGCAAAACTCCAGTCAAAAGGAGTAAACCGTCCGGAGACTTTCCAAAAGCTTCGAAGTTGAAGTACAAATATCACCAAAGTGAGACCACGGGGAGAGGAAACTACTGCCAAAGTGGAAGGGATCTTATGACCTAATCGGTCGACGAGGGTCCGTATACATCATCGCTCGGCAGGGAGGTAGGTGGCGTGTTCATGCTAGAGAATTAAAGAAGTGGGAAGCAAGAGGAGAAGAAACTACGGTATACATGAAGCAGCCATGAGTGTCGTAGGGACTGCGTGGGAGGTCGGCTGCAGCGGAGGTTTTGGTGGGGAGTGTGGTGCACTAATAATGAGTAAGATGTGTGAAAACGAAGAGGCGTAAAAAACTGAGAAATCGTGAATCATCGCGTAGCAAAGAAACACGGCGCACAGATCTACCTCCACCGGTACAATGTGAATGAAGGGGTGCAGCAGAACGGAGAGTCGGAAAGGTACCAAGAAGGAAGTGCGCAGATGAGTCCGGTTCTCTATGTTCGACTTGTTTAATATCTGGACGTTGCGTTGCATTGTCAAAAGTGTTGTAATTGATTGTGATTAAAATCAGTCATCATAACTCACAATCTGTATTGCCATTGCTACTATGGCATCGCTTTACTACTCCAAGCCTTTCGAAAGATTGATCCGATGGCCAAATTAAATTAAGCACCCAGACTACAGGACTTACGCCTGAGTTGGAGTAAAAAGGTTGCTTCCACGTTTTTTAACTAACCACTAAAGGACCCGATACTGATTCGTAAGAATATCTCGCGCACAGGAAATGCAGGTAGGATGGATACTATACTAATTAGCACAGCTTTGTTTAACTCAAATCAAAGAAACTCATTTTGGGTGTAATCAGCCCAACTGAAAAGCACCCTTTTCCACTTACCGCTGCGCAGAAACAGAACGCTAAAGGAAAACGCCTACTCGGATGGTATCGTTAAAGCACACACACATTAAACGAAGGAGACCCCGTAACTTTGACATCTGAGAGAAAGTCAATCATTCTGCAGCTGCCGCACAAGGGCGAAATAATTAAAGAAAATAAACCAATGTCCTTCGCACATATCCAGGCATACTTTCCTAGTGTCCACATTACAGATGCAGTCAACTCGTAACCAAGTGTAAAGCTAAGCCGCAAAGACAGGATGTGTTCGTGTTACTTTACCGTACAGTTGATCTTCCCGATTATGTGTTGTCTTATGACAAAGGTGAGGGAGCACCATTTGAATTGCCATTGGACCGGAGTGAAACATATCTAGTTTCTCCAAAGCTGCACAGTCTACGCCATCAACTTGATTGAGTAATTCACGCTCATGTAGTACAATCCCTCAAACTTTGGCCGGAGAAAGTTACGGGAAGCTAAGGAATCCATTTCGATCCGGTTGTATTAACTGCAATTGTGAGCTCAATAACGGCCAGTTCAGCTGTTAATATTGCCTCGGCCCGAACGCGTTGTGGCCTACCCGCAGACGTACGCCCAAGCTGCAGTCGCGGCCTAACTGGCAGCGACAGTCACGGTTCTGTTAAAATCCCATAGCAGCAACCCTTATGCATTCACACATTACGATTTACAAGTAAGAACCAGGCGGAGAAGTACAGAAAATGCAGATTCGTTTAGACAACCGTTTAGACTTTCAACTTCACTATATTCACCCTGACTGTTCGTTCTTTTGTTGAGCCTAATAGCCTGTTTGTGCAGTAGTTGCATGCTGAGGCCAAATAACCAGATGCGTTCTTTGGATTAAAATACTGCTCGTTGTGCTCTGGAGCATTAAATAAATTGCGCAGGCCTACGTTGTGGGGCGGGTAATTTGAGTAAGTCAGATAGCATAAATCATCCCATTGCTTGCCGTTTAATAGTAAGCAAATTGTATGCGTCATTCACTTTCTCTGAGACCCATCAATCTTCGGAGTGGAATACGCAAAAATTGAATAGTACCCAGCAAATCCGCCCTCTGATTTCGCAGAGAGTCATTCCAACGTGTGCACTTCAGTTTCGATCAAAAATCAGCCATCGATTCCGAAAGCTACGAAGAATTTATTGATTTGCGCTTTTGCAATTTTCACATAGTACGCACCACATGATGGTTAACAGAGTCCATTTCATAAGTTGCCTGTCGTTCTTTTGATTTACTGATGTATCAAGGAGCTAAAGAATTCTCACAGTTTTGTATGAACCCCAGGCTTCACTGAATTACAGACCACCATCAAAGTGGTGGAAAAAACTGGAGCGAAGTACCAGCTATATGTTTTGTGTAGACATGAATTGGGTTGCGAATTAACGGCTAAACTTCGCGCATCCGTTATCATTGTATGGTAGTTTAGACTAAAGGTACCAGAGTGTTTGGGGGAACAAGTAGGTGTGTGGTATGCCTATATCATACCTATAAGCAGATTCATGAAATCACATGCATAAGAGGCATGCAACTGTGTGCATTTCAAAGTTGCTTGTTGGTAAAGGGGTTACAGTGGCAACCAGCTACCTTTATGAATAAGCACAACGCTGATTGTCACACGTGAAACCTTGGCACACATCCATTTTCATTGTGCTGTATGGGGACATTTCGTTCTCTTTCTTTGAAATGAATCGTAGGCAGTAAAATCCATCACTACTTTTTCGTTAATAAGCTTTTGCTCCGTAGTACCGTAAAGCTGTTCTATTTAACTCAACAGCCAATCTCAGTGGATATGTTAATGCAACGAATGAGGGTTGAACTTCCCCGAATCCGGCAACCTGATCCCTCTCCGGCGGAACAACGACAATTGCCAAGTGTAGTTGGAGTCTTCCGCTAGGTGCTTGTTAAAAGTAGATTCCTACTGCGAGTAGAAGCTTCGATGAGCAGTTTGCAACACATAAGTCATTCGAAACAATTA
Organism: Dicrocoelium dendriticum; assembly: GCA_944474145.2. NCBI lineage: Eukaryota > Metazoa > Platyhelminthes > Trematoda > Plagiorchiida > Dicrocoeliidae > Dicrocoelium > Dicrocoelium dendriticum. Next base: position 206,351,776 of record OX104063.1, read on the forward strand.
GATCCCTTTAGTAATTTGAATAATACCGTAAGAAGACGAACACTGGCAGATGTCAACATTTCGTACTGTCTCTTCAGTGCCAACACAATAACATGAAAATATATATGACGACAGGTAGGATGAGACCGGAACATGTTAGAACAGGGTAGAGGGGCAGGCGTGACACCCCTACGCCCAGGGCAGCCGTAGGCTTACGAACAGCTGTTTCTGTCGTCTTATATATTTTCATGTTATTGTGTTGGCACTGAAGAGACATAAGTCATTTGTTTACCTTCCTAGTCTAACAAAGACAGATGAGTAACTTAAGCAAGCGGGTGGTGGCAACAAAAGTGATCGCCAAATCTCCCTCCCCAGTCGAGCAGTCTGGTTGAAATTTGCACGGAAAGTCTCTCAGACTCCAATGGCTCTTCAAAACAGGCAGCTTGCTCATTCTGTGTGAAAGTGAGGAACTGATATCAACATGCACGACTAAACCCTGTGCAAACTAACTCTGGACCTCCATCTGCTTAGCAAGCGTATTGTTTCCGTCATTGATGTCTAAGCGCCATTTTTGGGCCAAAAGTATGCGGTGCGGATTTGTGGTATAGACTTTTAGCTGACCGTTTTAGAGTGATTGCCATCTTCTGGGCCTTGAGTGTTATCTGCTTGCCTAGTTTCGTGTAGATAGTGAGAAGAAGCAACATTTCAGTAGGAAACTCTAAATTCAGATTGCTCGAGTATGCGCTTCAGCTGTTAACACACGGCGCATGGAATAAGCATGTTGCGTATGAGAGGAAGTAACGTTCAATCTTACTCAACATAAACATGGAACGTTCAAACCCCATGAAGTCGAGGCTAAGCTAGTCATAAACTTAGTCTGATTGCACAAATTAAACGACAGTCGCTCGATTGCTGGAGCATCGGCATATTGAAGCAGGCGAGTATTACTCTGTCTAATAAGTATCCTAAACGATCCGCGGGGACATACAAAGCAGTCTAAGATGCTCTGGGCAACAGAACTAGTCGACCGCCCGAGAGCACTCGAGACCAAATTACGTGGAATGTGGAGGGTTTCGTTGTTGCTCCGTCCCAGCAGTACAATCCACAACGTGTTTGGTCCTTGTTTGCACTCATTAGGTAGGGATCGCCTGAGATGGGTGTGGAACTCGGCAAATAGTGGTTGCCAAATATCACCATGATCACTAGGCCGCTGAGCTCCGCGAACAACACTTGTCACAACAGGGATTGTAAGATGGTTGTCGGATTTTTGATACGGGCACAGTAATCGGAATTGCAGGGACTGAGTTCAAATGTAACCGATGCTACAATTGAAAATGTGTGACGCAAGCGAAGACATAAGGCCTGGGTTCCAGAAGCCAACAATTGTAGTGTACGTGAAAACGCACTCCTTCAGTATTCTGCAACATTGGATTTTGCCATTATTTTAAGCTTCAAAACGTTCTTATTTTACTGATGGCACTTATGTTTTCACAAACTGTTTTGGTGAGTACCGTGCCGCACCGTTTCTCGCTCTAGTTGATTCGCTTCCTATCTTTGTAACCAGCACACTACATGTTTGGTGCAGCCGCCTCCAACTTCTGTACTGCCTCCCATTTGACACGTCTCTTAGGTGTCATTGCTTACCGACTATTATCCCAGGCGCCACCCATCAATTGGAGACCCCGGTTCAGAACAAGCCGCCCGCCATGTTGCATTTTCATTATGGTGAGCCCGTTCCAGTGACTTTGTGATTACTTACTTGTGCTCATATTGTATTCTTACCTACCAATTCTTTTATTCGCTTTTGCGATGAAGTATCTAGAGGATAATCCATCTCCATACGCGATTAGCGCCGTAAAGCGTGTCATAGTCAATACTGTTGCGTTATCCCCCCACCTTTTTGGGATAATGATCCTCCGTTTTGGTTTTTGTACTTGGAATCCATATTTTACATTCTTAGGATTTCCTCTGCTTTTGCCATGTATAACCAGCTAACATCTCGCCTTCCTCAGAGTATATCCTCCTATTGTAATGAAACATGAGACTCTTAGCAGGCCATTATTCAGCGAACCACGCCTTCTGACAAGGGCCGTCTGCAGCAGCTATTTAGTTATCCGGAATTAGGAGGTAGGATGCCCTCAGCCATTTTGCGCGAAATGCAACAGCTCATTAGCACGTCCAACTTGGACGTTGGGATTTTCCGCGAGCTATTGATGCAACGCCTTCCTGAAAACACTCAGGCCATCTTTTCAGCAGTAAGTGATCTGCTAATCACAGCAATTGCACATCTAGCAGACCGCATCATCGAACAACACCAGCCAGAGCTTGAAAGCAAAACACCTGAACAGCTTTATGCTGGCGAAACTATACGGACACACGACTAGCAAGCCGTCGGCAGATAGCGTCGCTTCAGTGCCAGATAGAGGAGCTCACTTAAAACTGTAAGCACCGCAGCCGTTCTGGATCATCGCCCCGTCGCACAAAGCCTGATGACGCAGCTTATTGGTTGTAACACGCGCGTTTCGGTAATAAAGCCTGTAAATGCGTACAGCCGCCTAGCTACCCCGCAACAGATGATCCACCACGCCGGCCTGTAATGGCCGCGAACGAAGCCAACAAAACTCAAAGCCCTCTCATCCACATTAGGGAGTAAGATTCCGAGACCTAGTTCTTACTTGATACCGAGGCGGAAGTCAGCGTCATTCCCCCTAGGCCTCGTGAGCCCCCCGCTTATTTGTCGAAAAGCCTAAGCGTCGCCAATGGTACACCA
>OX104063.1:206354972-206383317 GCA_944474145.2 Dicrocoelium dendriticum
ACACACAGACTGTGAGTAGTCTTGGATATATGTTAGGAGCATCAGCCTTTATCCAAAAATCCCTCTTATAATGCGTGAATTTGGATATTGCTAGTGTGTCACATTAAAGCCTTATGAGACTTTCCTGGACTTTAACACCAACAAGGCAGGGCTGTACATGAAACGGATCTAAAATCTAGATCGGGATCTACATATCAATCAGGTCGTGTAAGTTGTACTTCAGTTATTTTTCGGAATTGTTGTAAATGACTGGTGAAAACAATCAAGTGTTCATCCTTTAACTTCGCCGTTGTTGTAGCCAGAATTGGGAACCGTAAAAATGTTCGAACTCTGATATTTTTAGCATTGACTCCCAGCTTTTTATGGAAGGCGATAATGGCTTCTTTGCTTGAGATAACTTAACTTGACTTGAAGCGTTTTAGTTAATTAGTCGAGTTTTTCAGTCAGATAAAACACGTCTGCCTTAGCTATTAACAATTTTCTTTCATAATCAATTCCAGAAGGAATGCGATGATAGTGTCCCACAGTGCAACAAAACAGAGAGAAGACAGTTCCCGTTGGAGAGACAGCTAACCACGGTATGTAACAGAAGAAACTGGAAATCTTCACTGTTCTCATCACACAACTGCTGGAAAAGACGACCTTGAAGAGAGTGCGATTTGATATTGTTGACTACTATTAGAGCAGTTGATGGTGAATCGTTTAAGCGACCTCTCAAGTTCTTAGCTAGTAGGTGCTCTCGATGAATTAGACAGTGAATTGTATGAACATAAGGGAAAACATTTTCAAGATAGACAGTAAATGCTTTATATCTTCGACCACTGCAGTCACACCATCTGTTGCACCTGCACCTATGTTCTGCATTGTGATGGTTTTCAGTCAGATAGCCATTGAATACCTCGAATATACATTAGCCTATCGTATGTGTTTTAATTCTTCTGGCAAATAGCATCTTTTTCACTAATTCACTATCATTGAAGTATGCTGATGATGTCGCTTTGGGATGCGTTACTTCAAACCTTGGGACATCAACTTTTCATAATGTTCTAGATGAGCTTGTGCTTTGGTCATCGACCCGATCGCTGATTTCGAACCCTTCTAAATGTCGTGACGTATCACTCTCGTTGCTCCAAACTGATAAGTTACGAGTTGTTTTGGACACCACTTCTCCATTGGCAGTGAGTGACCAGTTCATAACCAGATCGCTAAGTACTAAGGGGCTTTTTATCCCGAAACTTATCTTCGTCTGTACACGTTGCCGAAACATTTTGTAAGGTTAGACGGTTGTCTTTCTACGCTCCTTGACTTAAAGTACTATCAGTACTCCGCGATTAGGTGCTCAGGTTTGTGACTGCATGTATAATGCCGCGTGGACTCTACTGTTGACCAGTAATCTTCCCTGAGTTACTCAAGTAAGATTACACATTGATAATACGGTTCATAAAGCTTATTTCCAGATGCAGTGGATTGTCTAGAGTCCGTTGTGGATTTTATTGTTAACAAGCACCTAGACGGTCGTACCAGCTTTTCCTCCAAAATTCTAAACGATCCTAGTCACCCACTAAATTGTGACCGATCAAAAACACCATCTATTTCCTCTACTGGCTCCAAATTTAAGGTTCAATTTGCTCGTACTGCATCGTACTGCAATTCTGTTCTAATGTACCTGTCCCGCTTGCTTGTTGACCCAACCAAAACTATCAGTATGATGCGAAATTATTTGCTTGAGTGATATGTGCAGGCAATTTTTGACGTTTTATTTTTTGCTTAACACTAATTCCATATACCTCACCATCCACAATAATAGTGTGATATGCTGAAGATGCATCTACCCGGGTGCATAAAGCCTAATTTGACTTGACTTGCCGTGATTTGAAAAGAGCATGTTTCGCCGCAACATTTAGAAATTTTCGAAATGAGATACGGGAACGAAGGCCACAGCCCAAACGTGTCTACAGCGCTCTGAACAGATGTCTTAAAGTTCGGAGCAATACATCCCATAACCACAGCATGAGCATACATTCATCCAATAAATTTGGACGGTGTAGGAAGTATTTCGATATGTAAAGAAAATAGAGGAAGGGAGAGAATCGCCCTTTGTAAGACATCACGATCGGGGCACGGTTCCGTTAAGCTGGGTGAAGTAAGTGCGCTTTGTAAAGTTGTCATTGGTCACGCTGCATACATTTGTTTGAATCCTGCTTGTAAGCAGATGGTCGAGCAGGATTTATCTATTGATTCTCACAAGAGCATATGAATAGTCAAGAAACAGGTGCACTGCTCTGCGTTTTTCATCCAGTGCAGATGATACTGAATGCACAAGATACGACACAGCATCTAGTGTGGAGCGGTTGGGTTTATAGGCAAACTGGCATACATCATCTGCCTGTGTACGATGGACAGTCTGAGTGACAAGCAGTTGCTCTAGGACTTTCAACACGACCAAAGTACATGGTTTTGAGACTCCTTCTTGGGCACTGGCGTTATCTTTACATCTCAAAATCTCAAGGATTGTGGCACTATGAAGACAGCGGTTGAGGGTACCGCTAAATAATCCGCACACTCATTTAGAACGTGTGGTGATAAAACATCAGGTCCAGCAGCGTTAGTTATCTACAATTTTTAAGTTCCCTGTAAAAATCGAGGCGATCAAGGGTGGTTGTGAGAAGTGTAGGAGGAGGGTAGGGAACACACATATTCGGTGGGGAAGTACCCAACTCTGCATTTGGTTTGCCCACATTCAAGTTATCAAGATACTCTAGGGAAATTCTGCTATTCAGCTGCTTAAAAAGCTCCAAAAGTCGTGACAATTGTGACCATGTAATGTTGTCTTAATGTATAAACGATTCAATCGCATAATTTTTGATTTTATGGCCAAAGATAGTTGTTTAACCTGGACGGACAGTTTGAATTTATGACCATATTTTCTTTCATCTAATTTACTTTAGTAACAGTGAAGAGAATCTGTCCATGCGTGGGTAGAGAGTTTCAACAAGGCAGTAGTTGATATATTCGATAAATTGTTCACACTCCGAAGATAAGTTTTCGTCCGCGAAAACTGAGGAGTCAGTTGAAGCCAAAATCGCTTAGAGTTCCGCGATATTTTCTGTCTAGCATTCTGGCCGTATGATGGTTTTGAAGAGGATTTTGTCAAAAACACAATTTTGGTTTTGCTGCATATCTTCAGGACGCAGTGGTCTGAAGTGCCGAGAAGATTCAGATTTAAAGTGGAAAACAATAGAGTTTTTTGGTGAAAACGAAATCCAACTATCCATCAAATCTGGTTTCAAAAATACCGCAATTTTAGACCAAGTGTCTTGATGAATGTCGTAGCAGTTTAGTTAAAGTCATCAGCAACGATACACGTGGAGCACTCAATTTTAAGCAGAACGCTGGGAAGAAATGATTTACAAGATTTTTGAGCTCAGGTGATGGTGTGTCGGGGGTTAGGTAGATGCTTCCGTTGACAAAGAAAAGAAATCTAAACAAAAATTTCGCATTACACTTGATTAAATGACAGCTAATATTTGATGTCGAATAGGTGGACAATAAGGTCATCGAAGTACATCATAATTGGTAGACATAGGTTACAACACTTCCCCGCGACTGGGGTTTCCAAGGTAGTCGGCCATTGCGACACGGTATTCACCGGGTTGAATAACTTCATTGTCCACAACAGAATGTGACAAACCTTCTTGTAACATTATAGTACCTGCGTTTGCGTATTCCTTACGATCCATAATGCCACCGAGGTCAGCAATTTTATCGAGGGCGCACATTGCTGGAGAGAACAAGCGAAATTTCACTCTGTTTATAGGGCAGCATCTGAGTCCAGCTTGCAAACCAGCACGATGCTTTCTCATTTTACCAGTTTTTTTTAAATGTTTCGTTTGTCGGTATTTCTGACATTCTGACCGCGTGCTGCGTCTCGGAACAATTTCAAAAAATCAACAGTTGGATAACAATGATGACTTCAGAATTATTCAGATAGACAAAACTGGGAGAACAGGACGTCAAAATGGGTAAGTTCCCAGTAGATAGCGTAAAAATTGTACTCCAAAAAGAAACAGCAACGGCCGATTTGAAGGCCCCGAGTGTAAGGCCAAAGTTGACGACAGCTAAAGGTAACCAGTATTTACTCGACAGCCCATGCTGTTTTGGCAGCAGGACGACAGTGAATGGTGAATGTGTAGTTCATTGAAAGCAGGGACCTCTAAATTCCAGGGAGAATAAAAGGGATACTACCATGCCAGGGATACCTAAGAAAGAGTAGATTGTATATAATCTAGAAATGCATCGGAAGACGTAATAAACTCAGTGAGCAAGAGAACAGTCAAACACTCAGTACTGTGAGACGCACCCGAGGTAAGTGACTGCATTGCTCCAAGTAGGTTGGCGTGTTTAAAAGAGTTCAGAGCAGTTGACAGGTCCCAAGCCTGCGAAATATAAGGAAAACAGAAAAACACCAGAACACTTATCTTCAAAGCAGAACGCGAGCGGCGGTTGATAGAAGATGTAGCTAACGAAAAACACTGAGGTATGATGTGTTGGAATCGCGGTGACGCCGTTAAGCAATTTGGACAGTGAGGCAAATAGGAATAAGCATGAAGAAGTGATAGAGGATGCAGGAAAAGTGAAATAACAATACGTTGGGCGAAATAGGATGTTCTCGTGTTATTTAAATCTGGCTAAACGCTCCCGGTGAATTTCGGCGGGATCCTTGATTTGATTACAACACAGAGTGAAGACAGAAGGCAGTTGGGAGACAATTCCTTACTTGTATTGATCCGTCTATGTGGCCGGTGAACAGATAACGTCGTGGGTAGGCACCGACGCGGTTAGAGCCATCATGTTCGTGTACACAAAAAGAAGTGATGGGAGTGGCATCCACCGAACGAATGACACAAACTCTGAGGCGAACAAAAAAGACACATAGTGGTAAAGAAAGACTAGTGAGTGGAAAATGCTCATCCTACACAGACAAGGCGGACACAAAAATGGAAACGAAGACAAGATAACGTAAACAAAACCAGTCTGGAAAAGCCAAAAAGCGGCCGAGAATGTCCACAGCTAGGGGTGTGATTGTGCATACTGCGTTGTTCGCCGAGCTGAATGATTTGTTGTAGACAACTCCTTACCAGACTATGCAACATTATCAGTGCGGCTTCAGTGGGTTTGGTTCGCGGAGCATCATGAGCGACTTCGAGACCAAAGTACTTATGATCGAGTCCTTCTTTGAGCGCCAAACTTTAATGAGCTCAAGCGCTTGTCGGCTGTTTCATTGAGGGGATATTGGCACGCTCCAGGTCGAATTGATAGCTTTCGACACCAATATGTACGAACATCAGAGAGTACTGATCAAAGCGATGAATGGCTAGGCTGTGTTCATGCAGCTTTGTGTTACACAAGGCGATCGATAACCGCTTAGATGTCGAAGTCGCTTACGGGGTTCCGCGAACGAGATCCTTGAAGTCGCACTGATGACGTTGCTGAGCCCGGCGAAGAAACATCTGCAAGCTGAATGAATAAGCTCGGAGAACAAGAAGAATTCCACAAAGTCATTAAGTGCAGATGGTGGATTCGAGCATAGGCATAAGAAACATGAAGCCTATTACCTGGTCGGAAATAAAACGAAGAGCGCATAAGTGAGTACCATGCAGCTACTTTGCGATTATGATTGGCGATTGATGTGGGCGCAGAAACATGAGAAAAGGCAGGAAAAGAAATCTGACTACCACTGTCGATGTGCCAACACTTCCGGATAGCATGTCACCGTTCCGGGTAGTGGAAACAAGCGGCAACACTCCATTAAATTAATAAATTCCGACGGCAACTGGCAAACCACAATGACTAGCCCATGTTGAAAAATGCGGTAGCTAATGAAACAATGTGTACAAGGAGTAAAACCTTAACCTTGGCTTGATTTCATACCGCTGGGATTTTGCAAGTAAAAAAGTACTGCAAAGGAAATAGTCTGACGAGCAGGTCGGCTGACTAAACAAACAGGAAAGTTTGCTATGTAAAGAGAGTGGACAAAAGACTATCCCGATGAACTGACAACCCTTACTAGCTTATACAAAGGCGGACTACTAAGTAATGGGTTTGAAAGTAGATACAAAGCTTAAAATGTTCGTAAGGAAAAAATTGCAGTCTACAGAAAAACATAGAAAGGTTGAGTTTACTCACTAACGGGAATTACGAGTGACACAGGGAGTAGAATCTATGCCCTATTCTCCAGTGGATAAAAGATCACTGGTTCAACTGATGAGTTGAAAATGGCATCAGCAGTACATCGGTGCGCAGTAGGGACGCTTCGATGCCGAGCAACCACCACGTCGCGTGTGGGCTAAGGAGACTACGAGAGTTACGCAGGCTGGAACCCACGACCTCGGATTACAAGACGGGGTCGTAATCTTTAAGGCCAGGGGCAGGCGATGAGCTTAAAGGAGTTTAATAGTTGACCAGTGCACTGATATGGCTATCGTCGAAGAGGGATATGTGAGGTAGTAGATCGATTAGTACACATCGGGTCCGTGTGAAGCAGCGGGACAAGAAAAGACATCATCATCATCATCATCAACAGCAGTACATCACCTCATTGAACTGATGCTTCGAAGCTGCACAGCTACAATGACTCAAGCAATGAACAATAATAGGTAGGAGAGAATGGGAATATCGCATAAAATGTGAACGCTCTAAGCAAACATACCGGGTCTTAGCGTCTACACCTTACCGTCAGAAACAGCTGGCTGTCGTGTAAAGATAAGGCGGCATCGACAAGACAGCTTCCTTGCGGCTTTCACTGCCCAGTGTCATAACCCCGCAGATAAGTCAACACCAAACGCATTTTAAACGGGTAAGCGGGCTAGAAGACAGCGAACGCACTATTTGAAAGACTAGAGGCAATCCAGGGTTGACTGAGCCACCCAAACATTATTAGGATCAAAAAGATTTCCACGAGGCAGCACCTCAACGCTCGCATCGCTAGATTCTGCAAAAGGAAACGTATCCCGCCCATCGGAAAACACCCATTTATTTATAAGTCCACAACGAAGTTGCGCAAAAGAGGAAAGTAAACAACTGACAAACGGCACTTCCGGTCGGAGGGATATCCGACAAGTCATCGTAAAGCATGACGTGGCATGTGGTGCCCGGGTACATGGCACGTGGAATGTTTTGTACAGAATGAATCAATTGACTGAGTCGAACAGACTCTTGAAGTCCAGGAACAGCTATTGTCGACCTGCCATATGTGTGGCACTTCTCAAGCACCTGCTACAAGGTGAATATATAGTCTATACAGACCCGTCCCAGGCAAAAAGCTGTTTACTTTTGCATAGTCCAGAATTCTCGTTCCGCAGAAAAACGACGGACAAGAATTGAGGTCTAATTTATACGCCCGTCGCTTCGTTAGCGTTTCCAGTCAACACCAGTGCGTGTACAGAGGGTATAGCAAGGTAATCACCGAGAAGTGATATGAAGTATATGACACGTTAGTAGAAGTCCGCATAGTGAAACTATGCATCTTAATAATCAGCAGTCTAGCTGAGTGGAATTCCCGTCGATGAAAGTCCCCATTAGTTATGTGATACTGCCATTATCATGCTCTGAAGGAAGCGGTGTTCGAAGACTCGCCAAAGATCATGCATTATTGAATCAAGTCCCACAAAGTGCTGGTATCGTTTCATCGGAGACACAGTCAATAAGAAAGCCTGAGGTTATGTCGGCGCCAGAGACAACGAAGAATAACAAGCGTCAAAGTTTTAGAAATGAGCGAAGATACCGAATCGGTTAAGTCTTTAACGCTAAGTCAATTTGAAAGTAAACGATGTTGTGCATCAACTAAAAGGGTAACCTGAAAGAATGAATCTCCGAAGCAACTGTGCAGAAAGACCAGGAGTTGTCAGCATCTTGGTCCCAGCTAGCACTGAAATATATCCAATACTGCGTGACTCCCTCGGACTAACAAATTCAGCAACATGAGAGAAGCCAGCAAAAGTGGCTCACAAACGCCTATTTGAATTTTCGCTATATCCATAGCGAATAAATTCTACCTGCATCCAATTCCAGTGAGCAAACGGACCCAATACGCAGGCGTTTGCTATAAATGAGCGTTATCACAATGTAATCTTGCGTTGGTGAGTCGTACGCATACATGGATCCATATCCCCCTCTTGGGTTGAGTATAATTTTACATATATATATATATATATATATATATATATATATATTTTTCGCCTGGAGTGGATTTCAGTGCGAAGTGTGAAGATAATGAATGATACTAATAGCAGTAAAAGATACGAATCGACCCCACGCCGGTCATCCTACCGTTTTCCAGTGGCGGCAAATCGAACAAACAGCTGATGTGCATTTGGAGTGATTTTTTGGACGAACACCAATACATCTTCCCGTTCCCCATAGGGTCCTGGATCGTTTGCGAATTGGTGTAGTGCAATGGATGGGGCAGTGGTGGCACAATTGGAAGTATTGTGGGAGCCTATCGATGGATCGGGAGAACTGACAGTTGCAGTTGGAGCAGACGTTCCGTGAAACGTTTGACAACGGGCAACTGCTGGTTCGGAACGCAGAGGATAGGTTGCAATGTTCGGGTGCGGTAATTCATTTGAAGTGCCCTCTTGCTGACTGGGTGTTGTAAGGCTTGTTCGTGCGCTCAGGTTGCTAGAAAAAAAGGAGTAGGTAATACGGTAAATTGTGGGTCAGAAGAATAAGTCGTAAAATGAAGTCGGTTTTTCTGGAAAAAAGAGGAAGTCGTCATTTGCAAGAATAGTGGAGACACGAGCACACAAGCATCCGCTAGGGCAAGAAAGATCCACGTAAAGTGACACAACACTAGAAATCTCCCGTCCGCTCAAACATACTTAAATTCGAGTACCGACAAGAGTTTAACCAACCAGATAAAGTATCCGAATAAATATCATTGATCGGAGACCAGGAAATTGTTTATCATAGGACGGAAACGTAGGGGCACTTGCTGAGAAAACCGGGTCGCAACGGTTTCCTAAATAACAAAGCTGTAAGTGGCACCAAACGTGTAGCTAAGCTACACCATCCCCGAAAGTGAAGTGTGGAACAGCGCTAAAGTCGAGAGGCATTCGACAGAGTAGTAAATGGCCATACTTCTCATTTACAGATATAATCTCCAACTTGCAAATGAAATCATGTGAAACCCGAATGTGAAACTCAGTTTACTAACCGACGTCAGTACTTGGTATTGATGCTTCGTTGCCATGTAAACATATGAGTACAGGGGAACCCGGATCAGTAACGCGAAAACAGTTAAGGGCTGTGATCGCGTTTCGGACTGGTAGATAAATAAATGGGTATAGTTCCCGACGAGCGGGATAGGTTCCTTTTTGTGGAACGATCACTTGTACAGTGAGTTTCGTCAACATTTCATTTATGAATTTGCATTCAACATACCTCAGTGATGCAGTGTGTTGTTGAACTTGTAGGTAACATTACTGGAAAGTTAGTTTTATCATATATTTTCGAGTCGGATTCTGTGAGTGCGCTCGTGGATTTCTGAAGGACAAAATGTTTGACCACATTTGGCAAAGAAGGAAAAGTGTTTATATGAGATTTAAATACAAACAGGCTCTCCCTGGTCTTTGATTACAACAGTAGCTTATTCCACAAATGGATGTACTTCATCAAAAAGAAATTGAAGCGGATATTTTGCTTGGTCGTCTGTAAGAATAGTATGCATTTCCCGTTACGAGTGGGATAGGTTGAGCCACCTTATCAAACGACAGCCGTAGGGTTGAGAAGACTCGAGAGTATATTATACTGTAGAGAAGAGTAAAATTGATTTTCAACCGTCGAATCCAGAGTGGGTCGAGCTTGAAGTAAGAACACCGTTCCTCATAGGCAATTGTTGATAAGCGCCCCATGGGTAATTTGGTAAAGGAGTGCTGGACATTTGCCAAAGCAGTTCTATCTGTTTGCGTAGGTGACTAGGTATGGTGGTGCAGTACTATAGAGTTGGTAGCACTATGAGTCTGAATGACTTAAGTCGTGTTTGAGATAGTAAGAATGACCTAGTGATGTAGCTTGTTAGTTGCTTCGCTTTCGGTACTTGGTGTAGGATGTATTCGGAGAAGTTGAAGCTACTGGAGTAACGAATTCCCAAGTCCCGAATGGAATACGCAGTTGGGATGGGGGTACCAATGAGAGTGATGGATCCTTCTGGTAGACTGGATCTGTGGCAGAGTACCTGGGATGTATCTGCCGAAAACCTTATTGACCTGCTTTCGCTCCATTTGTTTAGGGATGATAGGCCATCGCGTAGATTTTTAAGGCATAGTTCTAGGTGGTCAGGTAGAAATGAGTACACCGGTTTGATGTGGTTTGTGAATAAAATGAGTGCCCGTGTCTAATAAAATCACATATGTCATTTGTAAAAAAAGCCTAAAACACTCCCCAGAATGACAGCACTAGTGACATTTCTGGGAGCAGAACACTATAGACAAATTTGTACTTTGTGAACGATGGAACAGAGGAGTCGAACCAGCTCAGCAGAGGATTGTGGATTCCCTAGGACCCAAGCACGTCCAACAATGGTTTGTGCGGTACACAGTCAAACGCCCTTTGCATATCGAGAAAAATGATGATGATGGTCATGCCACTAGCAAGTGTTACGGCAATATGAATGAGGAATTGTAATTGGCATATGATCCAGGGACGTTTTATAGTGAGCCCATGCTGGGAACTGCTGAGTAACTTTCGTCTTGTCAGAAACTGCGTTACCTGATTCTTGACGAGACTAAGGCCATAGCGACGGTGGAAGTATGGTTTATCGGCCGATAGTTTGACATCCGACCTTTGTGTTTCAGCACAATTATGAAATTTTTCCACTGAGGGAAACAGTCAGTCTTTAATAACAGTATACAAATGTACAACATGATGGGTACGCTTTCGCCACCTTATAGCTGCAGGGGGAATAATATCAGGTCCTGGATAGAATGTCGGTTTCATGGATGCAATATTCATCTGTACCTCATTTAGACTCAGAGAAATGGTACATAGTGCCTCTTCCGTCATTCTTAGAAGGAGAGGAGAAGATACAGATGATGCAGTAGTAAACGACGCGGCAAGTAGAAATTCACTGAATCACATGTTTGGACTATATCATCTGTTGCCGTACCGTCGTTCAAAAGTAGGCTTGGGATTTCCTGATACCTTTTGCGGATTTCTTCTACAGAGTAACTCCATCAAGGCACGATATTTCTCTAAATTTCTGATGTCCCGAGCTTCCTCGACAATTCTTAACTGTTGTTTGGTGTCCCCCATGGAAGCCCCAGTGAGAGGCACATCCGAACACGGATGCCGCCAATCCAAGTATGTATGTATGCAAATGGGTAGGAAGTGCACTTGCGCTTGATTCCCCAAATACAGTGTGCTTGTGTTCGCTTGTGAAGGAGTGTGGGCCGGCTCCGTTGATGAAACGTGGTTCCCATCCGCATGCCTCGCGGTCTTATTCCTTCGGGTTTACCCTGGATATGGGGTGTGTGGTTGGAGCTGTGGGTGGTGCAGCGCGAGCCCCCCATGGGCCCTCTGTAGGCGCAGGCTTCCTGTGTTTGGCCACAGTGACAGGCAAATCCGAAACCGGGTACCGCCAACCATGTATGTATGTGTGCCCCATGCTGAGGCTGATGTTGCATTCTTGATGCTTCTTCACTGCAGTTGGGCTAAACCAACATACACTTAAACAAGGTCTTTTTAAGCTGGCTAAATTTCATTCCACTTCAGTTGGTTTGTTCTGCCTACCTGAATACTCTTCTATTAACTGGCCACGTTGAGTACATTAATTGCGCTTATCTTCGGTAACTTTTTTGCGTTTTGTAGCATTTTTAACTACCTTGTGGACATTTTTTCTTTATCGCGGATTCGTTGCTAACCAACTTACTTCATATGCTTACTTAGCTTAGAGTTATGCCACTGAATCTGTATGCATTATTGGATTTGTTTTATTTCATTTTGTCGTTCCAGGTGATTGGCTGTTGCTTTATATAACCGGTGTGGTTGCGCTTGATGTGCATGTTGACAAGGTGCCTACCTGTCTATTACTCACTACCTCGTCAATACGGGCTCCAGGAGACAGTTGGTCGTTACTGGAGGGGACGGGGTGCACGATCCTTGTGGTCGTGCTAGGCTCGAAGAGTGGTTTCATGCACTCAGTGTGGAGCGGACTACGGTCCAGCCACCGCATTGTGTGCGCTTGTTTCCCAAATACAGCGTGCTTGCGTTTGCTTGTGAAGGAGTGTGGGCCGGCTCCGTTGATGAAACGTGGCTCCCATCCACATGCCTCCCGGTCTTATTCCTTCGGGTTTACACTGGATATGGGGTGTGTGGTTGGAGCTGTGGGTGGTGCAGCGCAAGCCATCCATGGTCCCTCTGTAGGCGCAGGCGTCCTGTGTTTGGCCACAGTGACAGGCAAATCCGAAACCGGATGCCGCCAACCAGAAAGTGTAATCATATCAGGTGGCTACTATGTGGTGATTTTTAGTTGTTGTTTCGGAGTTCTGCTAGAAACGCTGATAGTTTAGTACCGATTACCCAGCACCGACCTTGTAGTTTTGATTCCGTTGGGACTGTGTTAGCTCCAGGCTTCCAAGCGCTTGTCGCTTAAAGTATTCAACATACGTTCTTGAATTTGAGTGAAGAATTGGGTGTAGCAATCGACAATTATCTCTGGAATCCAAGTACTGCATAACGATTCCTGGCATTGGATTGAAGTTTGGAATTTGGATTTCAAGGACCAACAACTTTTGTTTCTAGTGTCTATGTTGGACCATGCATCTCAAGAAAAATCGCCCGGGAACATCCGTGTAAGGTCAATAATCTCGGCAAGTAACTGACTACTGATTCCCATAATGATGTTAGTGCCTCATGTTCTGGTTCACGTGCCAGCCATTAGAGTGAGCATAGCAGTAGTTCCCGTTTTTCATCTGCTGACTTTAACCTAGCTGAGCTTATGAAAATCAGTGGTGTTGTTGGTATCAGTTGAGTTATGCGCACCATTTCCTTGCTAAACTGAAAAGTTGCTTGCTCTATCCGCCATCATCTTTGTGTCATCGATATTCTGTCAATAATGCAAGTCGCTTGGGTACAGTCTTACCTTAGAAAGATTAACTACTAACTTGCTGCCGTGCAATAGCTGTACTGTACCTCTTTAAGGCGTAAGATCCACATCCAACTAAACTCTTCTTGGGCTTATTTAGCTCGGTTGTATTTCACGACTACTCCGCGTGTTGTACACTACATTTTTGTACTTTTCGTGATCTATGATATCCTTGATACCTTCTCAAGTGGATTCTAGCACAGTGACAAGCCGAGCTACGGCAACTTCCTCTTTGTACTGTTATTCGGCCGCGATTCACATCACAAGGTAAGTTGCATAGTATTGCTCCTCAGACTATGCGAGGCTGCCACTAATCCTTTTTCTACCTAGGTTCTGCTCCATGAAATCGATTTGCACATTACATGACCCTATCTCGATCAGCTGCCCAATAGTAACTAGCATGACACTTAGAGAGCCGGTGAATCGCAGGATAAAGGTTCAGTCCATGCATGATCTCATGCGTATTTGGCGTGCGGGCAAATGTGTCAGTTGAAGCAAATTCGCTGAGTCCTCCGAGCGAATTGAGTTGTTGATACAGATCTGTCTTGGGATCGCAGATTATTAAGCATACTTCCAGTTCCAGGCTAGTTGTTTTGAGTGCGGTTGATGCGCATGAATCAAAGCCTGCAAACGCTTAGCCGCTAACAGTACCCATAAAATAACGTTTCCTAGCTTGGTGTAAAGTTTGAAACTTGGAGCACATAACTCAATGACTTTTCTTCGTCAGGCCTCGTTAGACCATGCATCCAGAGAAAAATTGCCCTGGAAAATCCGTGGAAAGTTACCAATCCTGACAATTAACTGACAATCGATTATCACGATGTTGATATTTCATGTTCTGTTCCACATATTAGTCGATTTGTAGATTACATGACCCTAGCTTGACCTATTATTTATGCATCATTCCACCTGGTAACCGTATTGATGGCATTTGCCTCCCATATCTATCTATTGTTGATGTCACCGCTTCTGACCAGATTTTAGACTATCATTCAGGTTTACGTTTGAACATAAAGTTCGCATTGGTTACTTAGTCGCGTACGTGCGACTTCCCATAACTGGACAAATATGGCTGTTAGTCTTACCACGAATCAAAACCCATGCACCTTCGTAGTACTATCGTCCATGTGGGTAGATGTCTTTCCATTCAGTTTGTTGTAGTTCATACACAAGTGTGAACAAATGCATGCGACTTCATGTGGTTATACAGCATTCGCACCGCCATGGTGCAGTTGCCAAGATCGAGGCTGATGAAGCGTATGATGTGCCTTGCCATCTCAGTCGGGTTAAACGCGACTGACTGTCTGTCGGACGTGCTTTTGTCATATGAAACCTTATGTGTAACAGGCAATGCTCGGCTGCGGTTGTCGTGAATGTTGACAAGGTGCCTACGTGTCTATTCCCCTCCACCTCGATTAGACTGGCTCCAGGAAACTGAATCGTTGATGGGGGATGAGGTGCACCGTCCTCGTGATGTGATAGGTTCAGAGTGGTTCCATGCATCCAGTATGGAACGGGCTACGGCTCACCCACCACGTTGTGTACGTCTGGTAGGCATGACTGCTTCTGCTCTACCTGTTGAAGGAGTGTGGGCCGGCTCCGTTGATGACAAGTGGCTCCCATCCACGTGGCTCCCGGTCTTATTCCTTGGAGTTTACACTAGTTTTACACTAGACTTGAATAGGCGGTGACGTAGTTGTCGTGTCAGGTCGGCGATCCGTTGTCACGTTGAAGTAAGATGACACGGTCCCCGTCTCTGTTGTGACAGTGAAGCATTTGTTCGTCTCCGATGCAGCCTAGAAGCCAGTGGTTCTCAATCTTTTTGGAGCTGTTACCACTCACAAAGCGGTTTCATAATCAACTATTTCCCTACAAAAATTTTTAGTTTAAAAGGTCAACTATCTATGGCATTTTTGTCTCCACCTTAAGGGAAATACCACTCTTCATTACTTTCGGTCATTTAAATAACGAAAACAGTTATAGTTGAGCAAGTTTCTGTTAAAGCAAGCGATGATTTCGTTGGTGAGACGGTTGATATTGCTTAGTTCTTGGTGAGGTTTCGTCTGATGTACATCGTAAATCGTGGTCTGTTTATTCCGCTTTTTGCCATTATTTTCTTTGTCACCATTGTCGAAAATCCACTCTCACCTAGAAGTTGTGGCGGATTAGATCAGCATCCTCAATGCTTCTTCCACCAATGGTTGTCCAAAATGTTGCCGGTTGTATTTTGGAAAGCTATTTTCAGTCATGAACACGAATAGCACGTTTTGTCCCTTCCACTTTGTAAACGTTCGCTCACTCATTTACTTGGTCAGCCGAGCCATGCTACCATCTTAGTATACACCCAGCTTCGTAACTTGGCCCAGCGAACGATTGCCTGGTGATCGACGAGCTGCGTCCTTCTGCTGGCTTCTATTAGTATTTTAGGTGATAAAATTCAGTACCGAAAATTGAAACATTGAGTCCCATGTAGTAACTTGAACAGAACAGCTGGAAGACGCATGATTCAAGACGGTACCATTTTGTGCCCTCTATCCACTTACACACAAACTCCCTTGGAGTTGGTGGTACGTCCTCAAGTTGGAGCCACCGTTTACTTCCCTTGCATGTGACTTACCGATTTCAACTTATTGATTTCAACTTATGATTTCTTGTCATGTTACCGAAAATTTTCCAATTCACTGACTACTCACCAATGATTAGTCACTGATGGATAATTGATAGCGATTAGGTAACTAGGTACATATTTTGATATATATGTCGTATGTCGTTAATTATCTTCGGTTAATGATTGATGATCCAATCCTCATACTTATAGTTACCCCTAAAAATTCTACCTTACCCCATGGGGTTAATTACCCTCACGTCGAGAACCACTGCTCCAAAACAACCGGTCATTGTTCAACCAAACGCATCTGAGTAGGAAGAGACCTAATTGCAGGAGACCCAATAAACCAGACGGTGTTTGGTTGTGAAATAGCGCACCGGTATTGTCGCTGGCGCTCGTGAAGGCCAGATTCGTGAGGAGCAAACGGGTTACGTCGTGGTCGGGGATGCACCAACCACATTTACATTACGTCAAGTGTTAGAGCATCGTCACATCGATTGGCGTCCCACTGTAGTCCTATTCCTCGACATCAAAGATTATTTCGATCCTGTGGATCGACGTGCCCTTGGGGACTATCTGCTAAGGAAAGGTGTGACCGTGAAGTATGTAAATATTATCCGAGCGCTTTACGCGTGTAGCTAGGGCAGAGTCAGGGATTAAAGCAAGTTGTCGCCGCCCTTCAATATCTCCAGCGGTGTGAGACAAGGATGTCCGCTGTCACCTTTCCTCTGCAACTACGCTATTGACGAAGTCATGGAGATCGCGTTCACAGGACACAATCTAGAAGGTGCAGAGTTGCTCCCATGAGAACGACTTCTTGACTTGGAGTATGCTGACGATATTGCCCTAGTCTTTGACAGCTCACAAACGTGCCAAGCCGCGTTGGACAGACTAGCACTGGCTGTTAGCCGTTTCGGGCAATATTTCGCACCCTCAAAGTGCAAAGCTTTCCTCCAAGATTGGCAGGGACAGCCTCCTGCGCTGATCAATGGTGGCGATCAAAAGTTCAACTACCTTGGTAATTGTATCAGCGCTGTTAGAATTGAAGACGAGGTCACAAAACGTATAGCAAAAGCTCAAAGCGATTTTGCCAACCTTCGTCACCTATGGCGTCGACGCGACATCACACTCTCCCTGAAGGGTGGAGTGTACAACGCAGCCGTACGTTAGATCCTACAGTACGGTTGTGAAAGCTAGCGCATTAGATCAGCAGATATAAAGAGACCACTTACGTTCGACCACCGGTGCCTTCGCAGCTTAGCTCAGATCTGGTGGGAACACCGTGTGAGCAATCAGCATGTTCGACGCCTTGTTTATGGCACAGGAAGAAAAGTCGAATCGTTCAGCACCGTCATTTCACGCATCAGGCTCCGATAGCTCGGCTAGGTAGGTACTGCGCATACCAACCGACCGACTCCAGCGACTGCGTTATTTGCGCGCCGCGGGTGCAAATGGAAGGAGGGTGGCCAAGCGATGACTGTCTAGAGGAATGAAGGTCCATACTTCGAAGCTGGTTTCGGTTCCCTGGTTGGAGACCGAAGAACGATGAACACGTTTGGCTGGCGACACTTGTTGACATGACTAGGAGCTGACCTCAATGGCGTTTGCGTTGTGAGTTTCGCTGTCCCTCCCCCTCCAATCACGATCTCATTTATTAGGCATAATATAACTTTTTCGCGGCACAATAGCCGGCTGGTAGCTCTCCGGAACGAAATGTATTCATTCCAGGTGACAGCTCGCGTGCCAATGTTTCATGTTTTCTTTTCTTTTGTATTACGGCACAACAGCTGAGGTGTTTTCCACCTGCAGCTAACGTGTATAATGATGATGATGGTGATGATGATGATGGTATTGTCGTTAATTGTTTAACTGATGCATAGGCTTCTTGGACTAGGAGTGAAAAACCGAGGAAAGAGCCTGCACTAAGTGCCCACCGTTGGTACATCTTCCATTTCCCTAACACTCTTGCTTCACCAAGCTTACTTGGCAACACACAGATTCCGTTTCAGTTTGCGCGAAATCGCCCGACCGGCCACATTGTGTTTGGAAGCAGCAGGGAATCTTCCGCTGCATCCCAACAGCTTCATAGGCCTCTCGGATACCTGTCTGGTGCAATATTCAGTTCAATTCAGTTAAATGACGACGATCAGAATACCGAACTGTTCCCAGAATAACAGTAAATAAAAGTGTGATAAAATGAAGTCGAATGCGAACAGAAAGCACAAAAAGTGGTTAAGAAAGAACTGTGTAAAGATAATCGAAGTGGAATGAATAGTAACAGTTAAATGCAAAAGGTAGAGTGATAGGGTCTCCAACCACTGTTGTCGACGATTCCGGGGGCTTAATCCACGCACATCGGTCAACTGCTTCATGTGTTTAAACGTAAGATGCGAATAGACAGCGTCTAGCTCTATTTTGTGCACTAACTGCTTAGTGTAACCCGAACGGCTGCAAACAAACAGCTATTCACAAGAATCCAATCAACCAGCCTTGGAGCTGAGAACGATGTCCACCCCAAGTTGGAGAGTTGCTACCGCATCAGTGTAACCAATAGCCGGGCGCAGTTAATTCAACAACCACGTGAGAGAGTCACAGATCTTAGTTTCGAAAACATAACACAAGTCAATACCCAGTGTGTACAGGATGTGTGCGAGTGCAGCCTATTTGTCTTAGATTACAAACGTCGAACGCCGCCAGAGAAATATGGCAGCGCTACTTGATAGGGGTTTGGTGTAGTTGGAAATCAGCTGCAGGCGGCTGTACTCCAATGGCACGGTAAATGTTTTCAATTAAGCTGGGAAATGCATAAATAAGGTAGATAAAGGAGGAAGGGAAACAGGTGGGAAAGAAATAAGGGAGATAAAAGCAGTGTCATATTTTCTCATCTCCGCCCTGCTGCATTCAGCAGATAAGGCGACCTTTTTAAAATTGCTCGACGCCATATGCAGAATGTGGCTCGAATTTGATGGTAAATCCATTTATCAATAAGTTGTAGGTGTCAGGGCGCCCAAACATAGCCAGGAGAACGAGTAAGGTCCTTAGCCAAAGTCAGGTCAGAACGCAGCGAGTAGATCGTACGATCCGGTTGTATAGAAATGAACACAATCTCATTTGTAACCCCAACCTGCAGGGCCGGAAGTCTGAGTTCGTCTGAGCTTTAACCACCGATCCATCTGGTAGTAGTTCACAAGTGGCCCGGGGGTAGCACCCAATATAGTTCAACGGACAGAAGAGGTGCGCTAATCATCGGACCATTCTAAGGTTGTCACGTTGCGACGGTTAGTCAACGTTGATTGACGAATGATTGTGTGAGTAAGCTAAAAATACAGGGAGGTGGTGGATACAACGTCATCGATGTTAACAGCGCACCAATATACCTAGCATCGCCAAGCAAATGCAGGCTAGAATGAGTCACTTAATCGTAAGAAGCGGAAGAGACAAGCAGTTGTTGGCCTATCGGCTTCCACTTCCTGTTCACGCTATCAGAACAATGGCTAGCCTCGAACTCCGCTTCATACTGGATAACTATGAAGCAAAACTTTGTATGGTACACACTGATCGCACAAAAGCAACAAATGCTCAATGCAGATTTGTGATGGCAACCTAACCCAAATCAGTATATTAAATAGAGATGACTGTAGTTGCGTCATTCAACATAAAAAGTAACACAATATCGACCAGAGGAGTAAAGTCTGAGGGTACCATATTTCAAACATGTAAAATGGAAGAGCTTGAGTTATTATCCATGACAATACAAATAGCTTTTAAATCAGCAGTACCCTCGACCTCGACCAGGGCCGCATAAGGTTGAGTAAGGGGGGGACGTTAAAGTGACACACAGCTTTCACCCAACAGGTGTTAGTCACCGTATGACTGTTTAGAGATGCAATCAGATCAAATACGACCTGTAGACCTAACGAGACAATGCAAGTGTGTCGTCGATAGGAAGTGCAAAAAGTCCGCTTTAACTATGAGACGCATGGGTACCAGGGTGAGTACAGTGATGGGAGGAAATGGAACATAAGGTGAGGATCGACCGTGTTGAGCAAACACCGAGCCAATTCAGCAAAAATGTCGGTTTGGAAATGATATTAAGTTATCAAGCAGTACCCGACCTACCCAGGATCTTCGTGAAGCCATGATGTTCTCGGCAAAACGACAACATCCGGTTGATTCACCGCAGCCAAAAGTCTTACAGCACCGGGGAATTCTGGTAGACGATCTTGGTCCGGATTCTCTGGACTAAAAGTAGTGATGCCGTTTGCAGTGGTCAAGCTCGCACTCTCCAGAAGAGATTGAGGAACCTCGAGACGGGAGGTATCTTGCTGATCCAGACTGGTCCCGGGAGAGTGAGACCGAGAGCCACGGCGTTTCCAGTGCGGAAATCGGAAAGATTGTGGTTGTCGATGTTGTCTTTGTTGAAGCTGGGATCGATCGACGTGAGTGGCTTGGGATTGGACCGCACGGCAACGAGTGAGCATGGGGGCGTTGTGTGGGGTCGACTGATTTACGTGTCGCGTGGCGCAACGTCGCACGGAATCCAACACCGACTCTACCAGACGTTGTCCACCGCTTGTGTCTAGTGAGGTGACGTGGAACGAGGCGATCGGAGCGGAACCCGGTTGAGTACTGATTATACCCCGGAAACGATTGACTAACCAAGTGCGCACATGGTTAAATTCATTGCAAACTGAAGACAGCAAAAAAGTGGTATCAGCCGACACCAAATAAGTGAATGTGCGGTATGAATAGGAAACGGTGTTAGAAAATCTACGGTATATAAGGACAGGGGAAGCAATTCCTTTCAACACACTGTCGCAACAAATATGACAGCTGAGTCTAGGATGAATAAACAGGGTCGGTGTGCACCTGTTGAAAAGCCTGAACCCAAGCAGTAATTTGATGCGCCAAATATCAGTAACTACCACCTAATATACCCTAGGTGGCAGATATCGTTGACGGGCACGCTACTAGCGATGTAAAAAACGAAGTTATAGGAATTACGCCAATAAACCTCATTGTAATATAGACGACATTGGGTGGTCATGAGAGATCGCAAGCTAATCAGCGCAAGACCTGCATACCGTTACTCGATAGCAAGTGTGATAGTCGACGAATGAATCAACTGACACACTGAACCCTGACAAGGGATACCTGATGAGCAGAATGGGCAATAGATACAATTGCAGAATCAAACGGGTAGAAACCCTGGATCAGCAATCGGATAGATTAACTTCAAATGTTACCAGCCTGCCGACCAATGGCCCAAATCGGTAGGGCTGCTGGCCAAAACAATCAACCCGGAAAAATGACGAAAGCACGAAAGAGTACTCGTTGCATACTGACGTACGGCCCGGTGTCGCTTCCCAACAAATAATTTTTGATGCGACCCCATTTGTTGACAAAACATTGGCAAGAAAAGTGCAAAGCTCAGTGAACACTTCGACCACTCGATGCTGAGTCGCAAGCCGAGTGATATGGGATGGAGGTAGTCACCAACTAATGTGTGGATAGAGTACGTGAGAAACAACGAGTGAAACGAGTTGGCTGAGCTTGGCAAGCTGGCTAAACTGAGATACAAACTTTTGCTTCCATATTGAATGAGAAAGTGTTATTGGGCAATATTATATATATATATATATATATATATATATATAACTTGAAATAGTCCAATGATTAGACACAAAGCCAACAAAAACCGTGGAAATCCACGGAGGATGACAGGTCAAACTGTCGCAAAAAACGGAATTCCAAGATCAAATAAGGAACAAAGGAAACTTTTATTATTTTCACAAGCCGTATTTTTTCATCCTTTTCAATTGTTGGGCATTAACCTACTGAATCCGAACAAATATGTGCCCAAATCCCCCAGAGCTTTCAATTGCGTGTCATATCCTGAATAGTTTCCAGTCATCAGCATTCATAGTCCTTTGGTCCCCAATCAGGCAGACGCGTGGATCGAAAGGCATCAAAACGTGAAGTCAACAATTTCATATGATGTCGCCAGGTGGACAGCTGATCCCCGCGTGGTCTCTTCCAGCCAATTGTTGCACCAGCGAAAAGGGCGCAATGTGGCAAACGCTCAGCGGACATACGTAAAACGTAACCAAGCTATCTTAACTGGTCTCGTAAAATCAGTTTGTCGAAGGGAATTCGCATTCCCTAAAATACGACTTCGGAATTTACTGTTGCAGATCCGTTGTTTTCACCACACACGGGCAATCCTCCTCAAGCACCCATTATCGAAGGCCGAAAGCTGGCGTATGTCATCCACGCGAAGTGGGCACGCTTCGCTTCCAGATAGCAACACCGAATGAACGGTGGCACTGTAAACGCGACTCTTTACCAAGAGAGAGAGACATCTCGAAGAAGCCACAAGTGCTTCAGGTTGACGACCGATGGCCGAGCTTTGGCGATGCAAAGAAAAACTTCCTTTCCAATAATGCCACTAACAGACACGTAGCTGTCTAGGTAGACAAAGCTATCTACTTGTTCAAGCTGTGTACATTTAGTAGTGAACACAGGAAAGGGCGAGTGCCAATCCCGGAGAAACACTTTACACTTCGACGGGGCAAAACACATTCCGCACATAGATGCATGCACTGTGGGTCGTCGCCAAGTAAGGCGATATCATTGGCATAAGCTAAGTCGGTTGCTCGCTTGCCCAGTAGTAGTTGCGGATCGACATTTTGACAAGCTTTGAGAGCTCTCGACAGGACATCTTCAATCGCAAAATTGAAGAGGAAAGGGGACATAGGGCAGCCTTATCGTAAACCGCTATTGACAGCGAAGGACGACGAAAGCCTGCCATACACCCTCACTCCGTTAGAGACGTGAAAATACAGTGCGTGTAGGATTGCAGTTTGTTTTTCAAGGACCCCGTTCTTTAGTAAGCAATGCCATAATGCAGGTTACTCAACCGACTCGAATGGGGCACGGAGGTCTAAGAATGCAATAATGGTAGGACTTCGGTAAAGGTGGCGGTGTTCGATGATTTGTCGGAGTGTGAGTATTTGATCCACACACCCGCGGTTAAGTCGGAAGCCAGTTTGTTCTTTCCGGTACTGTGATTCAGGGATGGGGAATAGTCTACAGAGCAGAATAGATGTCAATAGATTAAAGGCAAGCGAAATAAGACCAATCCATCGACGATTGGCGCATAAAGTGTGATCACCCTCGTTAAACATAGGGACAACGACTGATTCGATTTAGGAAGAAGGTATATTTTCCTCAATACAGATTTTGGAGAAAAACGACGTAAGCTGGCTGATGATAACTGCGCTTCCATATTTGAACAGCTCCGGAGGAGGTCCATCTGAGTTGGCAGCCTTGAATCGTACCAAATGCCTAGTCGCAAGACAAACTTGCGCTTTGCTAAGTGGATCAAGTGTGACGATCCAGGGCGGGCAGTTGGGTTCGCAGGGAATAAATGTGGATGGTGGGGGACAATTGAACTAAGAAGGAAATCGTTCGGCCCATCGATCCAAGCGTCTCTGAGGCTTTGCAATCGGCGAACTATGCGCTTGGCAAACAGTCTCAGTGACACCACCCTTTTTGTGGCGAGTGTACCGAATGAGCTGGAAGAGCTTGTGAGTATTGTCAGAGAAGGCAGCGAACTCCATTGTCGAAGCATGCTGAGACTACCATGCTTCACGATCATAGCGTAAATTCTGTTTGAGCTTCCGACCGACAGAACGGCACACTTTAGTAAGTTTAGACACTGCTGGGATATTAGTGCGGCGTTCAAAAAGATCCAAGGAGCGCGTGGAGATGCAGGCCTTCGTAAGGCGCCGAGCAAGACGAGACCACAGATTAACTGCCCGGAAGATATCACGATCCACTGCAAGAACGTCCAGTGTTCATCAATGTCATACGAGGGTCACAGCTAAGCGCCTCGGCCAAGGAAGCTTGATAGCTTTGCAAAACCGAGAGAGATAGTTTATTGACTATTAAACAAAATGGTGGCAGCAGCTCTGAAGGAACATGGGGGCACCACCCATTATAGCTCAATGTGTCGACGAGGTCATAGAATGTTGTTTTCAACGTTTTTGGTCCTATTTCTATGGAGTTGCACAGAGATATATTTTTACTTGCTAATATAATATAGTATTCAGTAAGGAGATTCGGAGGGCCAGCAATCGGTCTTGCCAGTATCGCCATCAAGATGAGAACTGTCAGCAATTGGAGCTGATGTTTCTCTGCCGCGCAACAAAAATTACATAGAAAATGATGGATAAGAGAAGGGAGAGGAGGAAGAAGAGCGACCTTTTGAAAAGTCTAAATACCCCAAACGAACAATCAGGATCAAGATACCTACATATTGTCGACAAAATGCTGGTTGTCAACCACATAACTAGTTTGTAGCTTCCATTGCCCCGCGTCATAATTAGTTATTATCCCACAGATATCACAGCAACAAACACACATTAAATAGGCAACCCGGCTAGGAAATAAATAAATAAATCGTCAGCTATGCACCGTAACGGCGCTTCGCTGCCGCGCGACCAGCACCAGTCGTGCGTGGGCTGAGTATACCGCAAAGACGAGCGCTCCTACACAGATTCGAACCGGTGACCTTAGAATTGTAAGCCAGGCGTGCAGACCACTCGTCCACCGGCCGACACCCGGCTAGGAGACGATGGCAGATGCACCCATCATGCCGGTTGCGATCCATGCCGCGTAAAGTTCAGAACCACGCGCAAGGTAGGTCATGTGGTCGTCAACCTGGAAAGAGAAGAACTAACAACATCCAAGTTGGTCGTCAGTGACGTCATTTATTGCTGCCAAGTCAACTTTTGCTCACCTCGAACTTTTCAGCACCCTACATTTGGCCAAAATAGGGCTCCCCTCAACTGTGGATCACTGCGTTAGATCACCAACTCCCAGAAACAAGTCTACGGGAGCAAATACTTCAGCATTCGATGTAGATGCGCGCAGCGGTCTGGTTGGACTTAAAAACGAGAAACCCACGCAAAATGTGTATGTAACGTTACGGTTAAAGTACAGATGGTGCTGTGTGACCAAGTAGTTACGGAGCTCAGTTAATCACAGTTTGACTCTCGGCAGCCACTTACTCATGAAACCTGCACAGATCAGGTTAGTACATAAGTATCCAGCTAAGCTGAAAAGGATGGGGTTATAAGACAGCAGGCACCGAACGTTAAGCAAATGTAGTGAAACTAAGTAACCGATAGAGTATAAGGCAAGTATAAAATTAGAAATAGGTAGATAAACGGTATAATCTTCGACGGTGCGAGGCACAATCCAGATTGTATCCATTCCAGAAGCCGCAAACCACCACCAATTTCATGCTTGATCGGAAGTTCTAGTCGAACCGCGATTTGAAATCGGAACGTTGAGATTAGTCGCAGACGCCTTCAACCACACGTAATACGGAACACTGCAGATAACGTATGCCACAACGGCTACTGGCTCGCTGCTGGTTGGGTTGAACTATCTGTGAGCTAGGAGTATCGAGAGCCGCAGTTCAAGCTTCATGTAGTTCACTTGCATAAATTGGATGAATGGTGTCTTTGTGATCATTCGATAGGAAAAACCAGAAAGCGTACTCAGTGTCATCATTAGTGAAGGACAAAAAGCAGTCACAAATATGTTCAAAGGGGGACATTTTAGTGACAGACCAAAAACCGTAAACCCTTGAAAGAAAGTTAACATTAGACCAGCAGTACGGTGAAGGGCTGCGTGTTACAGTAGACAGAGGTGCTGACGCTCGTATTAATACGTGCAACCCAGGGGAAAGAAAGGTGGCTACAGGAATAAAATGGTCAAGTGAACGAGACTAACCGGATATCAGATGCTTTTCGGATAAAACCACCCGTGTTACCATTGCACGATGGACACTGAAGGTTTGCAACGGCTGGGGACTAAATCCAACGTTCTCGGGGTACTGAACGATTAAACAGACCCGTCCGGATAGAGTGCCGTAGGCGATTTCCATGCAGCTGCGACTAGACTGGGCTGGGATGAAATGGAAAGAGACGGGTGGTGGGAAGGAAGTGCCGTTCGAAACAAGTCGAGAACGTACAAGATGTGATTGTCACAATTACAGTTGATCTGATCTATTTCCAATAAACCCAAATATGAATCATTAAGCTAAGCTACAGGGATGAAGAAAATACTTATCTCAATGATCTGAACGGTAGAAGAGCAAAAATCGATAGGGATGTCGCCATTCACAGGAGAAGCGAACTTAGTAGACGGGGCACCGAGAAGGAAAGATATTAAAACGAGGCGACAGAAGATAGCCCATAGAAAACAGACAATTGTAAGTCAGTACCCTAAAAGGAAGGGAAGTGAGAATAGGAAACAGACGTGGAGACAGGAAAAACAGCCAGTTACGATAAGATGCCACGGGAGATGAAAGATAAGTCGCTAGAGCTGTTAGACAGTAAAATACTCAACAGACTGATAGCATCAGTCCAAGTTGATAAGCGGTCTCTATGAGATTCGTGTCATGGAAAAAGGTGTCTTTTCGCGGAAAATAACTAGAAAATATCAGCATTCCTAGACTCCAGAATTTCGCCCGGTCTTGATCGTCGGTAAAACAGGCCGCATCAGATGGTCCGTGAACATTGCCATTTTCTGGCTGCCAAGTTATGTAACACAACGAAAATCCCGTAGACGGTAGTGGTCAATGAATTGAGAAGTACCAAGCCTAACAGCGTTGAATGAGAAAGGCTGGCAGAAGAGTACTGCCCGCACAGTAGCGGCATAATCGGACAAAATAATTATCGCAAGTGGAAAAAACCCAAATTATCGCACTGTGAGAAGTATCACATCCCTGTCCTCAGCAAAGTATGCAAATTGATCAACGGACCCACTCCCAGCACAGGATGTAGTAGAGGAGCGGTTCTGCACGGACATTTGAAGTTCGAAAACGTAAAACCCATGGTTAAGGCCTAAATTACCGCGCAACTGTTAGAGAGCATCGTGACGTCGTTCGCTTGGATGTAAACACTATATGGATCTGTGAATAACACCATGGTGAAAGTACGGAGAGGTCAAGAAACGTGGCAAACTAAGTAGCGAAAAGACTAGCCAAGAGTAAAGAGTGGACAACTTATGCACGTTTAAAAAGTGTGCGGTGTGAGCATTTCGGTTCGGAGTGTTCTAACGAGCAAGGGTAGTACGTGGTGATACAAGTGGGGTCGTAGTAACAAGTGCCCTATTGTGAAATATTCATGAGTTGAAAGGCTAAGGAACATTTATGTGGTTGCTTAAATGATAACGGGCAAGGTAATGAGCTCATGCAAAGATAGGAGAAAGGTAGGCCGCAAAACTATACTCACAAGAGGCTGTAAAAAAGGTGAAGTAGAGGCGGTTAAACCATCATGTGATAGATACTCGTATGCAACCAACAAGAGCCAAGAGGTCATGATCATTATACACGTAAGCTAGAGGTGGGAAACACCTCAACTACTGTGCCGCAATACATAAAGGAAAAGGAAAGTAAATACAAATTTGCATGCCAGCTGAGCTACCAGCAACGGATAGGCATCGTTCCGGTAAGCTACCAGCCGGCTACAAGGCAAAAAGAAAAAAGTATTGTGTTTTACGCTAAGAAATGAGATCGTAGGTGGAGGGGGAGGCTAAAAGGGATGGGGAGAGACAAAGAAACTCACAGCAGGAACGCCACTAAGGTCGTCTCCTTGCCATGTCAGCAAGTGTATCCAGCCAAACGTGTTCACTATCTTTTGGACCCCAACCAGGGAGCCGTGACGCTCCAACCGAGGCCAGCTCCGAAGTGAGGGCCTTCATTCCTCTTGATCAAGTCATCGCTTGGCCACCCCTCCTCTTCTTCCATCCACATCCACGGTGAGCAAAGAACGCACGTCGTGGAAATCGATGAGTTGGCATGCGCAACACGTGGCCAGCCATCGGAGCCTGGTGCGTGAAATGACGGTGCTGAGCAGTTCAGTTCCTTCTCCTGTGCCGTAAACAAGGCGTCGAACACGCTCGGTGCTCACGCGGTGTTCCCACCAGAGGTGAGGCAAACTGCGAAGGCACCGATGGTCGAACGTAACTAGTCTCTTCATGTCCGCCGATTTTAGGGGCTAGATTTAGCAACCGTACACTAAGGTCGAACGTACCGCTGCATTTTACACTCTACTCTTCAAGGTAAGAGTAATGTCGCGCCGCCGCCATAGGTAGCGAAGATTAGCAAAACCACTTCGAGCTTTTGCCATACGGTTCTTGATCTCGTCTTCGATCCCAAGGGCGCTGATACAACTTCCCAGGTAGTTGAATTTAGGAATGACTTCTAGCTGATACCCACCAAGGGTCAGCACAGGGGGCGATCCTTGCCAATCTTGTAGCAACGCTTTGCATTTCGATGGTGCAAAGCAAAGCCCAAAGCAGCTGACAGCCAGTCCTAATCTGTCCAGCACTCATATTTCCACTCTCATATATCCCCTGTTTTATACCCCCCCCCCCCCCCCTTATTGTCCCCCCCCCATAGGTATACGCCCCCCACCCCCCCCCCCCCCCCCCCCCCGTTTTTTCCACCCCCAGCACTTTTTCCCCCCCCCCCGGAGGCAATGTCGTCTGCATACTCTAAGTCACTCACAGTCTGTGTG
>OX104063.1:206383816-206410387 GCA_944474145.2 Dicrocoelium dendriticum
TCTTGCCAGTATGTTACTCCAATGAAGGAAACAGTCATACAACCAGATGGCACTACATTTAACGCAACCATTGCGTTCTTCCCAAGCAGAGGCCGCTTGTCATCTGATGAAACGTATACCGCGACATCCACAAATACTAGGCGAATCCGGAGAGGTACGATGAGAAAACCAATAATGGTTAAATTATTGCCACTGTAAATCCCGAATGTGTGAGCAATCGGCTGTAAAGGGTATTCAGGTAAGTAACGTTTGTAGAAACTGGAGGGCACAATAATAACAAGAGAAGCGGAATCCAGTTCGACTTCTAGTGGAATAACACATTCATTCATAGGGAATAAGACAGCTCGATTATCTCCAAAGGGAATTTTCGGCTCAACAACAGATATCATCACATTTCCCAAGTTGTTGACATCAGCAATGACTGAGTAAACATGTTGCTCAGCTGAATCGGCTACGTTGTGCTCGGGGACGGGATCCTGTTCAACGAGTACGATGTGTTGGAATCGGCAACAGCGAGCAAACTGTCCAATTTTTCCACAGTTTTTACATGTGAGAATGCCGACGAGACAAACAGAGGTTAGCCTTGCGATAGGTACTACCACAGCGGTAGCAGGATGAGTAAACTGTCTTTTGCTATACGCTTCGTGACCTTTTCCATTCCACAGGCTGCAATAGAATTGCCTGGGTGCTTAATTTCTGGACGACTTCTAGCTGACCCTTGGTACGGGTCAGCGCAGGAGGCGGTCTCTGCCAATGTTGGAGAAAAGCTTTGCCCCTTGAGGATGCAAAGTCAAGCCCGAAACGTCTGACAGCCAGCGCTAATCTGTCCGGTGCAGCTTGACACGTTTAGGGCATTGTCCTCAGCATAGTTCAAGTTTAAAAGTCGCACAGCCGGGAGCAGCTCCACAAGCGTTTGTCAATAGCAAAGTTGAAGAGGAAAGGTAACAGCGGGCATCCTTGTCTCACACCGCTGGAGATATTGAAGGGCGGCGACAGCTTACCGTATGCTCTCACTCTGACTGAGCTACGCGCGTAAAGCGCTGGTAGTATTTGCATATTTATCGGGCATACCTTTCCCTAGTAGACAGTCCACTAGAACACTGATTCACTAAATCTAAGGCACCTTGGATATCGTGGATATGCGTGCACTGCTTCATATACATTCTAAGGTCTATCCTGCTACTATTGATCGCAACCCTTCTGCTGCCCTTAAACCCTTAACGTGTCATTTTCCGGACGAAGAGAATTAAAGGGTCTAAGCACTAGCGTCGCATTGTCATATTCTGTTGGACTTTTCCACATGGTGTTTATGAGGTTAAACTAAGTAAATCGATGCCAATGTCGGTTTGATTCAATCGACTCATGCCTTATTCCTATTCCAAGTGACTACTGTTGAGGCTAGTGTTTTTCGTAAGCATTTATTGTTGGGTATACATCTACGACATCATTCAACAAATATGCGTGACTATGGGCCCGATCCCAACCTGTCACTCGATCGGGCAAGGTGCCTCAGTTATGATTTGGTCAGTTCACTTTAATAACTATGATCAAGGCACAGAAGTGTGTTGGATACGGTTGCGACGACTCACGTCGCTAGAATGCCAGTAAACAATTACGGTAAGAAAATCTTGAACGCAACTAGAATACAAGGAAAACGGAATCCAGAAATGCCTTAAACTAATCGGTATGGAATTAAAGTTAGTAGCTAGATGCAAGAAACGCCACTGCTCGCGCGACTGTGCCACGTTTGGTAGGGTCCCCAACTATTGGTGTGGACCATTCCGGTACCACCATTTACGAAGACGGAATGCACCATCGTGACCAGTTCTACCAGTCAATTTCCTCGTGTCTTTATGCTGCATCATCGGCTGGCCACTTTGCGGTTGCGCCTAACTTTGTACAGCGACTGCGTATAATGTACTTCGAGGAACTCGGTCAACGGGTATATGGAGGACATGGCCTAACGAACGTAAGGGATTAAGACTCAGTAAGCACTCGAGTGAGGAATCAGAAAGCTTATTGCCGAAAACCATCTGGCGGACCCCAGCATTGCTTACTCGGTCTTCCCACCGTATGTGAGCAATACTCCGCATACACCGGCGATCAAACACGCCCAAACTTTGTGGTTTTGTTTTACTATCCACCACACTATCTGAGTTCTGGATAGCCTTATCACATGCTCACTAAGCGAATAAAAACCGTTATTTTAAGCCACTTTTCTTTTTGTTTGGATTTGCCCGTTGGTCTGTTTAGTCCATGCATCTCATTGTCGTTTTCTCTGCTTCACATTTGCAGCACAGATTTGTTCGCAACTCCCGTTACCTCGCATGAGGCTCATCCGTCGATGACTCAAACCGTTGACTCGGAACATGCTTATGTTGTTCCTGCGTTCCGCGCAAATCCGGTCACTCTCATCACTTGTCATCAAAATCTAATGGCCGTGGTCTACAAAGATTACGTTGGAATATTTTCGTAAGCGCAATTCTCCCCATCGCTGCTTTCGCCACACATTTCCAGTTACTCTATTTCATTCCTTCTCAGTATCCATTTTTCACTGCCTGCTATGGGTCTCTTCGCGTTGCAGCGACCGCCCGTTTAGTTTTGGTTTAAATTTCAACAATTGCACTTCTATGTCAGTTACGTGATCCCGAGTGATCGAGAGTTATCCCCACATCAACCAACTTATGAGAGTATATTTGGTGTACATCTCACTGTCTTTGAGACAGCTGCTATCAATGCTTGCTCAGTCTAAGAGGTGCCTTAGAAGCACTAAGCTATTAGATATGGTTACTCTGATTATACATCAGAGTTAATTTCACAACGCACGTATCGTTGTGAACTGTCTTTTGTGTGCGGTGAAACGTTGCTTCGATTCAACAATTTCACGGATCGTTTTTGTTAAACGATAGCGCTCGGGGACTTACGGGGCCAAGCTCCACCCACTGATCGCCTTATGTTTAAATTCTGATCTAGACTGTATTGGATGCTGGATCAACTTTCTACCCTACGAGTTGCGCGTATGACAATCAGGGCCTCTCAAAAAGCCACTCTCAAATCAGATGGTGCCAGCTGCAATTGTAACATGCAGGCAAGGAAGCACTCCAAGGGTGGAGAAGGAACTTCTATTGCACAACACGTGGGCTCTATAAGCTGAAATCCGTGTAACATACGTAGGGTGAAATAAACGTTACAGTTAACCAGTTTCTTCAGATTCTCATCCTTTCGTAACTGTAAAAGAATGCACACCGGAAATGTGTAGTAAAAGCGACGATTCAAATTCAACCGCGCCCCACGGTAATTTCGATAATTCGTTACGCAATCACATGGTTGCGACAATGCCAGTTGTACTGCAGAGTTTAGGCTATCAACCAACACTTGTGTCACGCGAACTGCTATTTGCCTTTCTTGGTCTCCACTGAGTTCATCCTCATTTGTCACCCACATTTACCTGGTCACCTTGCATTCTTGGACTCCTCACACAATCCTTCATTCTTTCTCCACCTCTTTCGCTGCTTTCTTTCAGCTTGAAGGATTCTACGGGTTGGCATTTGGCCTGGTTGAGTCCCTTCCTGTCTGCACCTATTGATCGAATCGCACTTAGTTCCAAGATAACTACCACACTACCTATCGTGAACGCCGTCAATTCCACAAATACGGCAGCCATTGGTACCAATTATTTGGCTGCACAAAGCGGGCTTTTCCAACTACTACAACAACAACAATCAATACATTTGCAAAATCAATCTTCCAACCAGGCCTCTCTTTTACCCACATCCGCTCTCCAAATCAATCCCTCACCAGTCACAGTGGCGAATACAATCCAATCGCAATCCGGTTTGCCATCGTCAGTTGCACCAGCCACAGTGTCACTGGCGTCTACCTCCACTTGCATGTTAGCCGCTTCTGTCGGTTCGACCATTTTCGTCTGGTGCCTCTACCCACCCGCTTCGAGTAATTCATCGGCCATTGCTGCATGCGGGGGCGCTTTCGGTGTGTCCACTTCTTCGGCGACTTATCGTTTATCACCGCTAACCTCCTTCACACCAACTACAGCCATGGGCAAACCTGGATACCATGGTTTTCTACCCAGAGCCAAGGATCCCTGGGCCAGCGAGCTGGTTAGTCTCATCAGTGTTGTACCATCTTTTGTCGCCATTTCACACTTTCATACGTCATTTCCACCCAGGGTTCATCAATCAGTTCAGTTTCGACGATTATTTATATGAACGATCGAACCATTTGTGTCACGCACAATTAGAGATTAGAGCAATCGTGCACTTCGTTCCAGGTGTTGTCCCTTTCCCACCTCCGGTTGTAAACTACAACAATGATTATTCCTCGTCTATCGTTCATTTACAAACTGACAGCGCATTCATTATATACAATAGGTTTGAATCTACCCTATGCATGTAATCCCACATTAACAACCAAGTGTTGCGCCGCCTTTCAAGACTCGTTAGTACAAGCGCCAACATTGTGAGGCCTTGTGAGACACCTATGGAATTTTCCAACGAAGGTACATCCGTCACCTCGTGATCTTTTGCCTATTGTGCTTTTGATCCATCTCCTGCGTACACCTTCTATCCCTCCCCTTACCTTTTTACATTATCTAATTTACTCTTGAGACTGCAGCAAACCTAGCTTATGTACTTTTTCGAAGTCTGTTCACGATTGGGTCTTATCCTCTGCGTTTTTATCGATTCTGACCAAAATTTCAACAGGTAAGACTATGCATACGCAATCCCCAGTGAACTAGGCTAGCATACATTTTTGCATATTAATCAGAAAAAAGGCATCACCGGTGCACCGTACCAGCGCTTCGCTGCCACACAACCACCACCAGTCACGCGTGAGCTAAGTATACTGCGTGTGTCGCCCGGCTCCCTGCGCACGTTCGAACCGGTGGCGTCCGGGTTGCAAGGCAGACGCCTTGTCCTTTCGGTCACGGGCCGGGCGCATACTTAGTGGCCACGTATCTGACCCACTTTCCTTTATAATATGTCATTTCTATGGGTGCCTACTGTCTTGGCGCCGGCAAACAAATGTTTTTCCACTGCCGGATTTTGTCCCCCCCCTTTTTGTGTCTCGGTTGCCCATCTGCTTGAACAACTATTAGCTGGTTCTGATCGTAATTCAGTTTGCGACAACAAGGCGATAGTAGTCTCCGTACGCTAAGTGCAACTTAACCAAGCAAATCTGTTCTTCAAGATTAGGACTGAGGTGTGCACTTCTTTGTGCTGATTACTTTTATAGTTAGTAACCGAACCACTGCCTGCTCCCGTCCTTTTTAACTTCGAATCTCTACGCAGTCTGCGGAACTTACTGCCAATAGCTCGATAAACCATGCACGGACCAAACTCCAACTATTTTACAGAAATCAAGTAGAATAATCGCAGTAGTTGTTCACTAAATGTTCTCGGAGAGAATTTAATAATACTGCTGGTAAGCAAATATTAGAAAGGAACAGAGAATGTTCAAGGTCACAACAACACAACTGTCAACATTCTGCGCCATGTAATTGCCTCGTGTCTAGCGGCCATTAAACTGGTACCTACATCCTTGTATTCTTTATCGGCCAATCAGAGCGGTCAGGTTTTTGAACAGCCAAGTAGAAAGTCCCGGCGCGACCTTGGTGATCATGACAACTTGACGACGGATAATTTTCGATTAGTGAAGCAAAAATGCTATTTTTAGTGGAGTTCACCGCAACATTTCAATATCAACGTCAGCAGTTCCAATTAACAGCTACTTCATCATTGTCACTCCAAATCAGTAGGCTTAGGCTAGTCTGGAAGATCACCAGACGCCGATGTTTCGACCTTCTGGGTCTCGTCAGTGATGCGCCTACCAGCGAACCCATGCCGGGTTCCGCCCCCATGACTTCAGGATGCCAGCAAGTAGTGCCACTTCGTCATCGGTGACAGCCACGGACCTGCGTGATTGACAGTTGACTATGACACAGCCCGGCTCATCTTCCACTGCCATGCCGGTTAGCTGGATTATATCAAAATCCTCACTACTACTCATCAGTAACTCCAATAAGTCAGCCACAGTTAATCAAGCGTATCTTTCGGCGTCTTGCGGTACAAGCAAGGCCAAGCAATGAACAGCAGCAGTCCTCTGTGGATGCAGTCGTTAACATTGTTTGCGAGTTGCAATATGGCCCGGATGCCGGCCTCACCTTCGAATCTTTGTTCAGAAGATACGAAGACCTCTTCTACTCTGAAGTTGCTGATACTGACGACGGATGGAAGTGTAGACTGCTTTTGTGGAAGCTGGGAACCAAGGAGCGTTACTACTTTCTCAATGGTATTTTGCCAAATGCCCCAGATATTTTAGTTTCTACCATTTTGTGCTCTTGCCAAATGACGTTTTGGTGTCCTTGATCGTTCTCTATTCTTTTATTTTTTACTTACCAATAATATTATACTGTCCGAGAACATTGTATTGATCAACGAATGTGATTATTCTAATTGATTTCTGAAAATGGTTGGATTTCGGTCTGTGTAGGCTTCACTGATCCACTCCTTAATAGGTGCTCCTCCTAACAGAACTTCTGGACGCTCACTGACACATTTCGGCTAGGTGCGAACACAAAGGGACGCAAATAGGCATTATGACAAAAATGCATGTTGGCCTGAATGAATACCACGGGGCCTCATCATGCATTGGAAGTTGAAACGGCCACTTGATAACCATCAGCTGTTCCGTCCTATATGAGAGACGGACAACAGGAGACCTGGTGTCGGCTAGACTATAATGATGATAATGGTGATGGTGATAATGATAATAATAATATTATTATTATTAATGTTTATTCCTGATTGTGCGAGAAGCATACTCGAGTTGGTTTGATCGGTTTAATGTGTGTGTGAAGAATACTTCGATCACTTTCAGTCAGCAATAGCTTTGTTTGCTTACTGACATATAACAGAGATAACATGCGGAGATGCCACTTCGTTCCGAGTAATCGATAGCATTTACTAGGTTCATTGCAATAAGCTTCCTTTCGTGTTCGCAGGGATTTAGATACATGTGAACAATTGGATGGCTTATCACTGCTACTTGCGTTCTCTCTGACCGGTTGTTGTCTAGATGGGCAACGCTGATTGTGGCGATGTTAAATATCCGTGGTATTTTTGATCATATCTGCCATGGAGCATGAAAATGATTTTGTAGATGAAAATGCGATGGATTATTCTCATATCGAGCGACTTTATGGGCGCTTCGTGTATCTTAAGATCCCCTTCTAGTTATTCTCAATCTACACAAAATCGGTGTAGGATCCGGGTCGTCTAGGACTTAGTGACGCCGTCAACTCTTGTGGTCTGATTGAAGGGACAGTGCGGTAGTGATAGATTGCGGAATCTGTAAGCATTGATTCATACGGGCATAAGTCTGGGGTTGTTTCAATGCGTATTGGGCCACCCGAGTAGCCGGGATTGCGTCACGTGATCCTCGGTTGTTTGTGGGTCCAAGAGGTGACATCCTCGGGAGTTTTCGATTGCTCTAGTCCCAGTTGGGCTTGAGTTCGCACAGCTTCGGGGCCCGTAATCATCGATAATTATGGGCCAAAGGTGCGGGTGCATTGGAATCTCGATTTACACCACGGCATTGCGAAATTCATGAATAAAGTTGCGTTTGGACGGATAATCCACGGGTCAAGTAGGAGTCCATTGGCGATTTTGTCCTTCGGAAAAAGGGAAAGCGAAAGAGAGCAGGCATCAGGACACTTACTAGATAAGTCTGTAAGGATAAAGTAAATATACAATCTTCATTAATTACAAAGTACCCAACAACCATTCGATGGGAAGCCAAGAAACAGACCGGCATTGCGGCAGTGTAAACAGTGATTGTGGGGAAAAGTACTGAGTGCCAATGGTTCAATAATCGATGACAGTGCAAAGTTAAATAAAAAGAGCGAAGATTAGGACATAAAACCTACATAGAAAACGACGTAGAGCTAGGCAATGCCTGTGTGCTGTCTCGCACCGGTCGTCCTGTTTTAACTGAGAAGCTAGGGTGTCACATGATTAATCTGAGTAACCGTAGAACTAGTTTGTGATACTTCCTGGGAATGGACTTAAAGAGGTGAGTTTGCGGGTCTCAATGCCACGAAAATGTTAAGCTGCAATAATCTGTCCGTTCGTACAGAAGCAAAGGCCAGTGTGTTGGATAGAGACCGATAGAGAGTTTGGCTTATATAACGGATGCACTTGTTTTATTTGGTCTGTAAATCAGAGTGAAAGAATGGATTGAAGACCATAGCATTCTGAAGAAAGTACAAAAATTGTGAGAACAATGAAGAGGGTACAGAGGTCGGGGTAGAAGAGAGGTAATTGCTGAAGCTGATGTCCGGATTGTATGACTGATACATTGGTCATTTGATCCACATGGATGAGCATATCGTCGCAAACGGGTTTATGGTCGCAAAGAAAGTCACGAAATGGGTAAGTCGGTAGAAAAGAACAAGATCGGGAATGAAAACGTGAACCTTTTGTAGGATATGATCCATAGGTGGTCCGTGCCTGGGTGCTGCTGCGCACCGATGTTACATCATTATGAATTTGAACAGCCGGATTCGGTGAGATGCGTCCTAGGCCAGGACCTCCCAGAATATAGAGTACTGATGTGGTGCGCCAGCATTTGACATAATTTTCGGACTGGATCGGTTGATTCATACGTGTAGCCCAAACAGTACATTAACCATAGGAAAATGTGAGAGGTAGTAGACGTTAAAGAGTTTATCGTAGATACGGGATATGAAAGACAATATGTAAGAAGAATCTCGACAGGATGTTTTGACATCCGCTATACATGAACCACTGCGAAATATAATTATTGAAATAATGTTGAGAGATGATCTGGCCACTATTTCGGAGTTTCATCCTCCGATATTCTGGGGTCAGATAGCTTGGCTACCTATGTGACGTTAAAGAATATGTGTTAGGTGGATCGGAACCATGCGGTAGTTTTAGCTGCCCCAACTGATAGCACTAGCCTGTTCCTTGCGTGGGCGTATATATCCAGAAAGCAGTTGCGGCACACATTGGTCTGAGCAATGGATCACAGTGCCTATTACGGGGGGATTATCTAGAGTCACCCATTGGTTGAATTAAGTTTGCTAGATTTGTGTTTGTTGTCTGAACTAGGAATATGAGAGGCTGATTTTCAGTCTGCGCAACCATAGAGGTTCAGCACCTGCGATAGTTAAAAGTGGGAGAACCACGCAGACGCTTAGTGAATGTGTGTTGTACTTCCTCGATCGCCATTCTGTCACTTTTTATAAGTAGGGACTATTATTGTGCAGTGTAACAAGGGAGGACGGGTTTAAGCTTCTTTATGAGCATCTTTTTGTATATGTGACCAATAGTTGTTTGGGTTTTCGCTTCACTACAGCGAACTTGCTACGAGAAGTTAAGTGAACTTAAAGCACACACCGAGATCCCGACGCGGTTGGTTATCCCACAGTGGAATACAATTCAAGGTTAATGCATTAGGTGGTACAGTACACCTATACGAGAAGACACCGCACTTCGCAGAATAGTATTCCAGGATCCATAGGTTGCTCCAGGAACTCATAGCCTTGTCTTTTCGAATATGAAGATATTTCGGTTAGTTATTCGGGTTAAACGAAAATATGGCTTTCATGTCGTCTGTGAACAAGTATGGCTTTCTATATTCCAAGACTTGGAATACGTTTTACATTGCACAAACATTCAAACTGACATGTCTGACAGGATTTGGATGGAAAGAATCCATGCGGAGATTTGCTGATGAGGTTGCAGTGCGTCTAGAAATTTAGCACTTATTCCTTGATCATCTTCTCCATCACTCATGAGATGATTGGTGTGTGGCTGGCTGGACGATAATTCCCGATGCTTTTGTGGAAAGATTAAATCACTTGAGAAGTAGAACTACGATGCCAAGGCCACCTAGAATTAGCAATGTCGATAAATGGCCATCAGTTCAGGCGTAGAAGGATGGCTTGAGGGTTGTAATTTAACGACCTTGGGGGTACACGTCGAACTCCACAATGTGTAGCTTACCATTGGTCTGATTTGGAATGCTAAATGGCAAGGCTGGAGTGGCGGAAGTTACAATACATCATCTCATAGTTCATTTGGATCACTGACAACTGGCTTAGCAGGAAGATATGCTCTTGTACATCAGAAGATTAAAGGCTTCGACACGGTTACTGGAGTTTAAAGCAGTGTGTTATTCGGGCAATTTTGATGTAGCTAAGGTGCTTCTCTTCTTTACCAGGATTTCATTGATGCCTATCAAAATAATTAATTGTTCAATCCCGTTGTAACGCGAGCGCATTCACCTGAGCTAAGCGAGTAGTTTGCAAATGGGAGCTGTATTCTGTGATACCTTCACACTATTATTGGCTCAAGTATATCCAAGCTGTAGGCGAGATTTTTTTGTCTAATTTGTAAATAAATAAATAAATAAACGTTTTATTCCTCAGCAGTGCGAGGCAAAGACCAATTGGGTGGTCTTATCAACATGTACAACGTGATCGCATAATATAGTTAATTGTTCGTCTTTTGATCAAAGGTTCCCATATGGGTTTTTGAAATGATTAGCAGTCAATAGGCCAGTCACAATTTGATGGAAAATCTTGGCGAGTGGCGACGATGGTACAGAGACATCAGCTTGGAAGGCGTAGTGCATCAACGAACCAGTGCATCAAAGGAGAAAACAGAATTGGTTAAACGGATTAATAGGAGTAAGATCGTTCTCAAATATATACACAAGAATGCAATTATATGTAGGTAATCTTATATTATTGAAACGAATAGAGGATATGGTGACTTTCATACGTATCCAGGACCTTTCTCATACAAATCATCTAGAGTCACCATTTGGCTTAGTGTTGACTAGATGTTTGCAACAGTCAGGTGAATATTAATCATGCGTCTGAATTATGGATATGTAGTGCAGTTTCTAACACTCGATAGAAGTTTGTTCCATATTAACGCATATTTTACAGAGAAAAATTTTGAGCGGAGCTTTGTGCGAGACTTTGGTATTTTCACTGTGCGCTCGCTGTTTCTTAGTTCATAGTGCGTACGAGTCTGAAACTCTAGTTGTGGCTGAGCAGTGAAGGTCAATCCGAATAGTAAGCGGTATAAAAGGCACAGATTAAGTTTGAGTCTGCGTAGCCATAGCGGCTCCAAATTTAGCGCCTCTCAACGCTCACGGTATGTCATAGTATTAGGCATGTTCACAAACCTCTTTGTGAATGATCGTTGAATGTTTTCTAGTGCTATAATGTTCACTTTTCTCAGATTACTATACACTATCGTACAGTACTCAAGTTTCGGCCTAACACATATTTTAAAGGCTTGAAGCCTGGAATCCCTCAAAATAAGAGTTCGACTTATATAGGCGATCACTTTTCTGGCGGAAGCCTGCAAGAATATAACATGCTCTAAAAAGTTAAATGAGGCAGAATATCTTAGACCAAGGTCTCGGACTGCGCCACACACAGGAATAGGGGTATCGTTTAAGGTAAGGATGTTCAGAGAAGGACCACAGCCGTAGTACAATAGATTACTCTTGTCCGTGGCAAAGTGCAGCTTCCAGGAGTTACTCCAGAGTTCCAATGCGGACAAGTCAGACTGAATATAGGCTAAGTTAGGACTACGTTGCCCAGGGGTGGAACAATACACCATTTTAACATCATCTGCGAAAAGGTACGGCTTTTCCATACGAGATTTCGTCGAGGAGATCGTTGAAATAGATTAAGAATAAAAGCGGGCCTAGCACGCTACCTTGAATCACTCCACTAGTGATTGTAGTGGCTTCAGATGTATAGTTACCGATTTTGACTACTTGCTTTCTACCCTCGAGGTAGGAAGACAACCAAACTAGAAGCGAATTTGTGAAACCATAGGACATAAGCTTCAGCAACAATAAATTGTGTGGGACACGGTCAAAAGCCTTTTGGATATCAAGAAATATTACGATGATAGCACTTCCGGCGTCTCTTGCTCTAGTCACATAATCAAGGTAATCTAACTGGCAGGTAGTGCACGACCTACCTTTCAAAAAACCGTGTTGATGTTTGCTGAGTAGGCTCATAGAACTCAAATATTCTATTATGCGTTCTTTAACTATCCTCTCCATGATTCTGGAAATAATAGATGTGTGGTGGATTGGGCGGTAATTTTTTACATCTTGCATAGATCCGCTTTTGTGCCTTGGTATTATAGTTGATTGTTTCCAGTGTATAGGACACTCCCCATTGAGCATGGAAAGTGTAAATACATTAAGCAAAAATAGGGGGATGTCTGGACCTTCGTGCTTTACCAGTATTGGAGGGATGTTGTCAGGGCCTGGTGAGCATGATGGCCGAACTAATCTGAGTTGGCGACATATGTCAGTAAGTGTAAATTCAACAGTTTGGAGTGTATTACTCCCTCTGTGTATCAGCTTGAGCTGAGGATCTTTCGCATTAGCGCCATAAGTAGACATAAAGTAGTCATTGAAGATCGAACATATGATTGCACCGTCGGTTATGGCAGTTCCATCAGAGTTTACAATGGTGTTTATACAACTTGATTTTCTATTCTGCCTACGGTCCAAAAGTTTTGAGATGCAGCCTACCACATTTGCGCCCTTCAGTGCCATTACTTCCTCAGAGCATAGCATTTTGTGGTGGTCTTGGTATAACGCTGTAAGCAATCTGGTGTGGAGCATCAGCAGAGTAAAATCGTTAGTTTTCCTAAATTTTTTTCTTTATTTTATAAAGTTTAGTGGCTACCTTTTTTGAGATGCCTGCAGGAGCAGCAGTCCTTTTCAACTTAGTACGTTCTGGAGCCACAGCTTCAACACAAAGCTGAATGCGGTGGTAGAATTCATTACAAGCAATTTGTACATTCTATGCTAAGAAGAATGGATCCCAATATGAAGACCTTATAAGATCCGAGAAAATTGACCAATTCACAGAAGAGAATGGGCGATAATTTATCACTGATTCTGTCGGTTTAGAAAGAATTTGGAAAGAACAACCAACAATGTTATGATCACTACCCGGCAACTTGTCACTGATGTATGTGGACACATGCGAACATCCCATCGTAAATATTAGATCAAGTGTGTTTCCAAGCCGTGTAGGTTCTGTGACGTAGGTGGTATTGTCCGTATATGTAGCGAGGAAGAAGGCTTATCGACCTTTGAGGTAGAGAATCCTCATTCTAAGTAATACGTTCAAAGAGCCGAATGACACTAACCGTTTTTGTCGTTGGATGGCGAGTATTGGAGAGCTTTACTATTTTATTATCGTAGTTTGAAAGATTCTCTTGCGTCCTAGCAACTGCATGCCACGTTCTGTTTGTGCAAAGTACATCTGGGGTGTTTGAGTGCCTTGTGGTGGCATGTATCAGGTAGGTAATGAACTTATTGCTTCTTTCTAACATTATAGCGCTTGTGTTTTTTATAATGAACTATCACTAATTCTCATTGTTGCTTTTTATTTTGAATAAAAACGTGCATTCAAACTTTAAGCTTACAAACCGTAATGGCTTTATTACCAACCTAATATTCATTTAGTCCACCCAAATACCTAAGTAGTGTCTACAAGAGTGCGGTATTCCAGTGGTGCAGAGTGACTTTGACATACAACATGTGGCGTGTTGAAGTCACGAGCAGTTGTGGTGCGAAGGTAACGATGCCACTTTAGTAAAGTGGTCGACATATTTACCTCTCTGGGTACTGTTT
Organism: Dicrocoelium dendriticum; assembly: GCA_944474145.2. Lineage (NCBI taxonomy): Eukaryota > Metazoa > Platyhelminthes > Trematoda > Plagiorchiida > Dicrocoeliidae > Dicrocoelium > Dicrocoelium dendriticum. The sequence continues at coordinate 206,397,548 of OX104063.1, forward strand.
GCGTGCGGTGGTTTATACTGGCAGCCAGTTAAGCGATCGTGCTGTGCTCCACCGAGTTATCAAGGGGCCCAATTAATAGTTCTTCAAATGAATCCGTACCAAGCTGATCATGTATGGAGAAGAGATAGCCACTACTGCGGTGGTGTGCACCTTCATTGCAGAATAGGGTGTAGGCCGGGATCCGCATCGTGTATCGAAAGTGTTGACAGTTTGCCAACTTTCGTTGATGCGCACCGTTTGTGGAGCAGATAGAACAATGGCAGGGCTGATAAGATGCATCTTATGCTTGTTAAACGCGCAACTCATGATTACGTTTGGTGCGTTAGAATAAGCACTTTGAAACGCAATCTAATGGACCGGGACTACTAGCCTCGCTGCATACAGATGTTCGCCCTGTTCAGTGGGCCAGCTTTCTCTGTACACCATCTCGCACATAGCTCGAACGTGAGATCGGACTGCTGACGCTGAATAAGGCCGCGGGACCAGATTATCTTTTTCCAGCCCTTGTCACGCTCGGGGGGACCTGCTCTTGTAGACATTTTGCAGGATTTATTAGTGAATCTATGGTAGCAAGAAACTGTCCTAACCGAATTGTACTGCTTAATAACAGTCTAAATTTTCAAGAAAGCCTCGCGTTCAGAATCCGGCAACGATAGAGCAATCAGTCTGGTCTACATTACCTCTAAGTTACTTGTTCTGCCTAGACTGACTGGCGCTCGTGAAAGCCAGATTCTGGGAGATCAAACCGGGTTTCGTCAAAACCGTGGTTGCATTGACCACAACTTCACAGTATATCTATTGTTGGAATGCCACCACATATATTAGCGGCTCACCACAGTCGGGTTCCTTGACATCACAGATGCCTTCGATTCAGTGATTTAGGACTGTTTGATTAGGAAACGTGTGCCTGAGGAATATGTAAGTACCATAAGCGCGCTTTCTGCGCGTAGCTGTTGCAGTGTGAGGGATAATGCCTAGTTATCGCTGATCTTCAATATCTCCAACAATGTGAAACTGGCACGCACGCTGTCATCTTTCCTCTTCAACCTTGAATTCGACGCATTTATGGGAACCGCGTTCATCGGACTTGACTTACACGCTCTGAGGCTATTCCATTCACTAATTTTTCACGCTGCAATGAATGTTGTTCACAAGCCCAACGAGCTATAACCCACGTTCTGCGCGCCACTTCACCCAAAAGCAGCTACACATAGGACTTGACCTACTTCTACTTCACGCCTGGTCCTGAAGGTAAATCACTTACTCAGCAATAATTTCCGGAACCGCAACATGCCAACAGCAAGTGGAATCACTGAAGTTCAGCGGTGGATCCTATCAATAACGTTTTTCATCTTCTAACCTCCAACTCAGACGTATAGTATGGTAGCAAGCAGCTTCTGAGGAACATTGGGCGTGAACGGCGGTAAGCATAAGAAGTTTGTAACCATCCAACTGTTACAGATAAATAAAATTAGTTGGTTTTTACAATTTATTTGCAGGATGAAACAAAATTACGGGCAGACTCTCTAGCACATCACTGTTAAAAGCTGATTGTCGTTCAAACTGAAATACAGTTCCTGTGTGTCTAATCAGTAACATGTACTTCACTCGCCGTACGCCGGCTCTTCGCAATCCTGTCCTCTGTTGGCAGCGATCTTCAGATTACCAACTGGTCGCCCATCCCCCCTATTAATGCGGTTAAACTTGGCACTCTTTCTTTTCTTCCAAAAGCACGGCTTGCGTTAGCTCACGCTTGAAGGTCACAGGAAACCCACTATCCCAAACAGCTGCCCCCAAATACTGGACGGTGCTTTTTCGGTCAAGAATTCAACCAGTCTACCGTTCAATCAACTTTTATTTGTGTATTACTCTCGCGACCTTGCTCCCCGATGGGATCATATCCCCTTAGTCTATCATCGAACCTGTCGTTTGGTCATAATTGATTAATATCTCGGCATTACTGCCCTGTTTTAACCACTGTCGACTGCCATCCACTGGCGGAGTGTACAAAGCTTCTTCCGATGGCTCCCGTAAAGCTAATGGTTGCTTGTTGAAGCCAATCGTGTGGCTACTTCACTGGTCTTTACCATCGCTCGTGGTACCACACCCCTATCTCAGCCCCACTACATACACTCGCTGCCACATGGCAGCGATACATCGGCACAAAATACTGATGAAATGTTGGTACCATCTTTATAGCTCTCCTTTGATGTTAAATTTGGGGATGCCCACTCCAGATAAACCTGCTGTATCTAGCATACCATTCACTTGTGAACTTACTGAGGCTGGACCAAAAGTCGGGTAGAAATCCATAGGAACCCCGAGTGGCTTCGGATCTTGCAGCTTAATTACGTCACACTACACGCCTCTTTGCACCTGCAGTCCTCTATCAGGAAACATGTGACCAGTTTTGTTCAGTTCATCCTGCCTACTATGATCCGCGCACCAAAGTGCGGTGACGCAGTTGCGTTGACACACACCGTCAAAATAATAATGATAATAATAATAATAATAATAATAACTAGGTATGTTTCCCGACGGGCGGGAACTTACTTCATCAGATGGAGTAGTCAAGATCCAGGGGTGAAGAAAGGGGTGCAAGTGCTGCACTAACCACATGATCGCGTCATATCCCTCTAGATGTCCAAACACTGATGTGGCGGTTTCCGAAGACCTCATCCAGGCAAGTTCCAAGCACAAATCCGACTTAGCCCGTTTATGGATTTTTTCCATCCTGTTTTGTCACCTCATCAACCATCTCGGGGTTTCACTCGACTTGGCACGATATTGGCGAACGATGCACCCCGTGGTTGTCGACGTGGTCATGAGGAGCACATGACCGAGCCGACGAAGGTGGTTGGGTTTCAAGTGGCGTTCCTGTGATACATCTTGGCATCTTATCAAAAACCGCATGGCGAACTTCCGCATTCATCACTCAGTTGTCCCACGAGATATGAGCATTAATTCCGCAGACGGCGGTGGTCAAACTTAATCAGTCTCCAGAAATCCTCTGCATGCAGCCGCCAGACCTCTAATCCATGCGGTAATACTCTTCCCTTGATCATTACGCTTTCATTCCACATGTGACCGAGGTTTGAAAAGCTGCATATGTCTTAGCAATGCGTGCTATTACCTCTTCGGTGCGGGGACCATCAAATGTAGATGAGCAAATTAATCGAAAACTTCAAGCGGTTGCTCGGTGATAGTGAGAACCAACGGTGAGTACGTTCAATTCTGTAACAGCACGTTGCATTTTGGTGGTGCAGAGCAGATGCCGAAACGTTCAGCGCTACGCGTCCGCTTGTTACCTAGCGCTTGTATAGCACCTGCGTCCGACCCAAAGAGAACTATGCCATCCGATTAACTCTTTGTTGTGCTTTGACTGTACAGTAGAACATCTGTTTCAGGAGAATTGAAATTGAATTAGAATTGATCATTTTCAATCACAAATTAAAAAGAAATGGGGCTACCGTGCAACCTTGACACATTCCACTTGTCATGTTGAACACAGCCATAGGAGTCTGGTTACAGAGATTTTGGAATAGAGAAGAATTTCCCCTGTACACCCTCCATAGATCGACATCACCTCAAGCGCAGCAGATCAGCGGAATCAAAGACAGTCTTTAGCCCAAGTATAACCACCATGATAAACTATTTGTAAAAATGTTGATATTCATACACAAGTCAAAGAGTAAAAATATAGCCAACTTGTCCACCGTCGGGGTTTGATCCGGCCTTACTTTCAGATATTTGTTTCTCACGAGGAACATGGAATCACCGCATTATGATGCAAGCCATTAATTTTCAGGCTATTGAGATCTGACTGATACCACGGTGCTTTCCGCATCCCATCCTTTTTCACTTTTGGAAAATTGGGATGGTATAAACAAATACTAATCAGAGTGTACTCTACCCTTGCACCAGATAGTGTCGTACAGAAGCTATGGTGATTGCTAGTGAGTCGTCATTGCCTTTCAGTAATGGTGGCAGAAGGTCATCTGGGCCAGGCACTTTGTTTTGCTTGAGTAGCAGTGATTCGTGTCAGATTTCGTCGGCAGTGACATTTTTATTACCTCAACCTCTCCAGAAGATCCATTCGATCTAATTTACCATTATTATGTACAGCGTCGACTGAATTGCTCTTCAAATTGTTCGGTCCATCGCTCTAGTCGATGTCACTTGGAACGAATCGGTCGTCTATTCATTCCAGCTACTGTTTCGATCATGGGAGCTTTTCTTGGTCGCCGGCCGTTGGTCGAAAGAATCACAAGTCTGCCTTGCAATCCGGAGGTTGCGGGTTCGAGCCCGTATAGCGGACCGGTCGCTGCAATTCGATCTCAAGTCTATCTGCCGACATCGCTGCGCGCTATTCGTTTTGCGCAATTGGGTTGTTTTCACTCAATTACTTTATCGTCATTTTCGTGCAGTTTTGCATATCTCTTGGAATACACTGGTACAAGATATTTCGGGCTAATGTAAACTTGTGCTTTACTTCGTTGCTCGGTCTTTTCGCTTGTACATTTACCTGTTTGTTCTTCGACTAACCGTTCTATGAACAACTACGGGATAACAATTCTTATCTTCCAGCCTTACCGCAGCCAGTTCCTCTCCCAATAGGGAAAGTGCACCCTGCTGCACTAATCCTGGATGACGGGGGGCGATGTTCACCGTCTGGGCGGGTTCGGTCACGATTAATTCCATTTACTATTACATTCTCGTCATTTTTGCATGGCAGAAGACAATTTAATTGCAATTTTTCCACGGTAGCTTGCACACCTCCGGAAAACAACCGGGCTGCGGTTTTATCTTATCGGGCTCCACCAGAGACTGAGCCCATGGCCTCTTGAATCTAGTGACTTACGCCGCTAACACAAGCTACCATCTAGTGGTGTAAGCTACTGACTTCGATATGGATTAGATTCCGTTTCTGTTGGAATCAAGGAATGCGCACTACTGATGGATCACGATAGAGCGAATTAGCAATGTGAAAGGCTTAGAAGCTACAGCGAAAGACACTCAAATAATCACACCAAAAATCTGCTGATCGCAAGAAGATACATTGCTGGACAATATTATTCCCCATGATTAATCACCAAATGGTTTCCACATGAATCATCCAGACACTCCTCCTTTTGATGCGACACCTCCGGCACAGCCGAAACCATGTGCACTCGGTTCCTCGAGTGATTAGGGGTAGAGCACTCACACACATGTTCAGATGTTTCAGAGAAACTTACTTTTTTATTTTTGTCCTTACTAAGTGACCTTTTCATATTTTTGTCACCCAACCGATCTACATGTTATGGTAAATTCTTTTTGATCTAGTTCTTCAGTCCTCACTCAGTCGCACAGGTTTCCACACGTCTGTAAAAGAACCATACAGCGCTGTTTCGACCTTCTGGGTCTCGTCAGTGGTGCGTCTGCCTCATACCCCTACCGGGTTCCGACCCCATGACTTCCAGATGCCAGCAGCTTGTGCCACTAAGCCATGGGTGACGGCCGCGGACCTGCATGACTGACAGTTGACTACGATATAGCGCGGCTCATTCTCCACTGCCATGCCAGTTACGAAGTCTGCAGAGGACAATGGTTGGTCCTGCAGTTTGTAACTGGCATGGCGGTGGCGGATGAGCCGCACTATATCGTAGTCAAATGTCAGTCATGTAGATCGGCTGCCGTCATCCATGGCTTCATGTCAGGAGCTGCTGGTATCCGGAAGTTATGGGGTCGAAACCCGGCAGGGGACCGATAAACGCTCACCACTAAAGAGACCCGGAAGGTCGAACCAACACTGTCTGGTGCATTTCAAGACATGTAGGACCCTGCACAACTAGAAGGGGATGGCGACGAACTACCTCAAAAATTACACCCAAATCCCCTCCTCTCCATAGTGATTTGGTTTTGTTCGGCATTTTGATGTTATTTCAATTCATCAGCCTTTTGTGTACTATGCATTCACCCATTCTCATTGGTCCCCGCTCTTCAGGTTGGTCGCTATGACCTCAACCACCGCGCCGTGGATTACATAATGTTCATCGACGCTCACCTGGTGGCACTGAGTCGACGCGGATTGGTTGGCGTGCGACACATGATGACCAATACATGGCAGGTGCTTATCTTTGTGCTTGCAACCTCACTCTTTATATTTACTTAACACTACTGAGCCATACATCCTTGTGCACATTAATTGAAACAAACTACGATTGTGTCTTTTTTCTATGAATATCATATTTTTATACATGGAAGTTGCCGTTTTGCATTTATTTTTGTTATTTTACTTTGGGAATAGATATTTCATCATTGTGAATCAGACGATGTAATAACTGCGCATGTCTAGTCGTTACATCACCCAAGCTTACGTCATACTTTTTATGGTTAGTAAGGTTTTTGTTTCAACTTCTTGTTTTCTGTGATTCAGTCATTGTTTGAGATGGACGTGACTCCCAGAAGGCGCATGAAGATCGTGACCTTGCACGAACACACAGACAAGACCTGCAGGGACATAGCAAGAATAGTAGGCGTCAGTCCGGCAACCGTCAGCCGTGTGGTCAAAAAGAAAAAGGAAACGGGATGCATTTCGCCAAAACGCAAAGGGAAATGTGGTCCTAAGAGGAAAACCACTGCCAGGGATGACGCTTATGTAATACGGGAAAGTGTTAAACATCCTCGAAAGACTAGTGACGCATTAAAACGTGATTTGGGGGAGAAAGAAATAGAAATCAGTTCTTCAACGGTTCGCAGGCGACTCCTGGAAGTTGGTCGGAAAGCCAGACGGCCTGTGAAAAAACAACTGACAAAAGTAATGAAAGTTAAGCGTTACAAATGGGGACTAAAATACAAAAACTGGACAAAGAAAGATTAGAGAAAAGTCCTAATCAGCGATGGAACCCATTTCTATGTTCATGGTCAGAGAAGTCAGTATGTTCGGAGGTCAGAGGGAGAAAAGATTCGTGATTCCCACATTGACCACTTTGTGAAACACCCACAAAAGCAGATGTTTTGGGGGGTGCTTTAGTTATTACGGCGTCGGCGCCTTGCATCCAGTCCAGGGCATGATGCGCCCTCCACAATATTTTGAAGTTCTCCAAAGAAGAGCTGTTCCAGAACTATAAAAGACATTTCCTGACGGATCTGGCGTATTTCAACATCTTGGGTCCCTGTACCAAACTTGAATTAAAGCTTGCATAAATTTCTCCTTTGTCGTACAGTCCATGCCACGAAGGCGTTGCTTGCAAATAGACCACATATTTTCAATAGGGTTTAAATCTGGTGAATTCCCAGGCCAGTCCAAGATGGTTATTTGATTAGTATTGAAAAAAGTCTTGACCATTTTTGATGTGTGGCAGGGGGCCAGATCCCGTTGAAGAACTGATTTCTATTTCTTTCTCCCCCAAATCACGTTTTAATGCGTCACTAGTCTTTCGAGGATGTTTAACACTTTCCCGTATTACATAAGCGTCATCCCTAGCAGTGGTTTTCCTCTTAGGACCACATTTCCCTTTGCGTTTTGGCGAAATGCATCCCGTTTCCTTTTTCTTTTTGACCACACGGCTGACGGTTGCCGGACTGACGCCTACTATTCTTGCTATGTCCCTGCAGGTCTTGTCTGTGTGTTCGTGCAAGGTCACGATCTTCATGCGCCTTCTGGGAGTCACGTCCATCTCAAACAATGACTGAATCACAGAAAACAAGAAGTTGAAACAAAAACCTTACTAACCATAAAAAGTATGACGTAAGCTTGGGTGATGTAACGACTAGACATGCGCAGTTATTACATCGTCTGATTCACAAACAATGATGAAATATCTATTCCTAAAATAAAATAAAAAATAAATGCCAAATGGGCAGCTTTCATGTATAAAAATATGATATTCATAGAAAAAAGACACAATCGTAGATTGTTTCAATTAATGTGCACAAGGATGTATGTGATGCTGTGTGTCCAAGGTATTGCATGCAAGCCACTGACAAAGTATGTACCGTCTCGGAATGGGGGGATCAGTGTTATCCACTCAGTTGATGCACGTTTTCTATTTGCTCCGTTGTACACTACACCCTTGCCACCTTTAGGCTATCGTCAACGGACATTTATCCATTTAACGGGCAACTAGACAATAAGGTTAGGAACCTGCGTTTTTCAACTGAAATAAAAACATCAACAGGCAAAAGTGTAGTGGCATTCCAATGTGCTGGCGATTCCACGAGCGTTTCCCACCGTGCTTTTCAATCGCAAAAGTCGGTTTTGTAAGCCATTCCTCTCCAGCCGACTACCCATCTCTCTGAGGGTCAGAAGCTAGCGCCAAGGCTAGATTCTGTAAGCGTCAAATAACACCTTTCGCGGAATCGCTGCTTGCACTTTTCAACTTCCAGTGGAATAAAGTCGCCTTCTTACCTTTTCCCATACTCACTACTTCTTAGGCTACTCTTTTATCTTGAGTGTCATTTCCCATTAGGCTTTTCAACGTTCTCATCATGCAGCGTTCGCTGTTGTATTACATTTATTGTATATTTGGATCCCATGTGCAGTGTTGTGACATCTTGGGATTAGGTTCTAGTCACGAAGCCGTTGCGCTTTGTTTGTGTAGTGGTCCTGTTATTGCAACTCCCGAAATTGCAGTATAGTTGCATGACTCTTCTGGAACATTGCTGGTTTGCATGCCTTCTTGATACGCTTTTCTGTCGATTGACACTCCAACCTCGTTCTGAACCAAGAGTATAATGAAGGCCAACAGTTAGCCCAGCCAAACTCAGTCTTATTGTCCCCCTCATGGGGATATTGTAGGAGGAAACCAGCCTTACTCCTATAGCTTGATCGCGTAAGGCATCTGCTTATTGGATTCAAACTCAACTCGATACCCGTAGCGCATCAATGCCGCGTTTTGACTATGACGGAGGGAAACACCATCTTTATTCGGACCGCCCCTGACCGTGCTAGCGAGTGCGTTACCTGCTGCAGTCGAAACACGAACTGGCCATTCTGAACCTTCCAACTCTGCGTGTGATCCACCATTGAGCTCTGCATTCATGCACCCTAGAGATACATGTTTCTTGTTGCCTTGAGGGGCAGGTTATTAAAGTCGAATGATCCAAGCGGCATCCAGCAAGTTGAACTCCATTTGCTCCGTCGTTTTACTATCCAGAGCATTGAGTCAGAAGTTATCGCTGGATACTTTTAAACAAGTAGCTCTCCCTAACTGCGTGGGTACGGAGTATCTTCTACTCACAATTTTCAACTGCCAGTAGTCTCTCTTCTTCCATGTACTCTCTTTTCTGAACCTATCAGGAAAGCAGACGGAAAACCCTTCTCTCAGCTTGTCAGCGGCCACTAGCATGAGAGCCAGTTTATCCACCAGATGTACATTCATTATTCTGCGTTGAACCTCTTGTTGCTTTGTTACTCAACTCCGGGGTGTACAACACTGGGATACTACCGGTAGTAATGCATGGATCTGCAGCATTGATGGGAACGCCGAGTGAGCATCACTGAGGTCTCTGGTGATTCCCTGGAGTCACCTAGGTTAGTTGGGTCATGTTCTTCGCACATCGTCTCTGTGTAGTTGGGCGCAACCACGGAGTGACCAGTCGATGATTTTGCGGAAACTCACGTAAATAGGCTGAGAAGATTAATGATGTCATGTCCGACAAGACACAGTCAGTGAGTCAGTAACTCTTCTTACCATACCTTCTGTACAGAGTTGCTAAGCTATCAATCCGACCCGTTTTAGCAACCCATTTTAACCCTTTTTTCATTCTGTTTTGTCTCACCTAAGCGTCATTGCAAATTAGTGTTATCATACCGACACTAGCCATGGTCATTGTGTCCGCCACTCTTCGGTGCTCGGGTCATTGCGTTGTCAGGTCGATTAACCTGCAACGTTTTACCAAATTATCCATTCCTCGAGGTCAGCAGGCTCTTTACCACTACAAAACAAACAGCAATGTGTACGCACCGAACGTCTCCGCTGCGCATTTGTAAACGCCCTTAGCTTACAGTAACACTGATTTACCCACATCGGTGTTGTGCGTCCTGCACTTATTCGAAAAATGATTCGTCTGCATGTGATGCTGCTAACTTTGGAACTCTATTGCTCCTTTTGATCCGCACAACAGCCCTTTGCTGTTCCAACCACAGGACATGATATAACCACTACCTAATTGCTGATGGTGTTCGTTTACTCTTGAACGGTCTTTTTCTCAATCTAACTTTTCTACACATTTCTGTTCTTTCCGCTGTTCCGTAGGTGTGGAGCACAGTGCCCATTCTGAGCTACGGTGTCGCTGCCTCTGAGCTCCTTCTTCTTGGCTGCGCGAACGGTCGCATTTGTAGTATCAGTAAGTTTATCGCCTTCTCTGTCCTTCAGCGTTCCGGGTATCCTGACCTCGCTTGTTTTAATCTCCACCTTATCTGTTGCAGACATACAAAAATTCCCCTTACGTATCGTGGACAATGACCTATTGGTAACGGAAATGTACCGCGACCCTTTACAAGATCCGATCACTGCTTTGAGTGTGCACTTGACAAAAACAGGTATGCACTGCACTTCTATTTGTCGTTTCTCGTCACCTTACATTTTAAAAAGCATTGTTTCGGCCGCATTGTCACAACGACTGTCTAACCTTCGGCTAACCGCGGTCCACTTCATTTCACTTAGACACTCATGACCCATGCGCGAAAACGCGATGCGTCTGATTACCAAACAAATTTCTGATGCTCTGGCCACCGCAGAGGATAATCAACGGTGCCCTATCTGCTGCATCGAGCAGGGTGGATAGGGGTTTGGATGCTACTGCTCAGGCCCTCCCCTTCTTGCGCTTTTTCACCCTTATCGTCCCGTTCCAGCTTTACTTTTATCCCCCCTGTTTTTCAACCCCCCAATTCTCGGCCCTCCCCCACCTTGCTTCAATAGTCGCTTGTCTTTTAGTTTCAACTCACAGGTGAACGCAGAGCGTCATTCCTGCACTGTCAACAGGCCCATGTCCAAGCAAGCGGCCCATTCCAGTTCATCGGCTTCCGTTTGGAGCCTTCGATCCTCCTTCAGACTGGCATGCCTCAATGTTCGCACATTGCTTCAGATTGGTCAACAGACAGCACTTGCCCGAACATTAGAGACCCTCTCGATCGATATCTGCTGCTTATCGGAGACCCGCCTGCAAGACTCGAGCTCTGTACTCACTCTGCGATCCCCTTCAGGTGACACTAGCAGCACTTTCTCATTGCGCCTATCCGGTGAGGATGCAGCTTCGAGCACCGGCCAAGCCGGTGTTGGTATTGCCCTGAGTCCCCGGGCTGAAGCTGCTCTGGTTGATTGGATTCCAATCAGTAGCTGGATGTGTGCGGTCCGATTGGCTGGCTCGTTCAAAATTTCGAAGTCGCGTGTGACTAACAGGTGTCTATTCGTTATCGCTGCCTATGCACCGACAAACTGTAGCGATGACTCGGTAAAAGACGACTTCTATCGCCAACTGAACGAACTCCTTCGCCACAGAAGAAGCTCGGACACTGTAGTGTTGGCTGGGGATATGAACGCTCAAGTTGGAAAATTATCCGCAGATGAGCTGCATCTGGGCGGCCAACATGGTATAGGCTCCCGTAATGATAACGTTGAGCGGTTACTTCATTTGTGTGAGGATGCTCGCTTATTTCTTGCGAGCACTAATTTCCGACACAGCACCCGCCGGAGGGTGACTTGGCGCCCGCCAGCCTCGAACCAGCTATGGACGCAAATCGATCACATTGTGATAAGTTACCGATGGAGAGGCTGCGTCCAGAACTGTCGCTCGATTTGGAGCACAGGTGTTGACACCGATCATGCACTTGTATGTGCTGACCTGCGGATGCGCTTTGGCGGACGCCCGCGACGATGTTGTGAGAGCATTGACACCAGCCAACTGATAAAGCCATCTGTTCTGAACGCCTATCAAATTACGCTGTCATCCGAGTTGGATAAACGCTCACTGGATGCAATTGAAGCTCACTGGTCTCATATTCACCAGACCTTACTAGCAGCAGGCAAATCCTCATGTGGTATGTCTAATCGCCAACATGAACATTGGGTCTCTTTCACCAGTCTACTAGAGGAAACTTGTATACCGCATGCTTCGCCCGCCGAATGCCCATCTATCGGCCCATTTGGAACCCCCCCCCCCTCCCCGCGAACCACAATGCGAAACTCAGCACCTCCTCAAGACCGCTGACTCCCCCCCCCCAAGGCCCTCGAGAAAAACATTCCGTAGAAATAGCCCCCCTCCACCCTGGAAGACCGAAGACCGCGAAATCAATCTCCTCGGTTCGGCTCTCGTCGTTACAGAAAGCCAACCCAGAGGATCGGGCAAAATGGGCCGCTGCCCTTGGTTAACCATCTGTGAGTTATTCCGTCTTATACGTGGTGTGACAAACCTGTTCGGCAAGCAGGAGGAACCTGGTGTTAGTGAAAACTATACGTGCGAGACCGTGGACAGCCCCATCCACCCTTTATCTAATCAACCCTCCGGCCCCGTCCCCCCCCTCACCCCTTGTTCTCCTTTCTCCCCCCCTCCCCCCCCCCTCTCGCTCGCCTACTGTGTCCCTCACTCTTTCGCCCTCTCTTCTCCCCTCCCACCCCCTGTTCGCTTCCTCCCCACTCCTCCCCTCCCCCTCCTCCCCCTATCTTCTTCCTACCCCTTTCATCGAGGACGTCCCCAAAGCTACCTCTGAGCACTTTGGAAAGGCCCAATTTAATCGGTCGGAAATTATTTAGATTTCTCGCCAGACGACCAGTGAGCGGCCTTTACTATGCTCCGTGGTGCTGTTTCCTCTTGGATCCACCCTCACTCGCTCAGAGAGTCGAACATTGGAGATAA
>OX104063.1:206410496-206496900 GCA_944474145.2 Dicrocoelium dendriticum
CATTTTTGTTAAAGAAGCTATTTAAATTTGCGTTAGCTTTTCCCCAACTGTTGTTGCTTCCGGTAAATCATGTCGAGTTGTACCAGCAGCTGAGCACCTAGTAGTAACTCCGAGGATTCCTGTATGACTCTCAGGTTGGCTGAAGTTATCCATGTTCGTTGCGGATTTATAGACAGTACAGGTCCCAGAGTTTGCATATACCTCCAAAGGATCAAACAATGTAGTATTGTAATATGCAAGCTTGGGAGAACTGCGGAGATTGGAACTGGAGATTTATTAAGCAACACGTAGCAAAAGTCAATCTTCTTCTGCTTGCACTTCTTCCGTTAAAGCACACGACCAGGTTCCTGCAAGGCAAATGAAAGCGCAGCGTAAACACCAGTTCAAAGTCAAGCAGCGCGCCACAACAGTTTCCGTGCAACACTACACTACACTCTCCCTCCTTCGAGCGCCGTCCCCGGTGCTACCCCGTAGCCCCCCTCAGCCGGTACTTCAAGTTCACGAGCGACCACTGGTGGTGAATCTGCCCTCTCTGACTCGATTGACTCAGCTTCTTGTCTACAGGGTTTGAGGCGATTGAAATGGACAACTATAGGTTGACTATTAGGGTTGTTACGATCCTTTATCATGCAGGTGGCCTCAGAGAGCACTCGTTCTACCGTATATGGACCCGTCCACTCTCTGTGAAACTTTGCCGGCACTCCTGATGCTTGAGGTTGGTGTAACCAAACTAAATCACCAACTTTCAGGGGTACGCCAAATACCTTCTTGTCGTAATATTCCTTCTGACGCCGGTGTGCATTCCCTAAATGCACTCGTGCTGACTGATGAGACTGCCAAAGGGAGTCTAACAACTTGCTAACATATTCCATAACCGATGACTGTAGCTGTTGCGTCATCGGTAGACGTAGATCCGAAGGTAATCGTGCCTCTCTTCCTGTCCACATAAGGAATGGTGTCTGTCCCGTCGATGAATGTACTGTGCTCCTGTATGCAAGTAGGCATCTGGGCAACACATTGTCCCACTCATTGATATTCCTGTCCGCGAAGGCCTTCAGCAACGATTTAAGAGAACGATTTGTTCTTTCCACTTGCCCATTTCCTTGAGGATGATACGCTGTGGTTCGAGTTTTGTCTATCCCAAGTAACCGACAAACTTCAATTACCAGTGAGCTCTCAAAGCACGATCCCTTATCCGAGTGTAGCTGCCCTGGTGCACCCCAGTGGCAGACCCAATGATTTACCAAAGCTGTTGCCACAGTGGACGTATCCGCCTGTCTTATCGGTATAGCCTCGCACCATTTAGTAAAGTAATCGATCATGACCAAAATAAAGCGATTACCTCTTGGCGTCTCAGGTAAAGGGCCTATGAGATCCACTCCTACTATCTCGTTAGGATAGCCGGCCACCATGGGCTGCAAGGGTGCACGATGAACGATACGAGGGTTTTTAAAGGCACCACATTCTTCGCACGCTTGACAGTAGTTGATCACATCTCTCCGTTGATGGGGCCACCAGAAACGTCGTCGAACCGCTTCGTCCATTTTATTGATCCCTGCATGTCCCATTTCCTTGTGTAAATCGCTCAGTACTTCCCTAACCATAGAATGCGGGACGATGATTCTTCTCGTGTACGTCGGTCCGAAATTGAAAACTAAAACTCCTTCTTCGGTGGTCAGGTAATCCCACATGGACCAAAGGCAACGAGCTTCATAACTTTTCCCTTCCATCTCTTTACTCGTTGGTTTATCGCCGCCATTAAGACGCCTCTCGTAGATCAGTGCGGTATCGGGATCGTTCGCCTGTGCCGTTTGCCACCGACCATACTCTGCTCCTTGAAGATTGACGATTGCTACGTGTTGCGTATTACACGAAGGGCACTCTCCATGGTTACGAGGGGGAATTCGTGACAATGCATCAGCATTAGCGTGTTGCTTACCGGGGCGATGTCTGCACTCAAAGTCATATTCCTGCAATTGCTCTTGCCAACGCGCGATTTGGCCTTCGGGGTCTTTAAAATTCTGCAGCCACCGAAGTGACTGGTGGTCTGTGCGGACCAGAAACTTTCGACCTAATAGATAATGTCGGTTTTGTTTGATGAAATATACCAATGCCAGCATCTCCTTCCTAGTCGTGCAGTAATTTCGCTCCCTCGGGCTGAGACTGCGACTACAATATGCCACGACTCGTTCGACACCATCCGATCCCAGTTGTGATAACACTGCTCCAATCGCCTTATCACTCGCATCAGTATCCAAGATAAACTGGCCAGCAGACGGGGACAAATCGGGAAATATTAGCAAAGGGGCCGTACAGAGAGATTCACGTAGGTGATTGAAAGCTTCTGCGCACTGCTTCGACCATTCGAACATGCGACCCTTCTCTAGCAATGAGTGTAATGGGGCTGCAATGGATGAGAAGTTTCGAATAAATCGCCGATAATATGATGCTAACCCGAGAAAACTACGTAACTCCTCCGTAGTGGTTGGCGTTGGCCACGACCTGACCTGTTCAGCCTTTACCGGGTCCGTTCGAATACCATCTCCAGATATTATGTGCCCTAAGTACGCCACTTCCCTTTTCAAGAGATGACACTTTGAGGGCTTAAGCTTTAATCCCACCCTCAACAAGCATTCCAAAACACTAGCCAAATTGTCCAAGTGTTCATCTTCCGTCTTTCCATGTACGATGACATCATCCAAATACACGAGGCATTTACGCGGGATCAGGTCAGCTAATGCTTTTTGCATAAGGCGTTGGAAGGTAGCTGGAGCGTTAGATAAGCCAAATGGCATGGTCTGAAACTCGTACAACCCAGAGGGTACGACAAAGGCGGTTTTCGCTCGATCGCTCTCTTCTACTTCCACCTGCCAATACCCGGAAGCCAGGTCAAGTGTGCTAAAATACACAGATCCGCCAAGTGCGTTGAACAGATCGTCGATCCTTGGGAGTGGGTAGGCGTCCTTTCGAGTAGCCTCGTTCAATCTTCGGTAATCGACGCATAATCGGAAGCCACCGTCCTTTTTCTTTACAAGGACAACCGGAGATGCCCACGGGGAGTTGGAGGGTTGGATAACGTTCTTCTCTAACATCTCATCTATCAGCTTCTGTATCTCACCCTGCCAGTGGATTGGAATACGTCTCGGAGGCACTTTAATCGGTCTAGCCACACCAGTGTCAATAGAATGTTTCACGAGGCCGGTCCGTCCCAAGTCGCCGGATTTCCATGCAAAGGCATCTGAATAATTTTGTATGACCTGCGCTAATCGTGCCTGTGTTAATGTGTCAGCTGAAAGCCCAATCGACCGAATAAAATCGTCTACACATTGTTGCTCTTTGACGCTGCACTCATATAACGTAAAATCCTCAAAATTGCTGTTGCTGCTTGCTCTCAGCAGTATGGTGCACGAATCAGTGATTAGTTGGGATTTCTCCAGGTCAAGTCGGCATTTTAACCTCCTCAACAAATCTATTCCGATAATAACATCGAACGGTATCCGATCAGCAACGATAAATTCATGGTTAAACCTTGTGCAGGCTACAACGACGGGGGCAACGATGGAATTCCGAACAACTAGTGGTAACCCGTTGGCCGAGGTAAGGCGAGCGTTACAAGGTTTTCTAACACAGTTTGAGAAACTCCTACTCACGCTGGCCCTGATAAGGCTTCTAGCTGCGCCATGATCCACTAGCCCCAGTAAGCAAATCCCAGCTATCGATAATTCTAGTGTTAGCGACGTCACAATCGAGTTGCAAGTTAGAGATGGTATCACAAATGATGTCATGGTATGCTCACCTGGCGTGTTCCTGTAGCGAGACGATCCGCGGTATGACGTTTGTCTGCGGGGCCAACGAAAACCTGGTTGTGCCGGTCGTCGTGGGGCAGGCTATCTCTGAAAACGGCCGGGGATTTCCGTCATTCTTTCAGGTCGGACGCCTCTAAGTCGTGTGTTTCCTCTTACCGCAAAACAGCCAGATGTAAGCGTACCCATGGCTGCATCTATGTCTTCCAAATGGTCACTTGTTTCCAATGCCTCGTCCAAACAGCGTGGAGGGTATCGCAAGAACTCCCTTTTAATAGACGGCGTTTGACCGCCCTCTAGGAGTTGTCCTAAAACCAGCTTTTCACGTTCATCTGGCGTTTCGTTCTCGTATGCGATATCGGCCATCCTCTGCAGTTCGCGAACGTATGTGCGTAGGTTTTCCGCCGGATATTGGTAACGTGCATGGAATGCCCTGCGTAGGGGCGCAGGTAGACCAGGGCGGGCTAATAATCGGCGCATGGCAGAAAAAGTCTCGGTTGTGACTTCTTTCTCCAAAAGTTTACTTTCTGCAACGATATCAAAGGCCTCTCCCGAGAGCAGACCAGCGAGCACAGCTGCCTGTTGGTTGGATGGGAAATGACGCAGATAAAACTGGACTTGCTTTTCCCATCTGGGGTACAGCATCCCCAGGGTAAAACGTTCTGGCGGCGGGATAGATGGCATGCTGGTTGAAGAAGTTGATGAAGTCGACATTTTCTGCAAAGTCCGTGATAACATATCGAGCGAAGCGGCGAGCTTTGTCGTCGGATCATTAGCGTCAAAATTAGTTTCGTCATCGGCTTTATTAGTTGTCTTCGGCATTATCTTCGTTAGACCAGTGATACAGGATTCCTGATGAACGTGCCTCGGCAGGGTCGCCAATATTGTAGTATGCAAGCTTGGGAGAACTCCGGAGATTGGAACTGGAGATTTATTAAGCAACACGTAGTCGGAGCATAAATATTCCATGATACCCATGATACCATGATATCCCATGATACCAACATTATTCATGAGAAGACAAACATGAAGATTTATGGCCTTGGGGGAAAACATGGCGCTTTCACGTAAACAATCCTGACGCGGAGAATGAGAACGCGTACATAACTCTGAGCAAGTAACACGTACAGTTGATAAGTGAAAACAAGTTATCACACCGACTGGAGCTAACGAAACAATTCCTTTCAAACACTAGCCTTATTTACCGACACGTAAATGCACTTCGAAAGTTGCAGCGTGGAATCGCACCACTCAGTGCGATTGGTGGGTATACACACACGACAAAAAAGGCGGACAACCCCCATTGCCCAGCACTGGCCTACTTTCCAGGAGGTACTAGCCTCAAACTTTATACTTGCTTCTATCCCCACACCATCAGTGTTATCCAATATCAAATTCATAGCAAAATGGTTCTGAGAAAGCCACTATCCTTGCATACACACAACTTTTCTGGAATGGATAACCTTTACCCTAATGCATTACAGGCAGCAGCCATTCACCTAGCCCAGCCACTTGCCGGATTCTTTCAGAGAAGTTCGTCTGATCCTACCGATTGCCGTCCGGTAACACTTTTCTCTGCCCTTTCCAAAGTCATGGAAGCTATCATCGCTAACGTAATGATGGACTACTTGGAAAACGTAGGCGATGCATTATTAGGATGGGTTGGTAATTTTCTCCCTGAACAGTAAGTAGTTCTAGGTTAGAGTCCGAACATCTCTGCCTGACCCTAATCTAGTTAAGTGCGACGATCTTGCGAGAGCCATTACCTCAAACATTTTACTTTTCCGGATGACGTTAAGAGTTGGCCGCAAATCAAGAGAATTTACGACCACAAGATCACCCATGTGCGACCTAGATGGGGCCTGGCATTGACCGGTGAGGAATTCACTGTCATTAAATGCGGTCAAGTGACACATTGTCGACATAAGCCAAAGACACTCCTAGCTTTAGAAAATTGGGGCATATGACCTGCAGACAACCATTAGAAGAGAGATTATAGAGGAGTGAGATGCTCCTTGTCGGATAAACTATCTCCAAGGATATCCACGAGGTAGGGATAAGCAAAGCATAAGGCACGAGTAACCTGGTGTATAAAGTGCTGAAAGATTGGTGCGGTGTTGCACGATCCGAGAGGTTTCAAAAACCCGAACAAGTCGAAGTGGATAATGACGACTTTTTTAAGTATATCTATTCCATCGACAGCTATTTGGCGATAAGCTGGAACAAGATTGATCTTGTTGAATACCGTCTTACCTGTGAGGCATGCACTAAGGTCCTGTATGTGTGGGATAGGTTAGCTGTCGGCGACCACAGGTTTATTTACCACCCGGTAGTCACCGCAAGAACGCCAGTTTTCAGATTTTTTCGGATCATCTAGAGTGGAAAGGACCAAGTGCTATCTGAACGGCGCACCATTCCAAGTTCGAGCACGTGCCCAAACTCCGCCCTAGCTAGATTGAGCATCTCCGGCGTGAAGAGACGGATGTGCCGTTAGTCCAGATGTGATGAGTGCCTTGAGATGTCATTATCAGAGCTGAGGTTATTGGCTGAACGAGCTTAGGTTATATATATATATATATATATATATATATATATATATATATATATATATATATATATATATATATATTACACGGCGGGGAGCCTATGGTGCGCTGAGGCTGGTGGTGGCTAGATCCTGACAGATGGTCTACCCACTGCTGCTACTGTTGCGCCATAGTCTCATGTCCTGGGCACCTCCACGTGGCGACCGCTGGGTGGGAGTTGGGTTTCGCCCTTCTCCCTGCTAAGATCCAGGACATCAATCCGCATGAGTCGGCTAACTGACCATGTGCTAGACCCGCTGCTTTTCGGGTGTTCATTTAATCAAAGGCTTTGGCTGAGGACCCGAGTCGTTCTCCTGTCAGGTGTGGGCGCCCTGGCAGTATCCTAGTCCATCCTCTTCGGAGGTTAGGAAGTGGTCGATGGCCCTCTTTCCGTAAAACCTAACCATGGGAGACAACCGGTTTACGGGTTATAAGCTCACAGCTCGATTGACCTAGAGCACGAGTGCCATGCATTGTCTCTGACGGTGGGAGGACACCTCCGGGTGTTCAATGGTTTGCTACTGCCCGTCTCAAGCCAGGCAGCCCCTGGCCAAATTGGTGCAAACCCGCCAAAACCCACCTGCGTCTGGCCGTGGTCGCAGGTGCGTATCCTACTACGGTCGCAAAACATATACTAATTGTTCCAGTACCTCCAAGGCTGCGTGTGACGGCCGTCAAGCAGATCCCCATCTGTCTCTGCAATCACATTCCCGAGCTGGATCTGCTCCCCACTGCCTTGTGGGTCAGGCTATTGAGCCAAAGGCTCCGGGTGGAGTCCCTCAAGCAAACCTCCGAAGCACAACAACCACCTCGCGTGCGATTGCCCACCAATGCAAGCGTATGCCTGCGCGCAAAGCACTCACCATCGGGTGCTGGAACGTGCGCACACTACTGGACCGGAACTCCAGCGAGCGCCCGGAGCGACGCACTGCACTAGTCGCGATGGAGCTGGCGCGCTACCACATCGATATTGCGGCGCTCAGTGAAACTCGGCTCGCTGAGCAAGGTAGGTTGCATGAAGCAGGTGCTGGCTACACATTCTACTGGGTGGGCAATGCCGCCTCAGCACCACGTGAACATGGGGTCGGATTTGCAATATCCGATCGCCTCCATGGCCAGTTGGTGGGTGAACCAACGGGCATCAGCGCGCGACTGATGACTGTTCGCCTACGACTCGGAAGAAGTAAGTTTGCTACTTTTATAAGCACGTACGGTCCGACCATGTGTTATCCTGATGACACGCGTGATCAGTTCTACACTGAGCTATCCTCCGTGATACGGTCTGTGCCGAGGAGCGACCGACTATTTCTGCTGGGTGATTTCAACGCACGCGTTGGGCGTGATGCATCAGCGTGGACAGATGTTATCGGTTCGCATGGCATTGGTTCAGCGAATGCGAACGGTGACAGGCTGCTCTCACTGTGTGCCACTCACGGCCTGACGATCACGAACACTCGGTTTGCACTGAGTGCGAGTGATATAGCAACTTGGACACACCCACGGAGTGGTCACGCTCACCTACTTGACTATGTCATCGTACGTCAGCGTGATATGCGTGAAGTGCGCATGACACGTGTACTGCGTGGAGCTGAGTGTGGCACTGATCACAAATTGGTGCGGACCAAACTGTACATATATTTTCGTAAATCGATGTATTGCACTCCCGCCGTGAATCGGCGTAAATTTAACATTCTCTCCCTCGGTACTGTGACGAAACGTACTGAGCTGGAGAAGGCGATGGCTGCACGCCTGTGTGATGTGGACTGCATAGCCACAGTGGGCGACCTGTGGCACCACATTCGCAATCAGGTGACAGCTGCTGCCGAGGAGACCATCGGGCGCGCAAACTGTAAGCGGCCTGATTGGTTTGATGACAACAATGCGACGATTGGCGCATTGGTGTCAGAGAATAATGCAGCATTTGCTGCACATGTTGCCGACCCCAGTGACTTGGGAAAGAGTAGTCAGTTTCGCAAACTTCGACGGCGACTGACCCGAGAGCTCCGTCGCATTAAAAATGCATGGTGGACGGAGAAGGCGAAGCAGATGGAATGCTACGCCGAACGCCGTCAACACAAGGAATTCTTTGACTCCTTGAAGGCGGTGTATGGACCGAGATTGGAGCCGCTGAGGACACTGATCGATGGTAGTTCAGGCGCTACCTGCACCCAGACTGCAGACATAATGCAGATCTGGCGGAAACACTTTGACTGTCTCTTGAGCAACCGTTTAGAGATCGACTGGCCTACACTGAACGGCCTGAAGCAGCACGATGTGAAGGCGGATCTGGCGGATACGCCGACACTGGATGAGACGCAGAGAGCACTTGCTCAGCTGCGAAACGGCAAGTGTGCCGGAGCCGACGGGATCCCGCCTGAAGTATTGAAACACGGCGGACCCGCGTTGTTGACTGCGCTGCACCACTTGGTGCAACGCGTGTGGATTGAGGAGGAGATGCCTCCTGAGCTGAAGGATGCCCTTGTGCTACCACTGTACAAGGGCAAAGGTAGCAAGCAATGTTGCACGAATTATCGTGGCATCAACTTACTGAGTTGTGTGGGCAAGGTGATTGCCCGAATCCTGCTCAACCGCCTCGTCAGTCAGGTTGTGGAACCTAACGTGGCGGAAGAGCAGTGTGGATTCCGTTCGGGTCGCAGCACTATAGATATGGTGTTTGCGGCTCGTCAGTTGCAAGAGAAGTGCAGAGAACGACACCAGCCATTGTACTCGCTTTTTGTTGATTTCCCCAAGGCATTTGATACGGTGAACCGCGAGGCATTGTGGCTGGTGTTGGGTAAGTTTGGTTGCCCGCGTAAGTTTGTAAGTTTAATTGAATGTCTGCACAGTGGTATGCGAGCGAGGGTGCAGCTGAGTGGAGAGACCTCGGATGACTTTGCAGTTGTCTCTGGTGTGAAGCAAGACTGTGTCTTAGCTCCTGCCCTGTTTAATATATATCTTCATGCAATGTTGTCTTGTGCTTTTGACGCGGCTTGTGCTTACGGTGTTCGTGTGGAGCACCGTACTGATGGTGGGTTGCTGAACATCCGTCGTTTCGGTGCGAGAACTCTAGTCTGTGAGACAACTATCCGTATGTTGCTGTTTGCTGACGACTGTGCGTTGTTTTCACACAGCGCGGATGAGTTGCAGCACATGACTAGTGCTCTGGCTTCGACAGCGGCAAAATTCGGGCTCACCATCAACACAAGCAAAACTGTCTGTCTCTTTCAGCCTTCACCGGAGGTGCAATCTTCAATATTGCCGCGAATCAGCATTGGTGCTGAAGTATTGGAAACCACCTCCCGCTTTCTGCTACCTTGGGAGTGTGATGTCGACTGATCAGCAGCTACACAGTGAGCTGCGTATCCGCGTGTCGAAGGCAGCGGCGGCATTCGGGAAGCTTGAGTACCGAGTGTGGAACAACCATCAGCTTACCATTGGCACGAAGCTGATGGTGTACAAATCCATGGTGCTGTCCGTTCTTCTATACGGCAGTGAAACGTGGACGATGTACCGGCGGGATGTGCGATATCTCGAGCGGTTCCATCAGCAGTGTCTGCGACGGAATTTTGCGCATCGGATGGGGCGACAGAGTTGCAGACACGGAAGTGTTGCGCCGAAGTGGGATGTATGCAGTGGACTGCATACTTTTACTGAGACACCTGAGATGGCTCGGTCATGTGTGGCGTATGGATTCGACTCGGATACCGAAACAACTCTTATACGGTCAGCTGAGTATTGGGAAGCGGCACGTGGGGAAACCAAAGTTACGTTACCAGGACATGATCAAAGTGAGCCTCACACGTTCTAATCTTGATTGCAGGTCATGGGAATCGAAAGCGGTTGATCGGCGCGTATGGCGCGATCTCATCACGAAGGCAGTTGCTGAAGTGCGGGAGAAAGACCTCATGCATGCAGAGAAGAAGCGGCAGGTTCGGAAGCGGCAAGCACCGATGGATTGTAGTTCATCGACATCGAGTGCATGGTGCTGTAGCACATGCGGTCGCGAGTGCCTGAGTCAGGCAGGCCTAGTAAGCCATGAGCGAGGCCACTCGGGACTACTACCGAAGCGCCGACGGGCTCTGCAGAGAACGTAGGCAGAACCGGCCCAGCGTTTGTAGGTACGCTGCATTCGATTTACTAACCGCGTGCTTGCATGCTAAGTCTCTTTATTACAGGTGGTGGGTTTTCAGTTTTGCCCTAATGCTTTTCTTTCCCATATAAATGCCTAGTTATACTCTCTTCTATACACTTGAACACGTCGCTTAAGCCACTTGTAGTTATTTCAATAACATTTTCGTGTTTGTAGCATTTCCGTAAAATAAACCTCCTGACCTCGTGAACTTACCTCGTATTCTTTTGTAAACGTATTCTTTTGTAAACAACTTATTTCATATGCTCACTAATTTAAGATGTATGTCACCGTTTGCTTGCGTGCTAAGTCTGTTTATTTCAGGTGGTGGGTTTTCAATTTTGTCCCAATGCTTTGCTTTCTCACATAAATGTCTACCCGTACTTTCTTCTATAAACTTGCACACGTCACTTAAGCCAATTCCAGTCCTTTCCGAAAACATTTTTGTGTTCGTGGCATTTCCGTAAAGTTTGCCTTCTGACCTCGTGAACTTATCTCGCATTCTTCTGTAAACAACTTACTTCAGATGCTCACTACTTTAAGATATATGTCACCCTTTCCTAGTGAGCCATGAGCGAGGCCACTCGGGACCACTACAGAAGCGACGACGGGTCCTGCAGAGAAGTATTCAAAACCGGCGCAGCGTCTGTAGATACGCTGCATTCTTTTTACTAACCGCGTGCTTGCATGCTAAGTCTCTTTATTTCAGGTGGTGGGTTTTCAATTTTGCCTTAATGCTTTTCTTTCTCATATAAATGTCTACCTGTACTCTATTCCATTAACTTGCACACCTCGTTTAAGCCAATCGTATTCGATTTCCATAACATTTTTGTGTTCGTAACATTTCCGTATAGTATACTTTCTCACCTCGTGAACTTATCTAGGATTCGTTTGTAAACAACTTATTTCATATGCTCATTAACTTAAGGTATATGTCACCGTTTCCGTATGCATCAACCGAGTTATTATCTTTCCCTCCCTCTCTCTCTCTCTCTCAAGTGTTTGGGTGTTGTTTGATATCCCCGGTGTGGCTGCGCTTGATGTGCATGTTGACAAGGTGCCTACCTGTTTATTACTCACTACCTTGTCCATTTTGGCTCCAGGAGACAGTTGGTCTTTGCTGGAGGGGACGGGGTGCACGGTCCTTGTAGCCGTGTTAGGCTCGAAGAGTGGTTCCATGCAGTCAGTGTGGAGCGGACTACGGTCCAGCCACCGCCTTGTGTGCGGTTGATTCCCCAAGTACAGCGTGCTTGTGTTTGCCTGTGAAGGAGTGTGGGCCGGCTCCGTTGATGAAACGTGGTTCCCATCCGCATGCCTCCCGGCCTTATTCCTTCGGGTTTACACTGGATATGGGGAGTGTGGTTGGAGCTGTGGGTGGTGCAGCGCAAGCCACCCATGGTCCCTCTGTAGGCGCAGGCGTCCTGTGGCTTGCCACAGTGACAGGCAAATCCGAAACCGGATGCCGCCAACCATATATATTACACAATCTGTGGTACAGAGATTGTGCCATCGGAAGCATGGCTGAATAGGAAGACAGAAGAATAATAAGAAAGAGCAACAACAAGAAAAGATTTTTTTGTCTAGTTTACCACTCAGAGATTTTGAAATTTTTTCAGTTTGCATTTTTAAGGGGAGGAAGAAGGGACACCGCAACGCACCGATGCACACGTCCGCCATTGACATCGATCTTGAGCCATGGCTTCCAAGGTCTTCAACCAGCTAGTATCCGCATCTCTCGGACCCCAACCAGGTAGTCGACAACAACCGGCCGAGGCCAACTGTTTCGTCAGCTTTTCCTTGCGGCTTCTCCATGTTGTAGGCTGTCCACCAGACCGTCTCTTCCAGCCCTGTCCAGCAACCGCAAACAACGCACGACGCGGGTAACGTTGGACAGGCATGCACAATACGTGTCCCAACCACCGCAGTTGATGCAGTGATACGAGCTCCTCGAGCGAGTGGCTTCCACGTCCCAAGACACGCTGTCTAACTTGCAAATTGCTTACGTGGTGCTGCCACCACACACGGGCAATGGACCGCAGACAGCGGTGCTCGAAGACAGATAGCCTGCGCAAGTCATCTTTACGAATGGGCCAGGTCTCGCATCCGTACAATAGTACAGCACGAACAGTTGCACAATAGACCCGCCCTTTGATGGAGAGACGAATGTCGTGGCGACGCCACAAGTGCCTCAGCCTAGAAAAAGTGAGGCCTGCTCTCGAGATGCGCATCGAAATCTGGTCTCCAACAGCCCCGCCAGCAGTGATGCATCTTCCCAAGTAGACAAAGCTCTCCACAACCTCTAGTGTTTCACCACCAAAAGTGAATGCAGTCAGAGGCACCTGCCAGTCTTGGAAGAGAGTCTTGCATTTGGATGGCGAAAAGTACATACCATACTTTGATGCTTTAATCGCCAGGCGGTTTGGTGTAATTTGGACGACATGTGGAATGTCACCCAGCAAGACGATATAATCAGCATAATCCAAGTCAAAAACTCGACTACCTGGGAGAAGCTCAACGCCAGCGTTCAACGAATCGCCCAGAGCGTTCTTCAGGACATCCTCAATGGCAAAGTTGAGTAGGAACGGAGAGATAGGGCATCCTTGTCGAACTCCACTGGAGACCACAAAGGTAGGCGAAAGCTTGCCATAAGCCCTAACCGTGCCAGAGGTCAGACTATAGAGGACGCGCAGTATGGAGACGAACTTCTCGGGGACACCATTCCTCAGTAGGCAGTGCCACAGTGCCGTACGATCGACGGAATCGAAGGCTGCACGGATATCCAGGAACACAGCAATCGTTGGCCTCTGATACACATGGCGGTGCTCGAGGATCTGGCGGAGTGTGAAGATTTGATCGATGCAGCCGCGACCAAGATGAAACCCAGATTGTTCTTTTCGTTACAACAATTCGCGCGTTGGGGATAGCCTGCGAAGTATGATGGACACCAGCAGCTTGCAAACGACGGGGACTAAGCTTATGCCTCTGTAGTTGGAGCAGATTGTGCGCAAGCCCTTTTTGAAGATGAGTATGACCATTGATTCACTCTAAGATGATAGAACTTTCTCTTTCGACCAAATTTTCGAGAACAAAGCGGTGAGTTCTCGAACCAGCGAAGCGCCACCATCTTTAAATAGAGCTGGAGGTAGACCATCAGGGCCGGGAGCTTTATAGCGCTTCATATGCCGGAGCTCCTGCTCGATTTCCTGGGAAGAGGGAGGATCTGTGGGGGTAGACCACTCGGCCCAGCGCGAGCGCCAGAGGTAGCAGATGGAGCTGGGGGCCAACAAAACTGCGAGCCAAAATGTTCGGCCCATCGCTCCAACCGTCGTTGAAGGTTGGTGATTAAGGTGCCATCCTCTTCGCATATTGTTTCACTTATACCAGATCGAACACCTTCGGTGACTCGAATGAGATGAAAAACTTTCCTGGTATTACCAGAGAGACTAGCAAGCTCCATCTCCCTAGCACGTTCACACCACCAAGCTTCGCGATCGATTTGCAGACTCCTGCGCAACTCTCGACCCAGGGATTGGCGTTCGTCACTGTGTCTGGAATCCGATGGGATCAAGCAGTGTTTGTCCATCAGCGACAAGGAGACGGCGGAAATCCAATGCTTCGGTGGGTGACGGGTAACTCCACAAGTGTCGATACTGGCAGAAACTAAGGCATCTTTGATATGCACCCACTGCGAATCGAGATCACCGTCAATAGTTGAGGCAAACAAGCTTGACAGTGAGGCTTGGTACCTGGTTAAGCTCACAGGGGTTTGTAGATTTGCGACGTCCGGTCGGTAGAGAGCGCGCTTAGGTGATCCCCCGAAAAGCTTGCAAATCTTAGCACGAACAAATGCGTGATCGGCGTCTAAAAAAGTTGACCAGTACGATCGACAGTCCGTTACGCTTCCGCGCCATCTGTAGCTGATTGCTATGTGGTCAAGCTGGGAGCACTCTTGCATATGTGAGGGCGGCCGCCAGGTAGCATTGTGTCTCCTCGAGTGCCGAAAACTAGTGCTCGAAAGAAACAAGCGATGATCAGAGCAAAGAGCAAGCAGTCTGTTTCCATTGTCTGATCGACTGCCACCGAGACCAAAACTACCCCCAAGGTGGTGTTCGCTTGGTGGAAGGCGGCCAATCCGTGCGTTAAAGTCCCCGGCAAGAATGACTATATCAGTCCTTTTGGAGGAACGCAGAAGTTCATGTAGCTGCTGGTAAAAGCTACCTTTAATTGCATCCGGGGTGCAGTCTATAGGGGCGTAGGCGGAGAAGACAAACAAGGCACGCTTAACGTCTCGACGCCTGCTTAGGTTACATGAACCTCGTAGTCTGACTGCACATAGCCGACTATTGGCTGGGATCCAGTCAAGCAGAGCTGATTCAGCCCTGGCACTCAGTGCAACCCCAACACCAGCTTGGCCAGTGGCGGCAGCTTCTGGGTCTCCAGAAAGCCGCAAGTGGTATTTGGCGTCAGGGTTTACCGGTGAAGCCATTCTGATGACGGCGCTAGAGTCTTGTAATCTGGTCTCTGAAAGGCAACAGATGTCTACCGAAAGCGTTTCAAGAGTACGGGCCAGACATGCTTGTTGTCCGATCTGCATCAAAGTTCGAACATTAAACGCTGCGAGGATGAATGGAGAACCAGGTCGAAGAAGAGCTGGAGCTTCGGTGGGGTGAGAGGCGGTTGCGATCGCAGGAGATTGGAAACCGGGAGTTTGGCTGTTGTTTCCATCAGTTGCGAGAGGCGGGTCGTTTGTGACGGTGACTGTAGAAGACATAAGAGAACACATAGGTGAAGGAGAGGAGGTGGGGTGATCTGTGAGTGGAGGTTGAGCGGTTGAGTTAGCATAGAAGTTAGGCATAGCAGAAGCAGTAGTAAGCAGTGTTGTCCATGATTTGTCAGTGGGCGTGATACTACCCGGTTGCCCAGGCCGAAGTAGAGGGTTGTCTTAGCGGGACCTACTCTGAGCCTTTGATCAAAGATCTAACCTACAAGGCAGCAGGGCGATGTGAGGGCGTCGCAACCCGTTGGGAGCCGGTGACCAAATAGATGGTTCATACGCCTTTCGGTCCGTGAAGGACCAGGGGCCCAACACACCCTTGAAGTATAATGCCTCTCAGGGAGGGGCAAGGGGCAGATTTTGTTTAGTGGCGAGTCACATCCGCCACGTCGCTGTGTTGTTAAACAGACATTTGTGGCTATTTATAGGGAGAACGCTTGCCAGGCGAAAACACACCACGTCCTGGAACACTGTCGCCGAACCATTTGCTGGAACGGGAAAAACCCGAACCACCCAGCTGGCACCACGAAGAGGTTGTTCGGTAATGAGAGAAAAGTTCGGCGCAATCGGGAGAGCTCTGTGGGCGAACGTAGACTGGGGTGATGGCTGAGATGGAACAATAGTTTATTATGGGTAAAATTAAATTGCATGATAAAGTGAAAAGCGTCTTGCTGGACTCACCATAGACTTATGTAGAATAGCGATGTTCGAGTATTAAATGTATAAATCCATTGGTTGGGCGTTCGATAAGACACAGTTTGATTGCGCTTTGTAGTCCACGACTAACAAGCCATAAAATGAAATGCAAAGGAGACAACGCAACGTCAACTCGTCTTTTAAATATCACCAGATTGGGGGCAGAGACGACGTAATTATGGAGGGCGTTCCAAGGCTGGCACATGCGGATGGAAAAGAAATTTCTACGGCATTCAAGCTGGCTACACTGTATTGTCAGTTTCAGATAGTGACCGCTTAGGTTATTGTTGTGGTTCAATTCCAGCAGCGGACAGCAAATGTGGTTTGGGTTCTTCAGAATCTGGTAAACTATTATGAGATCCCCCCGCAAAAGCCGATATCGACTGCTGTACATTCTTAGGGATTTCAATCTAAGCCGATAGAGCAAATGAAAGAGGCCCCTTACGTTCTTGATTGCCCTTCGTTGAGGAGTCTCGAGAGCAAAAAGATCCTGTTTCTGCCACGGCTGCCAAGCCTGGATAGCATATACCACGTGCGGCCGCAGGTAGGCGTTAAGCATTTGGGGAAAGGTTGAGAGTTCAAACCGACCGAAGGATTTGCGAGGAAGACCGAATTGTTGATTGCCGGTTCTCGACGCCTTCTATGCTTGTTTTGAATACCCGAGATCTTCCTGTACCATTACACCCAGGTCACGCTCCTGATAGGCCTTCTCCAAGGTGTGGTCTCCAAGCTTGTAAACGCTCACCGGCTGATGACGCAGATGTATCCCCTCGCACTTAGCTATGTTCAATTGAAGCAGGTTCCTGTTTGACTATTTATAAATGTAATCTAGGTCATGTTGGAGTAGATCGTGATCTTAATTGTTACTAATCGCCCGCCATATCTTGACGTCGTCGTCGAAAAGCAGGAAATTTGAGAAGATAACTCTTGCCAGGTCGTTGATAAACATCAAGTGCGGTCCCAGCACTGAGCGCTGTGGGACACCATATTCGACCTCAATCGGGTTAGAGAGTGGTCCCCTAACGCGTACTTGAAGCTTCCGTTGGTGAAGGAAGTTACCAATCCAACCAAGTACAGGATCTCCGATTCCGTAGCTCTGTAGCCGGTGAAGTAGGATGCGGTTATCTAGGCGGTCGAAAGATTTGGAGAAGTCCAGATAGATGACGTCAACTACGACTCCATCATCAGCCACTTCCGTCCAACTACCTCGTGCAATCAGTAGGTTGGTGGTGCATGACCAGTGTTGACAAAAGCCATGCTGCTCCGGTGCCAAAATACTGTATTTATCCAGGTAGTCCATTAGATCCTCAGCGATGACCGCTTCCATGACTTTCGCGATCGCAGGGAGGAGAGTCAATGGGCGATAGTTTGCACGCTCTGAAGAGCTACGGCCTTTAAAAACTGGGGTGATAATGCCACGCGTCCACATAGTGGGGACTTGTTGTTCATCCAAGCACCTTTGGAAGAACTGTGACAGCAGTTCAGCTAGGTTGTTGGCCACAGCCTTCAGTGATTTCGGCGGATGTTGCCTGCTCCTGGAGAACTATGATCGCGCAGTGAGAGAAACTTCCTAAGCACAACTGACGGGTTGAAAATCATTGTGTCCTCAGGGGTTCGACTTAGCAGCTTCTTAGACTGCGCCGCGCGAGTCAAAAGATAACCCACCGGACAAGAAGTATATTTGCGAAACACAGAACAGGCCGTCGTGAGAATGAATACACACCGATACAGTTCAAATCATGGCTGTGTGCTAGTTTGAATTTATAGATCTCAAAGAATCATGGGACGTGTGAGTGGTGTGAAACAAGCGATAGTAACAGATGTTCTGCAACACAGGAAAACACTAGGCTGCTTGTAACTAAGACTGTTCTGATACAAGACACACGGTTACTTGTAGGAAATTGCGCAATTACCTTCCCAAACAAGTCAATTTGTTTCGTTTCTGTGCGCATTTGACTGGTCTGTATGAAATTCTGTTTTTCCATGCAAGTTACAAGATTTGGTCTGAATCAGTGGCGCCAACTCGACTTGATTCTCAGACAGCGCAATTTCCCTGAGAACAGGCCGTTCGAGACCTAACAAAAATTACATGTGTAAACAGTGGAATCGATAATGTGCATGACATTATGGGACAGGTAGGGGCTGCGAGTTCGAAAATTGGGGCGTATTGTGGCCACAGGGCATTAGCTGCTTCTTCGGCGCTTTGTACTCTACCGCCTGTCATGAAAAGTGGAGGGATTCCATGCTTCACTTTACGAAGACTGTTGACATGCCTATACAGCAGTTTGTTGTATGCTATGAATTTTCGGCTAGGCACTGCTGATAAGTCAGTTTGTCTTCACGGACAAGTGAAGTGCAATGGTTGCGATGGGTCAGGAAATTTCCCCAAGTCTCTGAGTCGGGGTTAATCTTGTAGGCACGCCATGCTGCATCCCTTATCGCCAGGCATTTTCGAGTCCTGGTCCTTAGAAGTGAAGGCATTTTTGCGAGACGAAGGGGTTTGGTCTCGGATGCTCTGTTGACGATGTCGCTGAGTCTATCCAAGAACGCTGTCCAAACGTTGTTGTTGTTTGAGAATTCCCAAGCAGATGCGTCGACAAGTTCTTTCAAGACATGGTAGCGTGTGGTTGTATGAGTTAGTTCAGTTTTCAAATAGATACCCTGCATACCACGCAGTTAAACGTTATTACTACCTGGTCACTGAGACCTAATGGACTATCCATCAATAACTTGTCGACCATGAACTCTTCATTCGTGAGCACAAGGTCCAATATGGACGGTTTGTTTGCTGTCCTGAATCTAGTGGGCGTGGTGATATGATTGCACAAGGGAATATTAGCAATTAGTTCATGCAAGTCTGCGTTGAACTGTTCACTGGGTGATGCTGATACCCCTAGATCGAGTAGCTTGTAGTCCCCGGAGATGAGAATGTGGCTGTGCATAGTGCGTGTTACTCAGTTCAGGCCACGTATCAAGTGGGAATCCATTTCCGGAGTGGACGTTGGGGGGCGGCAAACGACAGCTACGAGATATGCGTCGTCGTGTCTTAGTCGGAGACGACACCAGAGTGGGTCGGTAACGTGTGTTTCCAGATCATCACCTAGTGCACATTACAGATGGATGCGGTAGTAGAGTAGGACCCCACCTCCTCTGCTGGGCGGTTGTTCCGGATGAGTGACAATCCGGCTATCTTAACCTCAGTATCAGTCACCTTTGGGTAGAACCAAGTTTCGGTAATAGAAATTAGGTCCCAAGCATTCGCAACCTGACGTAATCGAAGTTCGGTAACTTTACTGAGGAGCCCTTGGGCATAAGTGTACACACATGAAAGTTTCTCAGGTTTAAGCAATGTTTCGGAGGTTGTACAACTCATACGTGAAGTTCCGCCGACCAGTGAGCGGCCGGCGACTAATCGCTTTTTCGATGTGTACTTGGTGAAGGGTTTAACGTTTTATTCATCGTCCGTGTAGTTATTCCCGTGTCTAATCTTCTACGCACAGTGTAAGGTGTCTGGTAAAGATCATCTTCTACAGGTTGTATGGGCACATTAGACACACTACTGGTGCATTGTTCTTTCATAGATCCCATCGCGTTTGGTTCTTTGAGTGACATATCATCACTAGGAGGGATATCGCTGACTGTCTTCAGCCGAAGCTCAGATGGCAGCCTGCAACGGAACATGTACCAGCTTTTCAGCGGCCGTTCTACCATATGTTTTGACTGAAGGACCACCTTCAACCCTCCCAGGCCACTTCCATTGTAGTTCGGTGAGGTACGCAGCCGTGACACGGATTTCGCTAACACATCATCCAAGCACAGTGTTTCACGAATGTAACACCATTGTTCTCTATCATGGTTTATTAGTTCATGCTCATCATATGCTTCAGTTTCAGGAACCCCGTGAAGAAGTATGGTTCTGGTTGAAGTATCCTTCCGGTAGTCCTCTAAGGTGCGGTTAACTCGATAACGCTCGCCCCTTGGGATGTCTGGAAAGATACGGATGGAGCAGTGTTCATTTCTAAGACTACTTGTCGAAAGTTGCACTGATTCTACTTCATTGATGGAGTTCAGCACAACACGCAGAAGTCTTGGCTCTCCGAAATGTTTAGAGTTGGGGTGTCGTGTAATACGCATTACGTGTACAGGTTTCAAATCAACTCCGATTAGGTTACTAATAATGTCCCACTGGTTGAGGTCATCCAACTGTCTGCCTCTTATCGATGTCGAATTTGATTCTGGGATATTGGAGCACAGTACGCTCAGTACAGGTAGTTGTTTCTTTACTGCTTTCGACATGTGGCGGTTGGTGGTTGAAGTGCTCGGAGAGGTCTTGCAGGAAACCGGTGGTGCTTGTACTAGGAAAACTCCGCTACGCTCCTCAGTGTCCGATCCATTTGGGGGTGATGTTAATTTTAAATGACGGCTCTTCTTGGAAGCAACCGTAACCCAACTTTCGCTCGTAAAGGCTTGTTCTTTTCTACGCACTCCGTCGGGAGATTGGAAGTAGCCTTACGTGTGGTTACTCCGATCAAACTGGGAATCGCAATAGTCAAATATGAGCCACGTGTGGTATTGGGACAGCTGTTGATGCTCTGGACTCTAGGTGTCGTGTTGCTTATGGTGCTGCTAGCAGTTCTTCTCGGGATAGGAGCAGCACTTACGGAGGAGGATCGGATTGCACAGTCTGCTATGCTTACCTCAACCGTAGTGATTTTGGTGGTCACCATTTCATCAAACTTGGCTAGTAGCTGGTCATACTTCCCAGATAATAGGAGCACGCTATTTATCAGTGGGATTGATGTACATTCCACACATAACCATAGAGTCTGAATTGTTTAATAACTTGGCCTGATTAGTTTAACTCGGAGGCATCTCGAATGCAAAGCTTGCAACAGTTATGGTACAAAATGCCCCCTTAACAAGTTTGGAGCATGATCCACATAGGTCTTTAGTCGGTGGCACATTGGGCATCGCGCTTGTTGAGGAAATGTCACGAACCATTTGAATGACACCATCTATGGTAAAAAGTTGTTCTGTTACTAACGTTGTCTGTTACTAACATTGTCACTGTTCACGTTGCAGTTGTGTGCTTTCAGACTGTCCTCTCTGGCGTGCCAGTCGGATGTGTCAGTTTGAATGTGGGGCAGATTACACGAAAGTGTGATTGAGAATTTTCGTGGTTAAGCCTATGTATGGATCGCGTCGGCTGAATTTGCCTTGAGACCTGTAGCTGCACCAAGCAATGTTGGATTTGAACGAGTGACAGTTCGTTCGAAAGCCGTTGAAATAGTCTATCGAGTGAGATCAAACAGTCTCCGATGGTTGGAGTTAGGCAACTTTTGGCGCTTGGATATCGGCAAAACACTGCGGGAATTTAGAATTCAGGGTAAATGTAGAATGTACTGGAGTGTACTTGAGAAAATAGTATCACAAGGTGGAGCTTTTAAAAGCACAACGAATGAGTATAGATCCAAAGGCGTGCGACAAAATACCGCTGATGCCGGCTTTGGTGCTAGGGAGACTGAGTGTCGTGGCGGGATCGATTATCCTCAATTGTTTCGCATCGACCAAGAGGTCAAAATGTCTAAGGAATCCTATGCCGATGATGGTAAACGGAACGGCGGCAATAAGGAACACCCAGTGAAATGTTTTACAGAATCTAAGTTAATGTTTAAAGAGCGTTGGCCGAAAGTAGAGATGAGCGTGCAGTTGGCAGCGCGTAGACTGAGAGTAGAGGGCTAAGTCGCTTCCCCAGGTGCGAGAGGAACCACGCTTACTGCAGCCACGGCATCAACCAAGAACGCGGTTCCAGACCTGCAGCCCTGAACGTAAAGTAGGCTACTGCCGGAGCTGTTATTTGTATGTGATTTGCGGGTTAAGAGGTTTCCATGACTGAGTTGAGGGGAAAGTGCAAGGCATAGTACATCGCTTCGCCTGAGAGCCACAGCGGCGGTGATATCAGCATAGTTTGTTGCGTGGTAGGCTGCTGGGTTTGGTCGACTTGCTCTTAGGTACCGGTGAGTTATCGAGTGCTGAAGGGGAATAGAGAGCGCTGCGTAAGGCCTCTAGCTCATTATGTGCTACGGTAAGCTCAGAGGGATTTGAAGGAGAGGTTTTATGAAACCTGCATGAAACAGATGGATGTTGTGACGCGTTAAGGCTATTCGGTGGATATGTAGTGAGTGGAGTTGCGCAATCTATTTGCTTAGGAAGGTGGTCTATGATCGCATCAGCCAGTTGCGTGGCTAGAGTGAGAGAAGAGACTTTGGCAGACATAACGATAGTTTGGGCTATTTCAGGTAAGTGCTGCAACCATAGTTCCAGAATACGAACCTAGGAGTCTCTTCATCACACCAGATAGGGCGCATGGCCTCGTATCTCCCAGACGCAAGTCATGGAATAGCTGTTTGATTCGCGTGATTGCTGCTTGTTCCAGTCGGGTCACGATCTCTTGTTTAAGAGACTCATAAGAGAGATCCGTATTTGGGCTCGAAAGAGTGTCTCTAAGCTGCAAAGGGAAGTCCCCATGAAGGTTACCTAGCAAATGACTACATTTAGATTGGTCTGAAATAAGATTATGACGCAAAAACTCATACTCTAAGACAAACCAAAAAGGAGGGCCCTCAAATAGGAGAGGGAGGAGAGACAGCGATGCGAGAGTAATAGGTGGGCTGAAAATGTTGGTATCTGAGTGAGCCACAGAATGTCACAAATAGTTTCAAAAACACAATTCAGAAGCGGAAAGGAAGGAGCTCGTAAAAATGATTTCGGCGATGGTGGAATCGCGCTAGCAGTCGGGATCACCAATTGTGGAGTGCTATTCAGGTGTTAATTATATATTGACAAAAGCTACAAAGAATGGAGGGCAGGTAAGCAGAAGCAGTATGCAGCGTGACTAACCTGAGGAGCAAGTGATCGGTAGGTATCATCAGTTAAACAAATGGACGATCGGAAGATATAAGCAAGCATAAAATCAAATGCCTCAAAATACTGAAAGAATGAATGAATCATGTTCTCTACAGACTATGGTTTGCTTCGAAGTAGATCTCGACCATCGTGATGACTGTAGTACCACACCAAAAAGAAACTATTCTGTGCCGCTCGTTCCCAACATTGCACACATTGAACGGTTTTGCTCATATTTGGGCGATTCAGTTTGAAAGAACCATAATTGGGAGTGGAATGTGGGAGTGAGTAACTGCATACAAATAGGCTGTTCTTCGATGGAAAATAGCTTGCCGCCTGAGTGAAAAGAAACCGGGAATTTGGCTTATTACACTTCATTAAGAGCCGATTAACTGCACTTGTTATACTGGTTGGAAGGGAAAGTATGCCTCTCAGACTGAGTGAGGTAAAAAGTCCTAAATTTCTGAGATTGGGACCCATGCGAGCAGACAACCTTGACATAGCTCAGCCATATTAATTCTACATATCCTTTTATCTGGTTTCCAGCTCAAAGAGTCGACTTTTGACATACCCTGTTGCGGACAAGCATTGGATATTGATTATACAAGCAAAACACGCAGGAAATTTTATTTGACAAAGCACTCGGTTAGCTGGAACAGGAAACCTACTAAATGGCGACTCTGTGGGTTCAAACAATCGTTTGGAAGAATGCTGGCCAGGTGCCTCACTGGGCTGCAAGTCAAAGTTCTGATGAAACTGGACTGCAGAATGGAAACAACGCATGAAGAAGGGGTTGATGTATAAGTTCACAGTGACAACCTCGAGTGATAACGTGGGCAACCTGTCTGAGTAATATCCTTTTTATTTCGCTAAACTATATAACTGAAACATTCTAACATCATGTCATCTCGCCTTCCGCCACGTAAACTTGACAGTTCCTTTCTCTCTTTGCGTTTATTTCGCAATGCTAACTGTTATCTCTTCTATTCCGTAGCAGTTCTTGGTGCTCCGCGAATTCCATTTTTCCATATCAATTACATTACAACTCCACGGCATGGAGTCGGATGTATCAAGAAATACCTCAGAACTGTTTGTTTTATTCTTCGCCGCAACCCTTATGTAGAACTTGAAGCAGAATCCAGCAGATATCACCTATTTATCAATATACTTACTACACCATATTTCTCTTATTCACTGTTGGTCACAACTGGGCTGATCTCCTGAGGTGACGGAGTGAAGCACCCGAAGTAATCAATACATTCACGTGAGGCGAATGGCCACAGACATACTGGTGAGAACAATATGTCCACTCTAGGCAAATGGACACTCACCTATTGATGACTAATTAACGTCGAAGTTGAAATTGGATGAATGGTTTAAAAGAGAACCAAAAAGGAAATCAGACAGCTCATTTATCTTTGCGAGCCTGTTACTCACTATACACAAGAACGGCCCTGAAAACGAGCTTATACGGTGATGGCTCATTTGCTCTTGTGCCACAGAAGCACAAAGCCACGGCTGTAATGAATTGTCAGTTTCAGAGGGTGACCTCTTAGTTTAATGTTGGGGTTCAATTCCAGCAGCGGACGGCAAATGTGGTTTGGGTTCTTCAGAATCTGGTAAACCATTATGAGATCCCCCCGCAAAAGCCGATATCGACTGCTGTACATTCTTAGAGATTTCAGTCTAAGCTGATAGGGCAGATGAAAGAGGCCCCTGACGTTCTTGGTTGCCCGTCGTTGAGGAGTTTTGAGAGCAATGAGATCCTGTTTCTGCCACGGCTGCCACGCCTGAATAGCATATTCCACATGCGGGCGCACGTAGGCGTTAAGCATTTGGGGAAATATTGATGGTTCAAACCGACCGAAGGCTCTGCGAAGAAGGCCGAAGTGTTGATTTCCGGTTCTCGTCGCCTTCTCTGCTTGTTTGGAACACCCGAGATCTTCCTGTACCAATACACCCAGGTCCCGCTCATGAGAAACCTTTGCCAAGGTGTGGTCTCCAATCTTGTAGGCGCTCACCAGCTGGTGACGCAGATGCATCATTTTGCACTTAGCCATGTTCAATTGAAGCTTGTTACTCTTTGACCATTCATAAATGCAATCTAGGTCATGTTGGAGCAGATCCTGATCTGCCTTGTTACTAATCGCCCGCCATATCTTGACGTCATCGGCGAAAAGCAGGAAGTTTGAGGAGATGACTCTTGCCAGGTCGTTGATAAACACCAGGAATAAGCGCGGTCCCAGCACTGAGCCTTGCGGGACACCACATTCCACCTCAATTGGGTTAGAAAGTGATCCCCTAACACGTACTTGGAGCTTTCGTTGGTAAAGGAAGTTGCCAATCCAACCAAGTACAGGATCTCCGATTCCGTAACTCTGAAGCCGTTGAAGTAGGATGCGGTGATCGAGGCGGTCGAAAGCTTTGGAAAAGTCCAGATAGATGACGTCGACTCCGACCCCATCATCGGCCACTTCCGTCCAACTACCTCGAGCAATAAGTAGGTTGGTGGTGCATGACCGGTGTTGACGGAAGCCATGCTGTTCCACTACCAAGATGTTGCATTTTTCCAGATAGTCCATCAAAGCCTCAGCGACGACTGCTTCCATCACCTTCGCGAGCACAGGGAGGAGAGTCACTGGACGATAGTTTGCAGGATCGGAACGGCTACCGCCTTTAAAAATAGGGGTTATAATGCCACACTTCCACATAATGGGGACTCGTTGTTCATCAAAGCACCTTTGAAAGAACTGTGACAGTGGTTCAGCTAGCTTATTAGCCACAGCCTTCAGTGCCTTCGGGCGGATGTTGTCTGCTCCCGGAGAACTATGTTCGCGCAGTGAGAGTAACTTCCTTAGCACAATTGATGGGTTGAAAATAACATTTGTAAACAGAGGTGTTGGTAATGAGCTTGATATTATGGGACAGGTAGATGTTGCGAGTTCAAAAATTGGTGCGTATTGCAGCCGCAGTGCATTAGCTGCTTCTTCGGCGCTTTGTACTCTACCGCCTGTCGTGAATAGTGGGGGTATTCCATGCTTCACTTTACGAAGCTTATTGACATGCTTATACAGCAGTTTGTTGTTTGCCATGAACTTTTTGGCTAGACACTGTTGATACGTTATTTTGTCCTCATGGACAAGTGTGGTGCAATGGTTGCGATGGGTCAGGAAATTTCCCCAAGTCTCTGAGTCTGGGTTAATCTTGTAGGCACGCCATGCTGCATCCCTTATCGCCAGGCATTTGCGAGTCCTACTCCTTATAATTGAAGGCATTTTCGCGGGACGAAGGGGTTTGGTCTCTGATGCTTTGTTGACGATGTCGCTGAGCTT
Organism: Dicrocoelium dendriticum; assembly: GCA_944474145.2. Lineage (NCBI taxonomy): Eukaryota > Metazoa > Platyhelminthes > Trematoda > Plagiorchiida > Dicrocoeliidae > Dicrocoelium > Dicrocoelium dendriticum. The sequence goes on from OX104063.1 coordinate 206,436,722, forward strand.
ATTAACGAACTCTGCCCAAACGTTGTCAAGGGGACTTTTGTTTGAGAATTCCCAGGAAGCTGCGTCGGCGAGTTCTTTCAATACGTGGTAGCGTGTGATTGTATGAGTTAGTTCCGAGTGTTCATATGGATACTCTGCATAACACACATAGTCAAAAGTTATTACTACGTGGTCACTGAGACGATGGAACGTGGAAGAAACCTTTCCTAGAACTAACTCGTATGGAAGCAGGTCCACAGCAGACGGTTTCATGGATAGCCGTGTTAACACGGCTTGAGCGATTTGTAATAGCCACTTTCATCCTACTCTCAACTCTTCCGTCTAACATATTTGCTGGTCGAATATCCCAAAAACCTACCTGGGAAATACTTCGGATAAATTGAACAAACAGCTATCCTTTGAGATCATTCTGTACCAAATGATCAGACCACATGGTTAGAGTGCATCCCGCACAGTCGAGAAATATACACTTCATGTTGTAATGAATGATAAACAAAGCTAGTCGGTCAGTTGCGTCAGCAGGATGATTTAAGATTGTCGCGGCCAAAAATGTTTTAGCCAGGCAAGGGAATTCGATGTAGGGTGGAAACACCAGAACCACACAAACATCGAGTTAGGATGCAAACAGGTATATTAGCAAAACCGCGTACGACATGATTATGTGTACTTATTCACTGGCCAAGCTGAGGTTGGAATACTGAAACAACCATAAAGAACAATTGCGAAGAAATTTCATTTCGATAAATCTCGTCGGGCGCGTAACGGGTTAAGAACTCATTTAAGATGCTCCTAGTTGTCCCGAATCGATACTCAAAGGACACTGCTTGACTACAACTGAAGCTCTTGCTATCAGACGTCTACAGCTGTAATTATGAAAGCAGAGCTCTCATGCAGGCGCAAATTCTGCCCTGGCCCTGCCGCAGTTAGTCGGCTTCAAGGTCACCAGTCCATTGTGACTTGTTTGAATTTGGTATTGAATGGTGTACATAATAAGATTCCAATTTTATTGTTCCACCTATCATCTGACATCCTGCTAGTGGTGCATACCTAGTAATAACCTTTGTAAATGTCGGTTATCTGCTTCATAATTGTACACGCCTGACGAGACTTATCGAAAAGAAAGTTCTTCGCAATTAATCTCTTGACGTCTGAATGAGCATAATTTATAAGTACAAGACCAGATTAACAAAACATCCTGTCCAAAGATGTTGTGGGCCAAATACGAAATGGCCGGAGGATCTGGGCATCGACCGCAAGTTTACTGAATGGAAGTCCAAATCGCTGAAAGGTTTCCCTTTGAAAATGAATAAAGGCGATTTACTTGCATGCAATCCAATGAAGTCACTAAAAAACACTGAAGAGAGAAAGAAGGATGACCTTGTCCGAAATTCGAGGAAAAAGAATGGATTAAAGAACAGGAGACAAATGGCAATGCGGGTTAGAAAGCGGAAACCGAGTGCAGAATAGGTGATTGCAGCCACAAAGGTAAATGCTTTGATGGTGAGAATGAAAGAATACGCTGTAACTCTAAGAGTAAAAAGGTGAATGCAATACTTTTCGTAGCTCAGGATGCGTCTTAGCATCGTGAGCAACGGTGCTGGCGGAAATAAGGACACAGAAACAAAGTAACTGTTGTATAACAGACACTTGGGGAGTGGAAAGCTCGTGTTACTAAAATAAAGTAGTGTGAAGGATCTGACTCGTATTAAAATTACAGTGATGTGATAATGAAGGAAATATTTGTTCAAAAACTAGCAAGCTCATTAGGATCACGATCAGGCCGCGTCAGAGTTGTAGGGTTCGACATGGAGTTATCCACCAAAGCCGCTCCGGTTGCATTATCCCCGTCTTCATCTTCAGAGGTCAGAGGCAGCAAGGAGATCCGTGAAGGCGACGAAGAAGATGCACGTCGAGAAGCAAATGAATGGTTTCGATTCCGTCGCTTGTACACCGCTGGCTGGAGTGGAAAGCGGCGGTTAAAAGCTCTTGGAAGAGTGAGACTTTTTGTCTACAAAAAGGAGTTCAGAGGATAGTGATGGAAGTATGGACAAGGAAAAAAGAAACGTATGCTATAGAACAGTAGGGGGCAATTACCCATAAGAGGGGAAAATAGAATTGTAGATGGGTAAATACCAGAGCGAGGATTGAGTCATCAAGCTGTCCCCAAACAAATTGAATACCAAAATAAGCTGTAGCAAAACATATGATGAACTAACCAATCACTATTGATTAGCTACCTGTAGCTAATCATTTGTGAGGAGTCCGTGAATTAGACAAATTTCGGTAATAAATTGTATCACCTAAAATACGAATACAAGGCTGAAAAACAGCGCTGCTAGATAGCGCCACTATCGGCTCACTCATCGACCGCTGTTCTTTTGAGTCAGACAGTCGTTCGTCGGGTCAAATTATAGAGTTGAGCGAACATTAAGGTGGGAGTATAGGTCAGTCGACCAGGTAAAGGAGCGAGCGAATGTTTACAAGGTAGAAATGACAAAGCAGACGATTAGTAGTGGTTGGAAGTAGTCATTCAGGACGGACTTGGAAGGGATGTTGAAACAAATGAGAAGCCACTGATATCCGTTCATGTTTGATAAGGGATCACAAACCAAAACAAGGTAGTAAATGAATACATTTGGATGTTGCTCTTCCCAACACCCAAATATATCCATTCAGGATACGGTCCTCGAGATCGGAATGGCAGAGGTTTACCTCAAAATGAGCCGATGTCTCAATAGAGGTTGTGAGTCGCAACCCAACCACACAGCGTGCTTCCAAATTCAACTTGAAGGTAGTAAATGATTTTGAAGCATGACTTAAGATGTGAATTAGCCAAAAGCCGCACTAAATATACCATAAATTGTTGGAACTAAGCAATATCAACCGTCTCATTAAGGTACATCACCTCTCGATTATTTAAAAATTGCTCCAAATAAGTATTTTCCTCACTGAATGATCGAAACTAATTAAGAAACATTATTGCTTTTCTTTAATTTAAACCAAGAGATGCAAAAGGTAATAAGTGAGTGGCTTTTTAAACTAAAATTTTTGAGGAGTAATTGTTTACAGTGAGCCCTCTTCGGGGGTAACAGTCACAAAAAGTATGAGGACCACTGATATGGAAGACAAATGTCATTGTACATATTGAAGAAGTAAGATAAACCCGATAATAGCATATAGTTGGATTTCGGAGTACTCGCCGTGTAAATTGCGACACGCAATCTCGACTGAAGCAACGATCAGCTCGGAAGCGAACCTCTGCCATTTCGATCAGTTGGACCTTATCGCTATCTTCCAACGCTAAATAGATCAAGTCGGGGTCGTATTAAATACACCGTTGTGATGGTTCTCGAGTCAAATGCAATGGCAAGGTGGATTAATCATGAAGTTCAGGCATGTCTGAAAAATAGATCGACAGGACTGCAATACCTGATGATATACCAGGATGTGCGCGAACATGAAACGATATGCTTGGATGACACTCTCAAGCGACTACATGGTTGTACTGATGTTCCCTTCACTACACTCCTTTTAGAGGGAAAAATATGGAGGCCATTGAACAATTGCATCAAAAGGTCTGAGTAGAAAGAGAATTTTGCTACGGTGGCATAATTTAAGTGCGAGTGTGCACGTGACTGTTGCATCGATGAAAGCGCGTCACAGAGACTGCGTATCGTCAAAGGAAGCCCGTGAAGCACTTTAGGTGTACAAGGCGCAAAAACATGATACATAAGCGACAGCACCATTTGTTACGCTAGTAAGCAAATTTCGCATACTATATCTCAAAATCCTACAGCTATCTGCAAATGGACCGGTGTTGCTCACCCTCAGAAGTTGCGGAAGCGAAAGCACTGGATCCAAGGTGCCAGTAAGCGTGTGGGAGATCGACTGCTTTCTCGCCTCGCGCACCGTTCTCCAACACTCTAACCATGCAGAGTAAAAACGAACGTAAATACTGGTGTTCGTTCCTATGCTGCTGTTTTGTGAACTGAATATTTGGCAGAGTTGCAATTGCCATATGGCTATAAAAATAAAATCGATCACTCCGTTGAATGCGTTAGAGTTACCAAACTTACCTGGACAAACGGCTTTATTTGGTCTGGTAGACCAGCTATGTGTTTGATTGTATTTTCTATGGGCTTGCATCTGCTGTAATTACACTGGTTATTAGAACCAGTAAGTAGAATTTGCGCGACTGTGGTTTGAGGGAAGTACGGTTCTCATTGACCGATCGCCCCCACCCAACTGCTCGAGCGTACTGAACAGACTGTACCTAGGGAGTGGCTTGAAGTGACATCCGTCAAGAACACTGTGCTATCTTTAGATACAGATGACTTCATGTCACCGGAAGATGCCTTTCTGTACATGGATTCAGGTAGGTAGGTGAAAACTCCACAGGATCAGATGAGCCTCGTTAAGTCACTGTCAGTTTACTTCCAAGTTTTCCGGTGAAGAACACATTTTTTTTCAAATCGACCGCAACCAGCTACAGTGGTGTTTCTTGAACATCACGACCCATTCTCCACCACCGCTAGTTATTTAACATAGGACAGTCCCAGACATAGTGATCCACTTAAAGGAGAAATAGAGCGTCGCTTAAATCATACAATATGTAAACTCAGGGCCATCTTCAATATGATGGTAAGCTCAAACTCGTGCTCATTAATGCTCGTTCTTTAGTACATGAAAAGCACTTACTCAGTTGTTTTGTCGCCTTTTGTCAGTCTCAAATTCATCTTACGACCGAATCGTGGTACACGAAAGAAGGGTACCAGCAGTACGCCGGTACGCAGTATCGACGCTTCGCTGCCACACAACCACCACAGGTCACACGTGAGCTAAGGATACCGCGAGGGCCACCCTGCCCACATGCAGGATCGAACCCGCGCAGTCAGATTACAAGACAACCTCGTTACCCTTAGGCTACGGGCCGGTGTGGTGCAAGAGTAAGACTGTGAAGCGACTTATTAATACCCGAGGCCAGTTTCTTCCGAAAAGACCGTTGTCATGGTACGGGGTAGCTGCATCCCTTACTGCATGTACAACTTGAGTTTCACAATGTTGTGACGAGTAGCTCTCCCCTGCAAGTTTAATTAGATAACAGTAGGATGCTGGCTGATTGTGTCCAACTGTTGCGCAATCGAAAATAGACTCTTAAGATGCGATGAGACATGCATCCGTATTTTTATCAGTTTTAAAGTAACTGGAGGCGATTTCAACTTGCCAGACATTTCATGGATTGGGCACAAGGGAATCGGAAAGCATAGTACACTTTCAACTTGTCTGCATGAAGAAAGCTGGACACAGCATCTGCTACGAGGATGTATGATGATCTAGACTTTATACTCACCGCTAGTTAGGTAATTGCTGTTATCAACGTGCTAGATTATCTACCCGCAAGTGATAAAAAGGTTGACAGTTGTAAAAGGGACATTTCAGACATACCAAAAGCTCCGTTGAGACAGGTGTGTAATCTTGGTAGAATAAACTGGAGAAACTATGGTGTCTTCGTGCATACTTTTGACTGGACCGATTTCTTTCCGTCTTATAACCCAAAAGTGCCCTCAAATATTTTAGGAGAATATGAATCAATCCATCGAAACGCAATCGCCTGCCCGAACTTACCCTCAGAACAAGTCTCATCTCAAGGAAAAACAGATAAGGACTGTTTCCAAACGTTTCGAACAAACTCTAGAGTATAGGGTATTATGCAGGCTCTAAAAATGTTGATAAAAAAGTGAAGACCGGACAAGCTAGCAACTCAATAAAGAAACTGTTATCAAATATAGCGTCATACTACTGCTGCGGATAGCGAGATTACTCAAGGAACGGATTCGCACACAAAAATCGTCCGCCGCCACGTTATTACATCCGAGGGTGCTCTTATTGGCATGCGTGACGCTGAAGCCAGTGCTTTTACAACTGTGAATGATGTTTATTGGAATCACTTCACACAGTACTCTGGGCCATATATTTCCCACATAGATTTCGAGCGGTTCTATTAAGCGCCAGCTGCTTGAGAAAATAAAATTCACCTGGGAGCAGATGGAATCCCTCTTCCGTACAAAAGTACGGCGGGGATGACATCTACTTGCTACTACATCTGTTTACCATATCAATAACAGCTGAATTACATGCAGATAAGTGGAAATTAATGACAGACCCCGCCACAAAACCGGGCGCCTTGACACAACAAAAACCATCGGCATACAAATCGCATTCCTTTAATTTCCAGAATCGTGAAGCATCTCCTTAGAAGAGAAGTTCCTAACCTTTACAATATAGCTTTACAAAAACGCGCAGATACCAGTTGACAACTAGATTCCGTTGATCAAGTAGCGAAATCTTTGTCAATCAGACTTTCCAGAGACCTTCGACAGTGTCACAGAGAATATTTATTACATAAATTTCGCAACAGTGGCATCGCAGACTCAATACTATCTTAGTTGGGAGAGTTCATCACTAGTGGGAAACAAATAGGATCGACGAACATCTGTCAGAGGAAAGATATGCTACTGGTGTCGTATTACTAGGTAATGTACTCGGCCCTCTTCCTTTCTGATATATGTAAATGATCTTCACGCTAGCAAAAACAGAAGACCTTACGTGTCTGCTAACCATAGAAAAAATTGCCTATGCCACGGAATATCTACATTTGTTTCCTATTTCTGAAATCCAAAGTGACCTGGTTTCACCGGGAGAATCGTGTGTCAGACCTACTATAAACTTTTCAACAATTGAATGCAACATCATGTGCTATGGGTGCACTTCCACTGGGAAGTTTGGTTTTGCGTGACATTACACTATCTTCAAGTGACTCGGTCGATTCAAGCGTTACTCGGGTTCGTTGAACTCAAAGGAACCCTGAGCATACAGTTGCGAAAACACGATAAACTACTGCGATGATAAACCGCTTGTTTATAAAAAGCGAATTTAACCTTCCGTCGTTCAATGTATATGCTTGACCACGAGTAAAATACTGTGCCACCACCTACAGAAGCATTGGAAGATATGGCACGTGTGCAGTCGGAGCAACACCGAGGAATATTAGGAAAAGAATTGTGGGCCGCACCCTCAACCTTTTCTTATAAACCGAACCGCTATGACTTCGAGAAGTGCAGAAAAATCTATCTGTTTCAAAAAATTACCAACCGATAGAGACACACTAGTTGCTACCGACCGGCATTCCAAGAACCTTCACCGTACAACCTAAGGAACAAAGAATATGTGATACAGCTACCCGTGGCCGTGCACGTGTACGATGCGATATCTTTACACATGAGTATCCCATGCTATGAGATCAATTGCTTCAAGTCAACAGAAGTTCATCTTCGATTCAAACATCTAAAAACAACTAAAAATGTACTTAACTGCCGAAAATAGCAAACAATTGCTCTGCGTTGATTGCACTGATTAATGGGTTCACGAAAACGAGCCTTATAAAACCGAAACCGTCGCGGAATACAATACAGAAGTGCGGTTGATGGAACAATGGTTTTATACAAGCAAAAAACCCAACAGATCCCGTAGGATGCCCATGATGAATATTGAAAAACATAAAAAGGTCAGTAAAAGTATGTTCACCCCGGAGGACTCACCGCGGTATATGTGATATAAACCGTAAATGCACTGTAAGTCTATAAGGAATGACGATGATAGGACGTTGATAAAAGTCGTGTCATCTTCTGGTAAACATATACAGGTGAAAATTGCAGAATGTATCCTGGGAGTTGGCCGGCAGCGAAATCTCTAACAGACACTCGTGTTTGGCCATGGGCAATGAGTCAGGTGAGATGGCAAAGAGAAGTTACTGTACGGTCAACTCGGATATGAACTCTACGAGCGTGGGAACATAGATAACAGATTCCACGTTTGACAAACGAGTAAAAAATTGCGAAGGCATTCCAAACGACTGTACTGCACTGCCAGTTTGAGATGGTGACATCTCAGACTACTGTTGTAACTGGGCTCCAGCAAATGCTTGCATGTGTGATTGGGATCTCTCAAAATAAGGTCCAGATACGATCGCCGGTATTGTCCGCTGAAGCCTTCGAACACACGTAGCCTTTGTTCATAGGTCAAACGTTACAAACCTATGACATTCTTGGTTGCCCGAAGTTGAGCTATCTACAATCCCGTGAGAGCTCTCCTCAGCCATGGCTGCCAGACCTGTATTGCCTAACTCATGTGTGGACGTATGTATGAGCAGAAAAAATTGAAAAAGCGGACCGGACCAAAATGCTAGAAGACATGTGAATCTCCTGGTTGCCGAGTTTGTAGAAGCACGCCAGCTGGTACTGTAAGTGCATCACTCTACATCCATCCACACTAAATCGAAGTAAATACTGGAGTGACCACACGTATACCCTATCAAGATTGGCTTGAAGTAATGTAATATCATCTGGCGTATTGATCGCCCTCTTCACTTTGATTTCATTGATATAGAGCAGACAGTTCGAGCTAATGAGGTATGTGATATCATTGATATACGACAAAAACAACCGCGATCTTAGAACCAATCCCTGTGGTGTTTCGCATTCAGCTGGGATGGGATTTCTCAGGGAGTAACGCACTGGTACTTCCAAGCGCCGGTGTAGGAGGTTTAAATTCCACACTAGGAGAAGATCACCAATAAGAAAGATCTGGGATTTGTAGTGTAGGATGCCATAGTCCAACCGGTCGGATGTGTTAGATCTTCACGTTTTCTCGCTATTCCGAATTAAACACTAAAAAATTTCTCCGCAAAAATTCTAGCCCAGCCGAAGAAAAATCAAAAGTCCAACGTCCTTGACCACGAAAAACGTGTTAACAAAAACGCTGTCAAAAACGCCGCCAAAACGCTATACCACTACGCCAGACATATAGGGGGCTCAAGGACTTTCAGTTTCTAGAAAACGTTGTAAATGACGTTCCCGCGCTAGCCCTGAATCGTGCCTGGCGCCGATTTTGCGTGATCTTCCCGGTAATCACGTACAAGTACTGACTGACCAGGTTTAAACGAACGTCACTTAGCACTATACCGCCGATTAAAGTCACGTTCCATCTTGAGGTTCCTTTCACAAGCTATGAACTCTGAGGACGGCCGAACAGCATTAAATGGCATGCGAAGCTTTCTCTTCATCATTGCCTCTGCCAGTGATATTCCACCCGGCGTTTGTGGATTTTGTTCAGTCGGTACAGAAAAAGGAAGCGGTCGATCACCTTCTCTAGGTATCCCTCCCTCCTTGATTTGAGGAGAGCGCGTTTGAATGTATCCACAAATCTCTCCGTTTGGCCGTTCGATTGTGGGTGGAATGGTGGAGACCGCACGTGTTTGATGGCGCAGCGTTTGCAGAACTCCGTGAATGTGGCCGAAGTAAACTGTGCTCCATTATCCGACACTAATGTTTCAGGGCAGCCGAACCTGCTGAAGATTTGTCGCAACCTCGAGACTGTTGCGCTGGTTTTTGTGCTGCTCATGAAAGACACTCCGGGCCACTTTCTGTAAGCGTCGACCACCATGAGAAAGTTCTGGTCATTGACTGGGCCTGCAAAGTCGACATGAACACGGCTCCAAGGTTTAGGCCACGAGTGGAGTTCAGTCTTCGGCTGTGCTCTTGTAGCGGTAGCGCAGTTGCTACAACTTCTATCTAGCTGCTCCAGCTGTGTCCATAAATAGCCAATACACATAAGTTCGGGCGAGCGCTTTCATTCGGTTGATCCCAGGATGTCCTGCATGGAACTGTCGCAGCACTCTTTCTTGCAACGTCTGCGCGATAACTACTCTCTCCGAGATCGACGCAATCGTTCACAATGGAGAGCGAATGACTTCGCTGATAGAACTGCTGCATTTCAGCAGATGACCACGAACGTGGCCAGCTGGTTCTGTGGAAGTGTGTAACCTTCTTCAGGATTGGATCTCGAAGCGTTTCGGCCCGCACAGCTTCGGCCGTAACTGGCAGACCATGTAATGCCTCGCTCACCAAGAATTTGACATCAGGTTCGATCTCAGCTGAGCCTATGATGGTGTCCTCGTGTTCTTGCTGCTGGAAACCAATGAGGCGTGACACGGCATCTGTCTGGCCCATCGAAAGCGTTGACTGATAACGGATTTCAAAATCATAGCCAAGCAAGATGAGTGCCCATCGTTGGAGTCGATTGGCCGTATAGGCAGGAATTCCCTTCTTCGAGCCGAAAATGGCCAGTAGCGGCTTGTGACCCGTCAAGAGTTGGAAGCGGCGACCATACAGAATCTTGTGAAATTTCCTTATAGCAAAATCTATGATCAATGCCTCCTTCTCGATCTGACTGTACTTTCTTTCGGCTTTCGTCAGCGTCCACGCGGCATGTGCGATCGCCTTCTGAGATCCATCTGGGAACGTATGGGAAACTACGGCACCGATCCCTAGACTCGACGCGTCTGTGGCGAGGACAATTTCTCGGAACAGGTCAAACTGAGTCAGGAGTAGGTCTGAAGCCAGCAATGACTTGACCCGCTCAAACACAGTCTGGCATTCTGGCGCCCAATTCCAGGTTTGGCCCTTGCTCAACAACTTGTTCAGCGGAGCACACAGGCGATGCAGTTCGGGTAGAAAAGCGCTGTAACGACTGATTAGGCTACATAATGAACGTAGCGATTGCAAGTCCGCAGGCGGGGGCATCTTTTGAATAGCTCGGATATTTTATGGATCAAGGCGACGACCGTCTTTTGAGAAAATGAAGCCGAAAAACTTGATGCTTGGTGTAAAAAATGTACACTTGTCTTCACGGATACGGCAACCATATGACTGGATGCGTTCAAGCACTTCAGCGAACCGCTCAAATAGTTCTTCTGCCGTCCGACCCATTAAAATGATATCCTCCATGTACGCCGAGGCTCCAGAAATTCCCGTGAGCATGGTGTCCATCAGCTACTGGAAGATGGCTGGTGGCGTTTTCACTCCAAATGGGAGGCGGTTGTACTGGTACAAGCCACGATGAGTGTTGATGGTCAGCAATTCTCTCGAGCTTTCATTAATCTCGACCTGGAGGTAGGTATCGGACAAGTCGAGCTTGGCGAAACACTTTCCACCATTCAGCTTAGCAAAGACATCCTCTAGTATCGGAAGGGTATATTGATGGTCATCCGGTGCGGCATTCAGGCCAGTCGAAAAATCGGCGCAGACACGCACTTTACCGTTCGGCTTTCTCACAGCAACGATCGGCGCAGCACATGAAGAGTAGTTCACTGGTGTGATGACATCGGCTTGTTCCAGTCGGTCGAGCTCCTGATCAAATGCTGCCATGGCTGCATACGGTACCGGTCTTTTTGCTCTGAAGACTGGTTTGGTTCCTTCACGAAGACACAACTTTGCTTTGAACTTAGTGCAGTGACCGAGACCATCTTCAAACAAGGCGGCAAACTTCTGCTTTAGCTTTCTCGTCATGTCTTCTATCGACAATGATGCATGGACTGAATCGGTTTGGACTCTATTTCAAAGCTGACTCATTGGAACATCTAAACAGTTGTAACTTTTCCATCCAATCAAGCCCAAGGAGGTTCAAATTTGGTCGGTCAGAAAAGTAGCAGGTTCCGGCCTGTTCCACTCCGTTGAATGACATTTTGCAAGTTATTTCTCCGACCAACTTCAGCACTCCACCGGATGCGTTGTGGGCGACTTTGTTGGAATCAACCATCTTCGGCTCCTTTATGTGCTTCCAAGTGTTCTTGGAAATGATCGTTATATCTGATGCCGTATCGAACTGCAGCCTGGTTGGGATTCCGTTGATGAGCACAGTGATAAATCGGCGGCGTGTTCTAGAATCGCTGTGAAAAGTGGCAATCACCGATAGTGATTCTGCGTCAGGCTTCCGGAAGCTCTTCCTTCGGTAGGACTGCTTCCCGTTTCTTGGCCCGGACTGATGACAAAAATCTTCCTTGTGGCCGCGTTTATGGCACTTATCACAAATGTGACGCTTGGATGGACAGTATCGTGCGAAATGCCATTCACCATATGACCAACAAGGTGTAGGCGGCTTGTTCGAGCCAGCCTTTAGTGCTTTTGCACGGCATGAGCAGTATCGACAATGATGGGGCGACTCTGCTCAATCATAGCGGATGTTTCAAAGTGATCAACCGTTTGCATTCACCTACAAGAAACTTCGATGTCAAATCTGGATCTTGATCCAACTTAGCAAAGAGCCGAGCGCGGATTTCCGCGTCGCGTGGAGACTGTAAAGCACTGACAAATATGAGACACCTAAACTGGCTATCCGTGAAACAGCGGGAGTTGAAACGTTCACATTCACGGTTCAGCATGTCTGCTAGTGCCCCATAATCGTTCGTATTATGCATAAGAATTGGTAGCGGATGCTAAACAAAGACGTTTACTCACCAAAAATTTGTTTGCGTGTTGCCACTGCTTCGTTAAAAGTGATGTTTTTCGACTCTTTGGGCAGGATGTCGTCAACGAATCTTGAATGTTCATCAATACCGAGCTTACGGAGCAAAAGACGCACTTTCCATGAATCATTTTGACGGCCGAAATCCCTCCGGAACATGTCCTCCCAGCGTTTGAACCACGCCTCGAAAGTGCATTCGGAATCAGCATCATAATGAAATTCATTGATTGAATTCGTAAGAAGATCAAAAGAAAAAGCCTGCGTGTCCCGTGTAACTGATCCGTTTGACTGTACGTTCAAGCACTGCGTCAAACTTTCAATCAGTTTCATTTGTTACTGAAGAAGCGGCTTTTTCGGCGGAAAAGTCTGTAACATTTTCGTGCTTGTCCATCGCCATTGTTAGATGATCACGTTTTCTCGCTATTCCGAATTAAACACCCAAAAATTCTAGCCCAGCCGAAGAAAAATCAAAAGTCCAACGACCTTGACCGCGAAAAACGGGTTAACAAAAACGCAGCCAAACGTAGCCAAAAAACGTCGCCAAGACGCTGTACCACCGCGCCAGACATACACCAAATATATAGGGGGCTCAACGACCTTCGGCTTATAGAAAACGAAGGCCAACTGGTAAAATTAACAGCTTCCCTGTCAAAACTCCGTATGCTGGCGATCACGTGAGGGATTGAATGTTCCGGAATCTTCGAAATCAATGCACGATCGAAGATAATCGATTAATTGCGAAAATAATGGGTTTTCCTTTATGTTTTTACCCTTTTCCGGATAGAATGCCTTTGAGACGTCGAGAAAAATCACACCAACACCTGTGTCGGAGTCTACTGTCTCGGTCTAGCTGGATCATGCTAGTAGTAGACTTGTGGCACATGACTGCTTTTGTCGAAACCCATGCTGTTCTGACACAAGGTAGATAAATTCTTTCAAGTAGGCTATTAGCGCATCAGCGATAATGGCTTCCATGACCATTGGAAGTACTGGCAGCAGGATTAAGGGACGGCCGTTGACCGGATCGGAACGATTACCTCAACTGTGAATTGGAGTAACCAACCCGTGTTTCCACATGTCGGGTAAATAGAATTCGTCAAAACAATGCTGGAAGAATTGAGTCAAAGGCTCAGCTAAGCTCTCTCCTACAGCCACAACTGACTTTGAGTGAATGTTATCAATACCAGGAAAGCTGTGCTTACTTATATTCAATAGCAAATTTTAGAATAGTTTCTGCCTTGAAGGATATATGTGTGAGACAACCCTTGCCATAGATTTTGGTGGCAACTGATAGCACTGAAAAGTTGGAGCATATCGCAGGCGCAGGGTATTTGCCGCCTCCTTTGGTGTCCGTATGGGTCTATCCGTTGTTTGAAGTGGAGAAATCACCGTTTCACCTTATGTAGACAGTTGACGTGTTGATACAGAAGCTTGTGATTTGAGGCCATACGCACCGCAAGCTTCTGCTGGTACGCCATTCTATCCTCGCAAAAAAGTTGAGTACAGTGGTTAGATTAGGCCGCAGAGACCATCCAGTTCTCGGAGAGAGTTTGTAGAGATGCCAGGTTGAGTTTCGCATCGCTATACACTTGCGTGTCCTGCTTCACAGAAACGATATCATAGTTCTCGGGCGTAAGGTCCTAGTTGCCGAGGCTTCGGCAACCAGAGTTAAACCGTCTGACGAAATGTTCCCATGCATTAGCTGGTGCCTCGTCTGCCAGAAAGATCCACTTGGCTATGTCACCTAGTCGAGCTAATATGTCGTAGCGTATAATCGTTCTAATTGTCAGCAGTTTCCATGGGATATTCTTCACAACAGATGTATTCGAAGAGTAAGACTACATGAACGCTGCGGCCCAAGGGGACGTTGACTATTAGCCTCTCGATCATGAGCTTTTCGTTGGTGAATATACTGTGCAGCATAAACGGCTCTCCTGTCTCTGAATCTGGTGAGGGTGTTGATGTGGGCATACAACAGGAAACTGGAGATAATCTCATGCATTTCCGACTTGAACTACTCTCCAGGAGCGGCTTGGGATTCCGGTGGGTAGATGTTGAAATCGCCAGTAATAAGAATGTGGCTGTACTTCCTGTTTATCACCCGCCTTAGAGAGGATGCCAGACAAAAGTCCATCTCTGGCGTAAAAGAGGGAGGGCGGTAAATGATTACAACCAAGCAGGCGTCGTCGACTGCACCAAACTGAATCCTCTACCGTGTTGACCGGATCCTCTATGGGCACACATTGGAAGTCACTGCGGAAATACAGAGACACACTTCCCACTTTGCTTGATAAGTCGTGCCGAACAACGGACATGCCTAGGAGTGTGATCTCGATGCCACTTATGTCGGGGCGTAACCATATCTCCATTATGGTAATGAGGTCACAGACCTTTGCTCCTTGACTAAATCGCAGTTCAGAATACTAAGAAAGCCTTGAGTATTAGTGTACATAAAAGAGAGCTTGTTTGAAGTTTTTGACAAAGAACATATGAAGGATGTGAATCCGTGCCGATGGTTGAAAAGCCGGCACCTAATAGTTCTTTGAAAGATTTGCCAAGTGTCGATATGAATGCAATGTGTTTTGGGTCCCATCTGCAAATACGGCAAGTAGTCCATCCTAAGCTTTCCAGATAGCCACAAGCCTTAAAGCCGTTTTCTGAGTCCCTATTGTGGTTACATTAAGTCGCGAGTGGCTGCGGTCCTCTAACCGCTATCTACAAACGTGTATTGCGTAATATTTGCCAGCTGAGGATTAAGTTCGGCACCGTTTGTTGTGACTGAGCCATTAGATTCAGTATCCTCGGGCCACTGCCATTGTAGTGAGATAACACAGGTAACCGAGAAATCGACTGAAGCATAACGTCACCACCACAGGCAGTTTCACGGATCTATCACCGTTCTTCCAGGTCATGCGCATGGGCTTCTCTGTCGCTCTGGCAGGTCATGAACGAAAAGGATTTTTATGCTACGCTCTGTGTGGTAGTCGTTTAAATTATTTGTGTTCCGCTGGTGTTCGCTGCATGTAACATTCGGAAAAAATGTGTGTCTCACTGTCTTTATTCCACAGGCGGTATGTCGAAAACAAACACCGTCCCGACTACATTTGTGGATCCCAATGTTACTCGTAGTAGCCGGGACTCATCGTAGCGCGTCGAGTGTGGATGTCTAGTGATGCACATTAAGTTAGTCGGCTTGACCCGAACTCCAATTTGACCACAAAGGAAATTCCACTTTTTTAATGGATAAATAAGTAAGGGGTAAATTCTTCGACGGTGCGAGGCACAGTCCAAATGACTGGTTTGGTTATTATGTAAAACGGGATCGCATGGGACGGATAATATTTCTTTGAGTTCTTTTCAGAGCAATTCCCAAATTATTTTGAGGTGCAGATTGATTGGTTGCATCTTTCAAATAGATGGAGAAGTTGATGATAATGATAATAAATGCAGATAAATCTAAATGTTATAGTAAAGGAATACGGCCAACCGCGGAATCGTCAACAGGAGACCTGTTTCTATGCAGAGTAGTCCCTCGAAGTATTTCACCCGCACTTCCATGTCTGCTCTGATCGTGTGCTGGTGTGGCTTTAAAGCAGGTTAGCCATTATATTAAGGACTCTTTGTAGATGTATATATGTAGACATTCAGAACATATAGCCCGTATCATTAGTCGTTTTTTGAGTCAAGCACTTTCATTACTCATCCTGCTGTTTACTCCTTAAGATACTTGCCTTGGAATCAGGAACGTTAGTGCATATAAGTGTCAGGGCATCGTAGTTCCGCATGGACTTCGGTGACGTCTCTGCAAGTTGCACCTAGTTCTTGACCAGTAGTAAGGCTGTAAAGGATGAACCTACCGAAGTCGCACTTTGATTAGATCGAGCAGCAACGGTTGCATACGTGGATCGACCATTGGAGACGTTCACTTTTTGTCGATTAATCGGAAGTGAAGGTGTTACTGATGTTGCATCAGTTACCTTGGATAATAGGATGTGAGTGGAGGAGCCGGGCATGCATCGATCGTTCGCGAAGACGAGTTGGTTCGTGGTTCCCAAGGTTTCTGGTACTGCGAGTCTGTGGTAACGCCTGGCGCAAGGTGTGCAATTTTCGCGCTTAAACTATGTTCAGTCTTGACGACTAGGCTGTCGTCGTTTTCAAATTCGGTGGAAAGAATCACTGCCATAGAAAATATTTTCAGTAGTTGGAGTTTGTCAAACCGGACCTAAAAAGTGCAAAGCCAGCGATGTGCGATAAAATGTTACAGAGAAAATGCGAAAACACTTGGAGTAAAATACGATGCGACCGTTGGTGACGATTGTGTTGGTGGGGAAAAACGTTTGTCGACACAACATGTGCCTGCCTAGTTCTCTAACTTGCGTATTCTGCTTCTTTTTGTCAGATAAATTAGCTTCATTTTTCTTTTTTCCGCGTTGCAACATGCTTCGCTCGCACTCAGATTGATGACTCACCGATGGCATTTGAAAACGTGAGTACACCGATAGGCTGGCTAATGAGATTTATCTTTGACACTTAGCTTCCATACTGCATCTTACTCAATTCTTACTTGGCTTGAAGACCCACCGATAGATCTTGAAAAGTTTATGCACATCGGTGGGTTGGATAGATTAAGTTTATTCTTATGCTTCCTCTAATGTTTTATCCTTCGTACCCAACGCATGAAATATGTGGACCTGCTGAATGGAAAAGGTGTTGATACCCCTTCAATAAATCATTTAAGGTATATAATTTTATTTTATCTCTATAACCATACCTTGTAACCAGCGCAAAGTCCGTCGTTCGTTCTAAGTCATTTAAATAGTTAAAAAAACAGACAGTTTACAACTGGACTCACTACCGTCGAAGTGCTATGTCGTCCGCTCATATGTTCTCGTTGCTGTTAGTATACCAATGGTGTGTAGTTAATCACAATTCCATGTGCTGACTATTGCTTTACTTCCCTAATCTGCAATCATTAAGTACCTCGATTTGCACACAGCTTTCGATCGAGTGCCACATGAAAAAGTAATATCCAAATTGATGTCGTAGGGAATTGCGGAACCCCTGCTTTCGTGATTCAAATCGTGTCTTACGAATCGAACGCAGGTGTTACAGATTCGGGGACACAAATCTGAACCAACAGCTGTCGCATGTGGTGTAGCACAGGGCAGTGTCCTTGGTCCTATACTGTTTTGGATGTATGTTAACCATATAGTTTACGCGGTGAAGTTCGGAACACCATACGTGTTTGCCGACGATATAAAAATTACCTACACTTTTCACCCCGCTATCATAAAGGAAACTGCAAATATGATGTAGCTCAACCACCATGCGCTCCGAAGCTGGTGCTCAAAGTGGGGAATGATATTATGTTATGTTACACTATGTCTTACAACTGCGACATAACATCTAGCAATTTAACCATTTGTGATAAGCTAATTAATATATGCCATATTGTTCGTGGCTTGGGACTGAGATACTCATGCTCGCTCAACTTCTCCGAACAGGTTGCCTACGTCACTGCAAAGATCAGATAAAGCATTATGATGTAGAACTTGTAAAGTAAAAGAATCCAGACTCTGCGCTTATTCATCACTTTCACATCCACTTTTGGAATACTGCTCGATGGTGTGCGTTAGCGCAAACCAATGAGACCACATTGTGTACTAGAACATGTACAATAAATAGTCACAAAGCACTTATTAGGAACATTATTGAAATCAGAATATTCCGAGCGATGTGTGAAACTCTAGCTTGATCCCATCTGATTGAGGCGAATGAAGCACAACCTAATCATACTATAGAACATCCTACTCAAGAAAACGGGTTTCCAAACTTAACATGGCAATACAACAAGTACCATCATGCAACACAGGAAATAAGGAACATTCGGTAGTGTGATGCAGGTCGAAGACCACCAGGTTCGCTAACTTCTTCCTTAACAGATATGTACGAATCTGGAACAAATTGCCGACCGATATCCGTGCTAGCAATTCACAGAGCAGGAATTTCAAATAAGGACCGGCAAATACTTGACCGTGCAAAATGTGATCCGTCTTTTGGGCTGTCACATAACAAACAGTCAAGCATACGAACAAGGTCCAGGATGTATATGATCCAGAAACCAGTCAACAACCCAGATCGAATATTGCAACAGTAAGGCACCTACACCCGCCGTCTTAAGCATAGTTCCTTCTTACCTATGCCAATGACAAAGTTGTCACCAAAAGGTGTATTATAAGGGAGGACGTCATTCAAACAAACTTCCACATTCCTCGTATTCATTGTCGATGTTCCCATTACTTTTGTTGCAGTTTCCCTTACGTTTATCTATTAGGGATGCCCCTCTTGCTCCAGTTTTATGTGAGTGCCACTACCAGAATGGTTGGCGGCATCCGGTTTCGGATTTGCCTGTCACTGTGGCCAGCCACATATATATATATATATATATATATATATATATATATATATATATATATATATATATATATATATATATATATATATATATATATATATATACCAGAATACGATACTACTAAATAGCCATGAACAAAGCGACCATCTTCGATTGTGACGCGCACTCTCAACTGTGGCCTCGGTTGGCTTTGCAGTCAGTCTATGCCAATACAATCACTGGGACCGTCATCAAAGTCCAGGGTTTCGTTGTGCCTTCCTCCCACCCCTAATGATCGCTATTTTGACTTTTTTTGCAACAATCCACTTGAACGATTTCTGACTGCCGTCTATTTGGAAGCTTATTGGAATAAAAAACGCGCTGAACCCATGGAAAAGGAATTCCGTTTGGTTGTGTAATTTGAATTTCCCCCCCTATATCTTATGAGCGGAGCAGCTTTGCTGGGCCCTGTCTCGGGTCGCTGAGAATATACCAGTTAATGAAGTTATTCGGTTCTGCTAAATTGTGCACGAACAGTTTGGTAATCGGGATGGTGCGACCGAGTTAGTTTTCTGAACATCTGTGGATGAAAAGAACTGGCCGTAGTTCAGCTCGATGTGTGTAGGCGGTTGCGGCAACGTGGGGTGCCGTTTGGTTGTAAAAAGAAAGAGCGAAGAGCACCAGGTGTTCACAGCCAGCATGAACTTCGGCAATGTATGTCCTCCCTGTGTGAGTGAATTCGATTGACAATCCACGACCACAACAGCATCTAGAAACTGTAGGCGCGAACTGTATTAGGGTACTTGCGTACGACTCAAACGAGACTGGTGCCAATCAGTGCCTCGCATGGGAAACAGACGACTTACAGTGACGACTAGCAGCTCTTCGCACCAGACAATCGAGGTAGCGACGTTCGGTGAGAAAGAATCGCACCGACGATCGCATAGGGTACAATCATACTTGACAAGTCACGCACTGTGAGACGCACCAAGTAGTAATCATACATGTTACTGCAGCCCAACGGCAAGGACAGGGTAATAAGTAGCACGGTACGGACGAATGTGACCTATCAGTGGAAACAGATGGTTCCCTGTTGGCAGTAGAGATTCATTTGGTACCAAACTGAATCATTAAATGAAGACAAGCTGATGAGCCTGCATTAGTTGAGCGTTGCCGACAGACGATCGCGGACACAGTCAACTCCACCGCACGTATGAAAGGCGCTTGGGATCCTTGGTCACAACCATGTCAGGTGCACTCGGTAGATAAGAGAAGCAAGTGTGAGAGAATGACGACATCGCTATTGCCACACACGTATGATAGTGGCAGCGATGGACTAGTTTTACTAACTCAGTAACACCCCGGAGCAAGTACGGTGAAGATGATGAAAGTCGCAGCTGAGGGGATCGATGGTTCGCGTGACCATAATAGACGGAATATCGATAAAGTGACGCCTCGTCAAACAGGAGCACAAAGATCGCGGTCCACGTAACATGCAATACACCGGAACAATTCCGTAGTTTATTCCAGTTAGTAGAGGACAGAATAAGCGTTTTTATTCTCTCTTTCTAATGGGATGGGGGTGCTCACTTACCCAAGGTGGCCGTAAAATCCAAATGGAACTTGGATTCTTCAGCAAACTGGATTGCCTGTATAGGGACATGGTATCCGTATTCCCAAACATTCCCCTTCTTTCCACACAGAAGGCTGCGCGTGTGCTTCGAACATTCGCACTATTAAATATTTAACCGTTTACTCCGCACCACTTGCCTATCATTGACTTCTCGAGGTCAAATATTTTACCTATGACAAGCGGCCGATTATCGAATTGCTACACCGTAACGTTGAAGCACGATGTCGCACGCCTTCCTCTGTCTGTCCTCTCTCATTACGATTGCAAACATATTCGTAATCGTTTTACCGTTTTGGATTTGAACGATAAACTAAGGCAACAGGAATTTGCGTTTTATTTCCTCTGCCTAGACAAAGTTGACAGTTTAGGTTACTAGCCTACAGGTTTCCGATCTCGTCCTGTGCGCTTTACTAAGTTTAGGCTTCGTATCACCGTTACGGTGGTCATGATCATCAAAATGCAAGCAGTTGGTGTAATTACACACCCAGCTGTGATTACTGCAGTTGTTGGGGAGCAAGCGAACCGGTCTACAATCGCAACATTGTTGTGGTAGAACGAGGAGCTACTGAGGAAGTGCAGCACGAAGCA
Organism: Dicrocoelium dendriticum; assembly: GCA_944474145.2. Classification (NCBI taxonomy): domain Eukaryota; kingdom Metazoa; phylum Platyhelminthes; class Trematoda; order Plagiorchiida; family Dicrocoeliidae; genus Dicrocoelium; species Dicrocoelium dendriticum. Next base: position 206,457,697 of record OX104063.1, read on the forward strand.
GTGCTGTGCACTACAGTAAATAAACGATGAAGTAAACCGGTGAACGCTCATTTAATGTGGGCATGTACCCAAGTGAGGAACAATCAACTGTCAAAGAAGATGCCCCAGAATGAAAGCGTCCTGGTTGCTTCATTCGGAGTTAACTGAGAAGTCTAGCGCTAGACAGCAAAAGCCCAGTGTGTGTCGAGACCGTATACTGCAAGCAATCACCCAGGAGCGCGACCCTGGAGTACTAGTCCAGGCTGGTCTGGGCTGCCCAGAACACCATCAGAAGGCGTCAAAGACTTGGAACCAACATGTTAGGATGCTGCGGAGGGTATTCGGGCGGATTGATCCCTCTGTCTTTTCGCAGTTAATTAACATCTACCTGCGGACTCATGTGGAATACGCAATCCATGTCTGGCACAAGCAAGATCTTGCAGCGCTCGAGACTCCATAGCCCCGAGCCACGAAGCGGGTCAAAGGGTTGTTCCATCTTCCTTATTAATTTAGACTGAGGACCCTAAAATTATGCAGTGACCGGTATCGGCACCTATGTGGCGACCTTATTATGACCCACCAGGAACCCCAACCACGTCTGCCGCCACCCACTACAACTGAGCCACAACACGAATTTTTGGGGCTACCAGTTCAAGCTGGCTACACAATACAGTCGGCTAGAATGCCGATGGAACTTTTACTCTCTTCGTGTGTGCTATCCATGGAACGCCCTCCCAAAGTTACGTTTGTCTAAAAAACGCACTGACGTTGCCCTAACCCATCTACATTACGAGATATAGCCTGTGTCTCGATAAAGGATATAGTGCGACGAAAGTTCCACAACCAGAATTAACCTACACAACTGAGATTGGCCCTTTCTGCATGCCTCTGTGTTAACATTGTGGTAAGTCCACCAAAACGATTTGCACCTTAGCACTGTTTTCTATCCACTATATAGAAGCAAATGTTGGTAGCTCAGGTTGTTCAGTTGGTTGTCTGATTGTTCGCTGAGCTCGGCAGGTGGACTGCAAACGTTTCGTCACCACTCGAGGTGACATCGTCAGTGAGTGTGAGTGATCGATCTCCTAGCCGCTAGTCTGAGTTTGGATTGTTCGACGAGCACATGACCATAGAAATCGATCTCTGATTCTCACCTCGTAGTGTACGCGCGTGTGACTCTTCGCTTGTCGTCGTTCGATGCAGTAGTCTAGCGCTCTGTTCCGTTAGATTTCTTCTACTAATTCGGGGATCTTTCATCTGTAGTGCTGTATATATAGCATCTATTTCAACGTGTCGGTTTATTGAACTGTCGGTAGAATACCATGCTTCCAAGAATTCTCTAGCTTGCCTCGAATTTCCACGTGCTAGGATCTTAACGTTCTCTAGGTCGAAATGGTGGCCGTCTTGGTCTTCATGCATGGAAACCAATGAATGCGGGTCGTGTCTCCGTATGGCCATTCTGTGTTCATTGATCCGTGTTGATAGTTTCCTTCCAGTTTGCCCGATGTAGTGTTTGTCACACTCTTTGCAGTTAATTTTGTAGATGCAGTTATGTTTCGCATTGCGCTTTTTCCTTCGCTGTTGTTCTGCCGCTTTTGCATCGTTTTTTGTCATGTCGATAGCGTGTGTCACAGCTAAAAATGTACCTGTCATGGGTGCATTCTTGACTTGAACAATGCGGTCACCTTTAAGTAAAGCGCTGTTCAGGTGGTTAACAAAAATAGTCTGTGCATCCTCTGTGTAACATATGGTACAGGAACAACAAGACATGTCTGGAGCACACCCCTACAAAAGGTTCACAGCTGAGGTTGCGGAGTTTTCGACAGTTTTGTGTAAATATCTATTCACTAAAACAACGAAAAATATCTGTAGGTTTTCCAGAGCTTCCAGTTACTCTTCTTGAAACTACGACGTGTCGTTACAGAGTTCGACTGGAGATTTTAAAAAGCTCGACTCCAACAAGTAATGCGCTAGTTCTGTGGTGTATACCAACCACAGGGTGGCTGGCCCGCGGTATCTGATACTGGACATGTGTAGAAAAGTCGAAGGAAGTGAAGTGCACGATTCCGAAGCAGGAGTGGACAGCTGCTGCACACGTACTTCAAGATTAGCAAAGGCATTGGAAAACGAGATTTCGTGAAAACAGGTTCAGGACACAGGAACTGGTGCTGTTGCAGCATATACAGCGTCAGATGAAGACAATTCTCATGAACATCGAAAGCGTCCGGAAGACATGGTTTATCGAAAAGTACGGAGGTGGCATATTGAGTTAAAAATAACCATCTATGGACGAAGACGACAAGGTGTGCTGGTTTTGTCAGGGTGGTAAATGAGGCCAGTTAATTAGAAAAAAAATGGTTTCGCTACTACACAATTGAGGAAATCAATAAGCAAAAGCTAGGCAGGACGCTTGATGGTGCCTTCGCAGTGATGCGAAAATACCCACCCCCCTCCCAATATGGTCGAACAGGCAATGCGACCGAGTAACAATGTGTCATTTTCTACAGTGCTATGCAATGCTACCATTATCAACATTGTACCTAGTACGAAAGTACCCGAATGAGAACCATGCAGCGATGGGCTGTGGCAACAAATATAGGGCCAATCAATAAATTCAAATAAGGAGAAAAATAAGTCTTTAGTATATAAAGGCGCTTACAACAATCGTTTTTGAGATCCAGTGAGCAGAACTGAGCACGCCTTGACAGAAACAACGGGATGATGGTATAGTCGAAAATTAGAAATCGCATTTTTCAGTTAGACGAATTGGCATCAGTTGATGCTCACTGATGATCTGCGTATCTACGTGCATACGGAGATTAAAAATACTATTTTAAGGTAAGCACCAACCACATGTGTGGAACCCTGCGGTAAGTGACCAGTTGGGGGATAAACAATGGAGGAAGTTCCTTGTACCGGTGTTCGATGATGCACCAAAATTAAACGTAAAACGCATGAATCCCGATTGGAGCATATCCATTCATATAAACTTACATCACATGCGGTCGTTGTTGTGCAGTAAGGATCGGTTTGACTCCACATCTTTATGCCAATCTGAGAGGGTGAAGTAGGTGATTGATTCGGTACACGATCATCACAGACGCCAACATCAGATGAGCCAGTAGGCTGGTCAGGAAAAGTGGTAGAGTTCGCTACCCGGCTAGGCACTACAGGTGGTCGGTAAAGTGAATGGCAGGAAGTTACTACGGGGTCTGTTGGATGAAAGGAATTTTGGACGGACACAGGATGGGGACCGAATAGCGACTGAAATGGTTGAGATGGTGCGGAGGATGAGCTTAAATGGACAGAAAACTCAAAGGGGAGGGAAAATGCTTCGCGATTAATAGGGCTTGAAAGGAGGCCGAGAGAGATAGACAGCTCCGGAGAACTAAATATACCCGAGTCATTACGAGCTGAAAGAACTAGAGGTGGTTTGCGTTGGGCTTGGACAGGGGGTAAAGTACAAGAGGCACTGAAGGGACTGCGATGGTGCGGGCTGAGCCACTCTGTGTCCCAACAGTTGTCCTTGATCAGATGGGCCAGTTCGACTATCACCTTGCCTTCTTTGTATCGCTGGCTTGCCTCGAACGCGCGCTCGTACTTCCAACCGAGCATCGTTTGGCAACAAGCACAATACACGTCTGCAACAAAGTGAACTCCAGTGAGGAGCACACGTTGTTTCGCCTCTGAGTACTCAGCATTCACAATCTGCATGCAGGAAAGGTAGAAAGCGAGGGAGACTGTGTAAGCAAGTTGACATGGACGAGTTGCGGGAAAAAAGGTGTGTATCAGATTCAAATAAGCAAGTGGTCTCTAGGTACTGCAAAAACAGAAAGGTTTTTAAAAATCATTGTATTTGCCAAGTTTAGTGTTTCGAAGGAGCTGAGACCGAGTTGGTAAGCAAAAGATGTTCACGGTGCTAGGAAGTAAATAAAACTAAAACCAACGAGAACAAAAGCAACGAAATACATATGGAAATAATTTTGAACTAAAAGACCTACAGTTAAGAGAGAGCTCGGCAAACATGTGATCGTAACGGGTCACATAGAGCTTCCGACATTTCTAAGTCGGATCCGCCTTGTCCACACAGGAATACCGTGTTTGACGACATAAATCAGTTTGTAGGTTAAACGTCTCGTTCCTCTTTTCTATGGAATCATCTATCCACTTGCAGCAGCAAGAGTAATCGAGACAGACCGAAGTGAGTGATCAATGAATATGCAAAGACGGTATACTAACCAAATTAAATGGTGCGATTATGGGCAGAAAACTCGTTAACGGCTGCATCCGGAAGGCACACTACACTGGCGTGCAATTATCGAGCAAGAGTGATCACCTTTCTGGTATAGTATAAGACGGATAGAAGGGAGTCTAGGATCACCCGAGTAAAAGGAGTACACGGATAGAATCAAACCTGCATTAAATAATTTGTTGAAGTTGTATGAACATTTATAGACCTTTATTAAAAGTGAATGATTTTTGTAACTACTTTGCATAATCTGACAACATTTTGCGTCGCTACTACTTCTGAGTTGGAGTCAGACGGTTGCGTGTTCGGGTCACGTCGGTGTCACCAATTGTGGAATGCTACTCACATACTAATCGTAAGTGGCAGGTAAGAGGCGTGCCGAGCACAGAAGTAGGGAGAACAGTTAGAACGTCTGGATCCAACGTGTATTGACAAAAGCTACAAAGGATGGAGGGCAGGTTAAGCAGTATTGCAGTGTGACTAACCAGAGGAGTAAGTGATCGGTACGTGCAAACAGTTAAACAAATGGACGATCGGAAGATATAAACAAGAATAAAATCCAATGTCTCAAAATACTGAATGTATGAACGATTAGTGTTCACTAAAAGAGTCCAGAAAGTCAGTAAGGAAGTATTTCCTTCCCTGGTTAAACAACTATTTGACCGATGGCTGCAGAAAAATGTTATCAGTGGATTTAGAGGCAGTGAGATCTATCCAGTTAATAAAGAAGTCATTCAACACAGAATTGTAACTTCTGTGGATATTGCTTAGACCGTTAGTACAGTCACAGTAGCAGTAGAAGCAGCAGGACAAAGAAATGTAGCTGATAACCCTCAACGCCAAGACCTATTTCGAATAATGTTGGACTACCACCGTTTAAGGATCTACAGCAAGCAATAATAATAACGATTTCAGGGAGGCGTTCGCCATTAACTTGGAAGCCATGTGCAATGCTCAAAAAGGAGTTCAAGCAATGCCTAGAGAAATATTAACAACAGAGAAGGTATCATTCAGGTCACTTAACGAAGAAACGGGAAAAAAACCAATAAAACCAAAAAGCCAAGTCAAAAGAATATCAACTCCATCCTTAGCGTGTCGACAGATAAGGAACGGAGTGGAGAAAGTAAACAAATGAGAAAATATGAATACGCATGCAGTGTCATCATTGGGGACTACGTTTCAGTTAGATAGGAAGGTAAAAAGATTGTGCACAAGTCCTTGGGACTTGTGATTGAAACGCCAGAAGACGGCTTGCACACAGTAAGTTTTGAATAAATCACTGGTTGGACCCCACTAAGTTTTTCGAGAAAAGGACGACATTGATGTCTCAACCGAAAGCATCTTTAGTAAGATGTTACAATCTGCCTGCGAAAACCGTGAACAATATAAATTCGACTACCAATATGCTATCACTGGAATGTTTATGCCACAGACATCATTGACGAAGACCATGTTTTTGCAGTAACACTATTTCCAAAATATATCCTGAAAACACTCTCACCGAGGCTCCTCTACGCTACTCTACGCTATTGCACGCCACTCCACTACGCACTGATGATGTCACCTCGATTGGTGACGAAACGTTTGCAACAAAATCGCCAAGCTCAGCGAACAGTTCAACAGCCATCTGAACAACCTGAGCTACCAGCCTTCAATTCTATAGCCAAACATAAATTTTGTCAATATCATGATTTCGTACAAAACTTGTTAACACCTGCTTTATTGTTTTACTGTAAGATGACGCTATTACTGGTGGAAGGCGATATACCTACTTTGCCCCGGAGTATACCAATTCTCCCCGGCCACTGGGTAAAATAGTTATCCTAAGTGGTAAAATGGGTATAGGGCTTAACACAATATTGTAATGATAAAATTGAACTTATTGACCCGGTCATGGGTGGTTTTAAAATTAATGTAAAAATATTACGCAAAACTTTAACAAAATAGATTAATAGTTCGCTCAGAGCAATTACAAAAGGGCTCATTTATACGCATTTTCATTCCAGGTGACCTTATTGCATGAGCTGATCCGTGCGATACTAATAGATCGTACTGTAACCATTGTAAGAATGATCAGCTGCAAGTGACAGAGGATGATGGAGAGAACAAAAACATGGATAGAAAGTCAAAGGAGAAAGAATACAGAGAAAAAACTATCACTACCTTCACCAAGGCAGGGTGAGGTTGGTCACGAAATCTGGATGTTTGCATTAATTTGGCAACAACCGCTAAATCACTGAAGCTTCAGCGAATTTATCGCTGAAACTTTTCGGTGATATGGAGCTCATTAGTTTTATTTTGGTAGTTGAACGCGTTTTTAGCAATGGAATGTGAAGGACTGCAGAAGAATGCGTTAAATCTGCTTACTGTCCCATTGAGTCGTGATCAACTTGAAACTGTGTCAATGCGGTTCAAATTCTCAGTTCCGCTAAATGCATATGCACGAACAACTGTTCAGTTTAACGCCGATCAAGGAGGACGCAAGCGGCTAGTTTTGAGTCAGAATGGTAGATCCTGCTAACCAATTCTAGGTCAGGGAAACGGGAAAATGCGGAGTGCTAACGAAAACATCTGGAATGCGCAATGCAGCTGTGGTAATACTGAGACCAAAAGCAAAACTAGATCCAGAAAACCTCAACAATTCGTGAAGACTCTAACCGTTCCGTTCGTGATATGGCAGACCACGACAAAAACCGAGTTGATTGGAAAGGTCATAATCGTAAACATTAGCTAAAGCTGAGAAACATATTTTAGCTAAGCGTGCCACAATACAAAAGATAGGTTATATGAAGAGCGAGACACTAAAAAACATGGAATACAAAAACCAAAAAGCAAGTAACATAATGAGAAGTGTAAGTACGTTGTTGGAGAAGGAAGATAAGCAGTGAGGGAAGCGACGAAGAAATTCACAACAGACATGCCACTGAGGTCCGCTCTTCGCCATGTCAAATAGTGTATCTAACCAAATGCGTTCATCGTCCCTTGGACCCCAGTCTGACAATCAGAACACATCCACAGACACGAAGTTCGAAGTTAGGGACTTCATTCCTTGTGACTAAGTCATCCGCTGGCCTCCCTTCGTCATCGTAGATCCACACCACGGGGCGCAGACGATGCACGTCGCACGAGTCAGTGTGCTCGCATGCGCAACACGTGGCCCAGTCATCGGAGCATGGTGCGTGAGATGACGATGCTGTGAACGGTCCGCTCGCTCTTCATGCACCAGATATGCGAGGCCGAACACGCTCATTGCTCACACGGTGTTTCCACCAGACATCAGCAAAACTGGGAAGACATGGATGGTCGAACGCAAGAACCTTCTTTAGGTCTGTCGACCTGAAGGGTCAGGTTTCACAACCGTACAGGAGGGTTGAACGCACGGCTGCGTTATAAATCTTGCCCTTCAGGGCGAGTGATGTTGCTCCGGCGCAGATTGGAAAAAGCGCCTCGAGCTTTGGCTATATGCTCCGTGACCTCGACTTCGATTCCCCAGATACTGATACAACTGGCTAGGTAGTTGAATTTCTGACGACTTCTAGCTGGTTCCCACCAAGAGTCAGAGCTGGAATGGGTCCCTCCAAATCTTGGAGGACATCGCATTTCGAGGGTGAAAAGCATAGTCCGAAATGACTGACAGTCAGTGCTAATCTGTCCAGTGATGCCTAGCACGTTTGAGAGCTGTCACAGATTAAGGCAATGTTGTCGACATACTCCAAGTCAAAAAGTCGCTCGCAGCGGGCAACCTTGTCTCACATCGCTGGAGATATTCAAAGGCGACGACAGTTTGCCATAAGCCATCTCACTGCCCAAACTATGTGTGCATAGCGCTCCGATGTTTTTGCATTTCTAAGGCACACCCTTACTGTGCAGACAGTCCCCAAGGGCATATCAATCCATTGAACCGAAGGCGCCTTTGATGGCAATGAACACGACTACGGTGGGTAATCAATAGATATAGAGTGGTTCCAACAATTGGCTTAAGGTGAAGATGTGGCCAATGAAGTCTCGAGTTCGGCGAAATCCGGCTTGTTGCTAGCGAATCAGACTATCACGAGTGCCAATCAGTGTATGGAGCACGACAGAGGCAGACAAGTTGGAAGCAATTGGGAGCAGACCGATCTCTCAGTGATTGCCGCATTCCGAATGTGAGGCTTAAATGAAAATTGGTGCTAGAATGGAGTGGCTCCAGTTTGTCTCCTGCTCCCACAGCTTCACTAGTAAGTCATCCAAGAGAATTCTTTGCAAACCATCCCCGATCATGATGGCAGGCAAGCTGCTAAGGCGATTACTGACTGTTAGAGAATGGTAAGGAAATTTATCAGGTATTTTGGAGGATTCATCCGTTAAACCAAGCCAGACGTCCACTGAAGAATTGGGAAAGCGACAGACGGCCGTTTAATTCTATCGGGACCCGTCAGTATCGCGCATCAACCAGATGCGAACCCATTGGTTTGCTCTTACGAGTCAGTGAATTATGCCAGAGCCGTGGGTATCGGCGGTGGACTGCCATGACTGATTTCTAAGCGAGATACAGTGCGGCTCATCTCCCACTTGCATGCATGAAGTGGACGTTCAGAAGACTGGGCTGACCCCCAGAGCCACAACTTCCTTTACAAGTTACTATCATTCGTGGTGGCATGGAAGCTGCTAAGTCGATTACTGAGCATTAGAGAATGCCTTCTAGTCGCAAGCGATTAGGTTCGTGAGATGCAAAGAAATCACCGATACGAATCTGCGCTCAATCAAAGGAGGGAGTGTTAAAGTAGTTGTCGCTGATAAACTCGGGAAAAGCAAATCAACTTAGACACCAAGGAATAAGGAGGGTAAAAACGTGTTTTCCCAAGGTCGTGCTGTTGGGAACAATCGAAAACTAGTCTACCTTATTGAAAGTTGAACGGTAAAACTGTGAGTGTTGCTATAGAATGATACGCAAGCAGCCCGTCGCAACGATACTGGACCTTAACGTGGTGCGACGGTTTGGGTGCCTCTTTGTCCCAATGAGCTATACTGGGCGGTGCCCACGAGCTCATTAAGAGCTACTTCTGCCAGGTTGGTCAATGGTTAGATATCATACAAACTCAGTCTTCTGGTCCTCCAGGTTGGAGGTTTGAAAGCGGATGACGTCCATTTCTGTAAAGCTAAATCATTGCCACCTCCCCGCTGCCTTGCGGACAGGCTTTTGAACCAAAGGCTTTAACAGAACCCCAATCGTCCTACTGCCTAGGTCTGTGCAGTATCTCATCATCATCACTACACGTTAGCTGGAGGTGGAAAACACCTCAGCTATTGTGCCGCAATACAAAAGACAAGAAAAGAATAACAAACAGTGGCACGCCCGCTGAGTCCCTAGTAACGGATGGACATGGTTCCGGAGAGCTAACAGCTAGCTGCCGTAAAAGAGTCATATTATGCCTAACAAGTTAGATCGTGATTGGAGAGGGATGCTAAGCAGGAGGGGGATGAACAAAGGAAAACACAACACAAACGCCATTGGGGCCGGCTCCAAGCCATATCAGCAACTGTGTCCAAACAAACGTGTTCATCGTCCTAAGGACCCCAGCCAGGCAGTCGGGAGGCACCAACCGACGCCAACTTCGAAGTGAGGGTTTTCATTCCTCTCGACCAAGTCATCACTTGGCCTCCCCTCCTCTTCTTCCAACCGCACCCACAACGCGCAAACAATGCACGTCGCTGGAGTCTGTGTGCTGGCATGCGCAACACGTGGCCCAACCATCGGAGCCTCATCATCATCATCAACAGCAGTACATCAGCCATTTGAACTGATGCTTCGCTGCCATACAACCATGATGACCTATGAAATAAAGAATAAGAAGTGGGAGAGAAGGGGGACCTACCTGAAAACCTTAATGCCCTAAGCAAACATTCAGGGTCAAGGCGCCTACACCTTGTGTAGACAATATACCGTCACAAACAGCTGGCTATCGTGTAAAGATAAGGCCTGGTGCCTGGTGCGTGATATAATGGTGCTGAGCTGTTCACTCGCTCTTCCTGCACCAAATACGCGACGTCGAACACGCTCATTGCTCACGCGGTGCTCCCACCAGACATGAGCTAACCTGCGAAGGCAGCGATGATCAAATATGACGAGCCTCCTTATATATGTCGATCTGATGGGCCAGGTTTCACAGCCATATAGGACGCGTTATAAACTCTGAGCTTCAGGGCGAGAGTAATGTCGCGTCTGCGCCACAGGTGGCGGAGATTGGCAAAAGCACCTCGAGCTTTTGCTATACGGTTCGTAACATCATCTTCAATCCCACGGGTGCTAATATAGCCGCCCTGGTACTTGAATTCCTGAACGACTTCTATCTGAACACCACCAAGCGTTAGCGCAGGGTTGGGTCCCTGCCAATCTTGGAGAAGTACTATGCATTTCGATAGAGCAAAGCATAGCTCAAAACGATTGACAGCCAGTGCTAATCGGTCCAGTGCGGTTTGGCATGATTGGGAGCTGCCACAGATTAGGACAATATCGTCCGCATACTCCAAGTCAAGAAGTCGCTCACCAGGATGTAGCTTCACACCTTCTAGGTCGTTTCCAGCTAACGCTGTTTCCATGACTTCATCAATAGCGAAGTTGAAGAGGAAAGGTGACAGCGGGAAACCTCGTCTCACACCGCCGGTGATACTAAAGGGTGGCGACAGTTTGCCATAAACCCTCACTCTGACCGAACTATGCGCGTACAGCGCTTTGATAATGTTTACATATTTATCAGGCACACCTTCCTTCAGCAGACAGTCCCAAAGGGCACATCAATCGACTGAGTCGAAGGCACTTTTGGCGTCGAGAAACACGACAACGGTGGGTCGCCAATAAACATGGCGGTGCTCCAAAACTTGACGCAAGGTGAAGATGTGGTCGATGCAGCCCTGGCCTCGACGAAATCCGGCTTACTCTTCACGAATCTGGCTTTCACGAGTGCCGGCCAGTCTGTGGAGAACGACAGACGCAAGCAATTTAGAGGCAATCGAAATCAGACTGATCCCTCTATGATTGCTGCATTCCAAATGCGAGCTTCCCTTGAAAATTGGGACAATGACGGAGCGGATCAAGTTTGTCGGCTGTCTCTTGCTCCCAAAGTTTTACTAGTAACTCGTGTAAATCATCTACTAGAGCAGGTCCCCCAAATTTGAAGAGGGTTGGGAGAATTCTATCTGCCCCTGCGGCTTGAGCAATTTCAACTGCCTGATCTCAAGCTCGACTTCTGCGCGTGAGGGCGGATCCAAGGAGATGGCCCAGGGAGAAGGGCGCTCAATGCCCGAAAAAGAAAGCGATAACTCAGGTTGGTTAAATTGCCTTGCAAAGTGTTCAGCCCAACGCTCCAAACATTTTGACAGGCTGTGAATCGGCTGCCCACTCTCGTCGCGTATGGTTTCGCTAACACCAGGTCTCCTACTGCCTGTTTCCCGTATCAGACAGAATAAGTTACGAAGATTGCCAACGGTAGCAACTGTTTCCATCTCCGAGGCACGATGAGACCACCAGGCTTTGCGGTCTTTCTTCAGGCTAGCACGCAGTTTTGCCCTGAGATTTTTGCGAGCCTCGTTGTATTCGCTTGCAGCCGGAATACATCGGCGAGCACCCATAAATTCCAGAGACTGTGTAGAGACCCAATGTCCGGTTTGGCAATTTGCTTTGCCACATGAAGACATGCCTGCTAACGGCAACGCTTGACGAATATGCGACCAGTGATCTTCAACGGTATTTAGTGGGCGCTTACTCAGCCCGGATGTCAGCGCACTTTGACACACATTCAGAACACCTGGCTTCGCCAGCTGGCTGGTGTCAATCTGTTCACACCGACGTTGCGGACGTCCACCGAAACGCACCCGGAGGTCGGCACAGACAAGTGCGTGGTCAGAGTCCACGCTGGTGCTCTAAATCGAGCGACAGTTGTGGACACAGCCTCTCCAGCGGTAACTGATCGAGATATGATCGATTTGCGTCCATGGCTCATGCGAAGCTGGTGGGCACCAAGTCACGCTTCTGCAAGTGCTGTGTCGAAAGTTTGTGCTCGCGAGAAAGAGACGAGCATCTTCACACAGCTATAGCAATCGCTCACTGTTATCATTGCGGGAGCCTACACCATGTTGCCCGCCCAGATGAAGCTCATCAGAGGACAATTTTCCGACTTGGGCGTTTAGATCGCCAGCCAACACCACAGTATCCGTGTTTCTACTGTAACGAAGGAGATCGTGAAGTTGCTGATAGAAATAATCTTTTACCGAATCAGTATCTCAGCGCACATACAACCATGATAATTTTTCCAAACTCTACCTCATCCATCGGCCGCTGCGCAGATTATCAAGGGTCACCTTATTTGCTGGATACAGCAGGGCGGATAAGCGAAATTTTGCTTGTGTTGGCACCTCTCTTCTTTCGAAATTCCCCTATTTCTCCTACTCCCATCCCGACCACCATTACTAACCTTTTTTCTATAATTCCCAGCTTAATTGATAGCAACCGAAGTGCCACTGGAGTCATAGCATCTGCAGCCACCTTCCCGCAACACCCACTGGACGCTTACCGGTAACCGTCCCTGGCGGCGTCCAAGGTTCGCACTCTAAGATAAAGATGTCACCAGGCTGCACTCGCACGCAAGTTGGACACAGTGAGTATTAACGTATGGCGCGTGCCTGAAACTAGGAGCGATGACCCTAATAAGGTTATTGAATTAACTGCGCCAGGCTTATCCTCTCGTTATTGGTTGCACGCATCCGGAGACGCTGATGCAGCATTCACGGGTCAAGCTGAGGTAAGTATTATACTCAGCTCCAAAACTGAGCCATTGTTGCTAGATTGGATCCCGGTGAACAGCCGTTTGTGTACAGCCCGTTTGACGACGTCAATCAAGTTTGATTCATGAAGTAGTACAAAACGCTGCTTGTTTGTGATTTCCGCTTATGCTCCCACCGACTGCAATTCTGATGCTACCAAAGACACATTCTATCACGAACTAAAGGCGCTACCAGGCAGTGCTACTAGTTCAGATGTCATAGTACTTGCAGAGAATATGAACGCACAAGTAGGATGTCTGAGCTCTTCAGAAGCTAGGCTAGGTGGTAAGTATGAGCTAAACTCCGAACGGACTGGCAACGGCGAGTGTCTGCCGCAACTGTGTGGGGAGCACGAGTTGTTTCTGAAGAGCACTGCTTTTAGACACAGTGGGCGCCGAAGTGCCACTTGGCGTCCTCCTGTAGCTGGCCAGCGATGGACCCAAATAGATCATTTTTCCATAAGTTACAGGTGGCATGGTTCCATCCTGGATTGCCGCTCGTTTTCGAATACCTGCGTCGACTCTGATCATGCCTTGGTACGCTGTCGTTTCTCCATGAACTTTACGGTGAGGCAGACCAAGCGTCTCCCCGGATTAGCAAAGGAGAAATTGTTCCAGCCCTCGGTCAGGCAAGCCTATCAAGATGCATTGACTACCGAAAATTCGCGGCCTTGTCCTAATGACATTGAACTTCAATGGAATAGGATCTCGGCAGGAATGCGCGACGCAGGAGCATCTGCTTGTGATACTATCAATCGTCACAGCACCAGTCAAGGTCGGTAAACCAGTTGGAATCCAGAAGAAAGCTCCCAGCTGGCTCCAAGCACAATGTGACCAGACGGACTATCAGGCAAGAACTAAATCGGAGTGAGTGTGAGGACAAGGAAGCCTGGTGGACCAGTCGGGTAAAAGAAATGGAGAAGGCGGGAGCAATAGGCAACTACCGCAAGCTCTTCCAGCTGATCCGCATCACCGGTCCCAGGAAACCAACCGTCAGTGAGATAAGCAAAGACAGCGCGGGTACCCTGATACACAACAAGAAGTGCCGTATGGCTCGCTGGACGAAACAAAGTGTTGCTGCAGCCACTTTTGACCCCTTGACCATTGCTAACGAGGAACACTAGGTAGATGATCGAATCACACCTTGGCAGCTGCGTCACCAACGACAGGCGCGTAGAAACTGAAGTCAGTGCACGTATTGCGAAAGTCAGAACTGCCTTCTTGAACCTGAGGCATTTTGGCGACAGGAAAGTTTCCCTTCGTCTGAAAGGCCGTATTTACAAGGCTACAGTGAGGACCATCCTGCTCTATGGGAGTTAGGCTTAGCCCCTTCGGTTTGAAGACCTGAAACGCCTTCAAGTCTTTCAGCATCGCTGTCTGCGGAGCACTGCTGGTGTCGGATGGCACCAGCGTGTCCGCAATGATGATGTGCGTAGGCTAGCACTAGGCAGTGATAACCAAGCTAGTTCCTTGGAAAAAAGATAGTAGCAAATAAGTCATGCTTGCATATGCATGTACTACGTATGCCTGGTCATGGTTTACCTAGAAGGGCCTTGTTTAGTCTGCCACATGTAGGGTGGCGCAAGGCTCGAGGTGGACAAAAATTAATTTGGAAGCGTGAAATGAAGTCACTGACGACCAAAATGGGTGAGGTTGGTCCGTTTCGGCTTCCGGGATGCAGTCCACGTGACTCGCCTTGTGATACGTTCGACAATTTGTAGTGCAAGGCTCGCAGCTGACACCAATGGAACGTCTGCTGCTGTCTCCCAGTCGGACTGCCTGTTTAAAGTGCGTCTGAGGCTGTTATCTGCAGGGTAATGGATGATTATGATGCGGTGCAGTGAAAGCCGCAAGGAAACTGTCTCGCTGTTTGTGACGGTATGTTGCTAACACGCGGTGTAGGCGCCTTGACCCTGAATGTTTGCTTAGGGCATTAACGTTGTCGGGTAAGTCTCACTTCTCTCCCTCATATTCCTCTTTATTTCATAGTTCATTATGGTTGTATGGCAGCGAAGCATTAGATCAAGTGGCTGATGTACTGCTGTTGATGATATTCAAGCAGCATTTTCTTTGGTTGACAACTCTTTCTATTAGCTGTTTCCGAACTGCTATTCTTTCGAAACATCTTGGTTTCAGTTTTTGATTTTTTCATTGATTGGGCGCGAGCCCGATGCGCAAACGGAAAGTGAGCAAGGGGATGACGCGGTTAGAAGCTTGAGTTGGGTAAATTATGGGGTATCAGTTACCATCGTCATAGATGATGCAGTCAACTAAACAATAGAAATGCTGGACTGCTTCTCCTAAGTCTCAGCCATAGAGGGACGTGCACTATAAAGTAAATCCAGTGCGCTAATCAGCTGAACATACTAACTTGGAAAAAGTATACGTGATTCGATGTCAACATAATATGAATTAAAAACGAAAGGAAATCAACGAACAAAATATGATTGGAGTGTAATGTATAGCCGGACCTGTTGAGACTGAATATGGTATAACGGCCTGATTATAACCACCCTCTTAGCCGAAACGAATAGACGAGTTGCACATCGTAAGGAAGCATGGAAAAGTAGCCGGCAGAAATCGATTCGTACGACCCGTGAGACTTAGCCATTAAACGTTTTCTATGCGTGAGCCGAATCGATCGACAAGAAAGGACGTGGATTTCACGTGCGTCTACAGCAACCCGGTAGAGGGTGAAGAAAGACAAGTCCTTCGCAACAGGCGTTTTTACTGGCCCAACAAAGGGCGGATTTGGTGTTTCCCAGTCTCACTTATATACCGAATTTGGTTGCATATGTGGTTTTTTAAAATAGAACAGGTTGAGTAAACTAAAGCAGGAAAGCAAGTGCATTGAGCCATTGTAAGTGAAATGTTTCGAAAAAGTGGACGTTTGTACTTTCGGAGGCCAGTCGGAAGAAGCGGATTCATTGCGGAGGCTGGTTGGAAACATAGTGAATTCTTGTAAACGCAGAGACGGGTCGGAAGAAGTGAATTCTTGTAAATACGGTAGCTGGTTGAATCATGTGCGCTGGCATGAACGCGAGTGTCTGAACCTTACATGATTCCGATTGCGATATATCGCGAGGACGTGCGTTCCACATAACAGCTTAAAGGGCTGCAAATCAATTTGGACCACCTACCTAATTTCGGATCATGAGCTCGTGTGTGTGCCAAGGTCGCTTAAGGTTATAGAGACACCTAACAGTGTCGCCGTAAAAGACGATGTGGCTAAGTCTTCTGCCCCAAACGTTCTCAGCGCTTCAGGAAGCGTTACCCTCAGCGTATAGTCAGTAACATTGGGCGCCATGACGCGCCGACTGATATGGACACAAGTGTTGATTGCATTTACAAGCACAATCGTATCGGTATACCAGCCAGTTTCTCTACTGGTGTCTCGGATACTACAGACAATGTGTTCCCTATGCCCCAAAATCAGTACAATTGGGCTCAGATAATGGATTTTAGCCCGAAGATTGGTGTGGTGGACCAAATTTCCTCAATCAAAAATGACGTGATGGCAGAAATCGGCGGCAGTAGAAAAGGAATAAATTAGCAAGTAAAGTGTCTTTTAGGAAAAACTAAAAGATGTAGAGATAGCCAAGCAAAGGGGTTTGAATCCATAAGCAAAAGACGGAATCAGTGGCTTCTTGACAGAAGCATGCTTAATGCGATTTTTGTTTACTGAACTGATCGATCTTAGAACCCCATCAAGGGAGCCGGGAGGAATAACTCGACTAGGTCTTCTCACGAACTGATCTGCGCCCTTTCGTTGTGTGGCCAGTAGATCACCCAGGGGCGCATTGTAAGTAAACAACACACGCGAGTAGACTATTGACGGGTCTGCGAAGAACATACCCTGGGAAGTACGTGTGGTGCAATTTCAAAAGACCAAACCTGGTGCCATAGGGGTTGCTTCAAGCACCAGCAGACAGGCATCTGCCATAGTTTCTCGGTGTACACGATAAACATAAACATCGCCTTGTAAACGTCGGAAGCTATAAGGATAAACTCGGAAACGCATCGCATGGACGGCGTGGTGCAGAATTGAAGGTGACGAACGTAAATTTGTTGGTCAGTATGGCACTGGTATTCGTAGGATAGAAAATGATAATTGCTCATCTCAGCTTTGTGCTGACCATGATCTATTTCTCCTGGGTGTCAGGTTTCGATGACCTTGGTAACAACGAGCTACTCGAAAATCCCAAGCACTTGGTCAGTCGTGAATGTAGATTGACTAGACCGTCATCAGTTGCCGTTGCAAATAAATCTGGAGTGCGTACGTTACCTCGGATTACGCGCTTGTGTGTGTGAACGTCACACTATTGCCGACATCTGGAAATTTGTTAGGATAACGTTGATGTCAAAGAATGAATTCCAAAACTTCTGTCCGATCGCCTGTACTGCTGTCATGATGAGTCAGAGCGGCTATTTGTGCCCCGAATTTCTACAGACACTCCTGCTATGTGCCTTACTTTGCCTACAAACTGAACGTCCCAAGTTGGGTGCCGTAGAATATGACGTTCATGCAATAGCATCTACATTACATGCGATATACAGTACTGTGAGGATTCTCATTCTAAATTGTTCGAAAGCTTTTGGGAATGCTGACAGGTAAATTCTGCTGTCTGCAAATGGTGTTTAATCAGCAGTATGCAGCTACATGAGCAGCTATTTCATATATGGCGCTTACTTCACTCAGCTGAACGGTAAAAAGTCACCTACTCTTCCTGATGACTAGGACGAGGCAATCCTCTCCCTTCTATCTTCTTTATACTCTGAAAGGTTTCCCATTTTATTTAAATTCACTGGATGTGAATAAGCTGACGACGCTGTTGTACACAGCACTCTTTGCACTGTCGAGTAAGCTACGACGCTGGGAGGCATGTCGAATGGACTTGAGCGGGCGCCGTCATCCCGGTCCCGCATTCTCAACTCTTCCAAGAGCTGCGACATAACATTCTCCCTCCTCCGCACTAACAAAATTAGGATTTCGGCAAGTGTTTCTCATTTCTGATGTGAGACCACATCATAACCGGTTCACCCACCACTAAAAAACCTGGCATTTTTATCACAAAAGCTAGCAGGGCAAACATACGTTGATGAAAAGTTCTGAAAACTAAGAAGATTACCATAGAACGTTTTAAGACTCCAAATACTCTCAGTATCCTGTATTACCCACTGGTTGTGTTGCACACCTATCATTTCCCTGAACTCCATAAAAAGAGACCTCACAATGATCGTCTGTTTTATTAACCTGATCACCAAGTACAATGGAGTGCCCAAACTCGATCGTAGATTTCAGCATTGCTGAGAATTCCGGAGCATGTGAAAACATTTTATTAAAGGTCATAAATTATCATGGTAACCTTCTAAACAACAATTCCGTAAAACATTTCCCCTTTTCAACTGGGTTTCAAAGCTAGGTTTTTGTTTTCGCGCACAGCATATTATCGTTACGCCAACATATCGTATGTCACGCTTCTCGTGTAATACAACAAGTGATCAATGCAACGCGTGGACGTTCATTATAAAGACATGCATATCTTACTTTTCAAACTTTGATGTCATGTTTCACTTCCGCGCAGTTAATATAAAACGTTGAAAGGTTTCCAATCCGAGGTAGTAAGCTTATTTTGATTTGGCTCTAGTCTCACTATGTTCGCTTCCAGCATAAATGTGTCGAGGGGTATCATTCATTCAGTATACACGTCAGTATACGTCAGTACACGTCAGTATACACGTAGGGACACCTCAACCATGGTGCCGCAGTGTCGACGAGCATCCGTCAGTGTTAAGGCTGTCAACAGGATTTACCACATGAAGACATGACTGCTACTAAGAAAACCCGGCGGATTTGCGATCAGTGACTCTCAACTGTGTTCACTGAGCGCTTTCTCAACTAGCATGGCAGTGTACTTTGGTGTGCATTCAGAACACTTGGCTTCGTCATATATTGCGAGTGTGCACCAAAACGCACTCGGAGATCAGTACACAAAAGTGCATGGTAGGAGTGCAGAATTGTGCTCCAAATTAACCGGTAGTTTTGGACGCAGCCTCCCCCAGCGATAACTGATCATGCGTCCATGACTGGTCTGAGGCGGCCGGGCGCTGTTACCTTGTAGCAGTTGTTGCGTCGAATTTAGCAATTTCGAGATGGATCACCTCCACACAAAAGTAGCAACCAATCATGGTTATCATTATGGGAGCTTAAACTGTGCTGGTCACTCAGATACAGTTCATCAGCATCGCAATCATCATCATAAACGTCAGTACACGTTAGCTGAGAGTGAGAAATACACCTCAGCTAATGTGCCGCAATACAAAACGACGGGACGAAAAAATTGCACTACAAAAATATGATGCTAAATATTATATTATGCGTTTTGCATGAGATCGGGATTGGTGGGGGAGGCTAAGCGGGAGGGTGATGGACAAAGGAACGCACAACACAAACGTCATGGGGGCCGGCTCCTAGCCATATCAGAAAGCGTCCAACGGAAATGTGTTCACCGTCCTTAGGACCCCAGCCAGGCAGTTAGGATGCAGCAACCGACACCAACTTCGAAGTGAAGGTTTTCAAATCCCTCGACTAAGTCATCACTTGGCCTCCTCTCCTCCTCTTCCAAGCACACCCCCGGCGTGCAAACAATGCACGTCGCTGGAGTCTGTGTGCTGGCATGCGAAACACGTGAGCCAGCAATCGGAGCCTGATGCGCGATATAATGCTGCTGAGTGGTTCACTCGCGCTTCCAGCACCAAATACGCCCATTGCTCACGCGGTGCTCCCACCAGACATGAGCTAAGCTGTGAAGGCAGCGATGTTCGAATGTGAAGAGCCTTTTATGTCTGTTGACCTGACAGGCCAAGTTTCACAACCATATAGGAGGGTTGAACAGACGGCTGTGTTGTAAACTCTGCCCTTCAGGGCGAGAGTAGTGTCGCGTCTGTGCCACAGGTGGTGGACATTGGCAAAAGCACCTCGAGCTTTTGCTATACGGTTCGTAACATCATCTTCAATCCCACGGGTGCTAATATAGCTGCTCAGGTACTTGAATTCTCAAACGACTCCTAGCTGATTACCACCAAGCGTTAGCGTAGCAGTGGGTCCCTGCCAGTCTTGGAGAAGTACTTTGCATTTCGATGGAGCAAAGCATAGCCCAAAACGATTGACAGCCAGTGCTAATCGGTCCAGTGATGATCGGCATATTTGTGAGCTGTCACATACGAGGGCAATTTCGTCTGTATTCTCCAAAGCAAGAAGTTGGTCACCAGGAAGCAGCTGTACACATTCTAGGTCATATCCAGCGAATGCTGTTTCCATGACTTCGTCAACTGCGAAGTTAAATAGGAAAGGTGAAAGCGGGAAACCTTGTCTCACACTGCTAGCGATACTGAAGGGTGGCAACAGCTTGCCATAAACCCACACGTTGCCTGAACTATGCGTGTACAGCGCTTTGATAATGTCTACGTGATTATCAGGCACACGTTTCCTCAGCGGACAGTCCCAAAGGGCACATCTATCGACTGAATCGAAGGCACTTTTGGTGTCGAGAAAAACGACAACGGTGGGTCGCCAATAAACATGGCGGTGCTCCAAAAATTGACGCAAGGTGAAGATGCGGCCGATGCAACTTCGATTTCGATGAAACCCGGCTTGCCCTTCACAGATCTGGCTTTCACGAGTGCCGGTCAGTCTGTGGAGAACGACAGACGCAAGCAATTTAGAGGCAATCGAAATCAGACTGATCCCTCTATGATTGCCGCATTCCAAATGCGAGCTTCCCTTGAAAATTGGGACAATGACGGAGCGGCTCCGGTCTGTCCGGACAGTCTCTTGCTCTCAAAGTTTCCTTAACAACTCGTGTAAATCATCTACTAGAGCAGGTTCCCCGAATTTGAAGAGGGCTGGGGGAATCCTGTCTGCCCCTGCGGCCTTAAGCAATTTCAACAGCCTGATCTCACGCTCGACTTCTGCGCGTGAGGGCGCATCCAAGGAGACGGTTCAGGCAGAAGGGGGCCTAAGGCCCGAAAAAGAAAACGATAACAGATTGGTAAAATTGTCTTGCAAAGTGCTCAGCCCAAAGCTCCAAGCGTTTTGACAGGCTGTGGATCGGCTCTCTCTCGTCGCGTATGGTCTCGCTAGCAGCAGGTCTCTTACTGCCTGTTTCCCGTATCAGACAGAATAAGTTACGAAGATTGCCAACGGTAGCAACTGTTTCCATCTCCGAGGCACGATGAGACCACCAGGCTTTGCGGTCTTTCTTCAGGTTAGCACGCAATTTTGCGCTGCTTTTGCGAGACTAGTTACATTCGCTTGCAGCCGGAATACGTCGGCGAGTGTAAATATGTTCCAGAGACTGTAGAGACCCAATTTCCAATTTGGCAATTAGATTTACCACATGAAGACATCTCTGCTGACAGTCATCATCATCATCATCATCAACAGCAGTACATCAGCCATTTGAACTGATGCTTCGCTGCCATACAACCATGATGACCTATGAAATAAAGAATAAGAAGAGGGAGAGAAGGGGGACCTACCTGAAAACCTTAATGTCCTAAGCAAACATTCAGGGTCAAGGCGCCTACACCTTGTGTAGACAACATACCATCACAAACAGCTGGCTATCGTGCAAAGATAAGGCGGCATCGGCGAGACAGCTTCCTTGCGGCTTTCACTGCCACGCGTCATAATCAGCCATTACCCCGCAGATAACTCAGCACCAAACACACTTTAAACAGACAATCCGATTAGGAGACGGCAGCAGACGCGCCACTGGTGTCGGTTGAGAGCCATGTCCTGTAAAGTCTCGAGCCAAGCACAAGGTGAGTCACGTGGACTCTAACCCGGAAGGCGAGACGGACCAACGGCACCCAGTTTGGTCGTCAGTGACTTCATTTCCGGCTGGCAAGTCAACTTCTGTCCACCTCGAGCCTTGCGCCATCCTACACCTGGTAGACTGAACAAGGCCCTCCTAGGTAAGCGGTGATCAGGCATACGTAGCACAGTAGCGTTTGGCGAATATGCATCCAGGGATCTTCGAGGGTGTTCAGTGGGCGCTTACTCAGCCCGGATGTCAGCGCACTTTGACACACATTCAGAACACCTGGCTTCGCCAGCTGGCTGGTGTCAATCTGTTCACACCGACGTTGCGGACGTCCACCGAAACGCACCCGAAGGTCGGCACAGATAAGTGCGTGGTCAGAGTCCACGCTGGTGCTCTAAATCGAGCGACAGTTGTGGACACAGCCTCTCCAGCGGTAACTGATCGAGATATGATCGATTTGCGTCCATGGCTCATGCGAAGCTGGTGGGCGCCAAGTCATGCTTCTGCAAGTGCTGTGTCGAAAGTTTGTGCTCGCGAGAAAGAGACGAGCATCTTCACACAGCTGTAGCAATCGCTCACTGTTATCATTGCGGGAGCCTACATCATGTTGGTCGCCCAGATGAAGCTCATCAGAGGACAATTTTCCGACTTGGGCGTTTAGATCACCAGAAAGCACCACAGCATCCGTGCTTCTTCTGTAACGATGGAGATCGTGAAGTTGTTGATAGAAATCATCTTTTACCGAATCAGTGCTTAAGTTTGTAGGGGCATAGGCCGCAATGTCAAACAGGCACCGTTAGTTCCCGCGCGATTTCGTAGCATGGAAGGAACCAGCTAATCTAACGGCGCACATCTGACTGTTGACTGGGGTCCAATCGATCAGGGTAGCTTCAGCTCGGGGACTCAAAACAATGACGCCAGCTTTACCGGCATTTGAAGCTGCGTCATCGTCAGACAGGCGCAATGAGAATGTGCCGCCAGTGTCGCATGTGAGGGATCGTAGAGTAAGGATGGAGCTCGAAGCTTGCAGGCGGGTTTCCGATAAACAGCAAATATCGATCGATAGGGTCTCTAGTATGCGGACAAGTGCTGCCTATTGGCTAATCTGTAGAAAAGCGCGCACGTTGAGGCATGTCAATCTTAGTGAGACTCAAGGACTCCAAGGGGAAACGGATGAACTGACATTGTCCGCTTGGTTGAATATGGACTAGCCGACTGGATTGGAATGACGCCCTACGACTGTGCGTGAGTTGAAACTAGAAGACAATCGACTAGTAAAGCAAGGTTGGGATGGGCCAAGAATTAGAGGATTGAAAACGGGGGGATAAAAGTAAAATTGGAGCGAGACGATAAGGATGAAAAAGCGCAAGAAGGGGAATAAGAAGACGGGAAGGCCTGAGCAGTAGCATCCAAACGCCTATCTACCCGGCTCGATGCACCAGATGAGGGGCCGTTGATTATCCTATGCGAAGGTCAGAGTATCAATAAATTGTTAGAAATGTTCATTGTATTGCGTGGACAAAATACTGTCAAGTTGTCGGCCGGTGGCCGAGTAGTCTGCACGTTTGCTTTGCAACCATAAGGTCACCGGTTCGAATCCGCGTAGGGGTGGGCGTCCTTGCGGTATACTCAGCCCGCGCGCGACTGGTGGTGGTCGCGCGGCAGCGAAGCGCCGTTACGGCGTACAGCTGACACATTATTATTATTTTATTATTAGACAGGAGAATGATTAGGGTTCTCAACCAAAACCTTTGGTCCAAAACCTTACCGCAAGGCAGCGGGGTTTTGGCACTGGACCACAGACAGCTCGTTTTATAGAGTAAGGAGCCACCCACACTCCAACCCCCAAAATGGAGGGCCAGGAGACTGAGTTTGTCTGGCCTCTAACCATTGACTAATCTGGTATGCGTGGCTATGAAGGTGCTAAAAAGCACCACCCAGCATAGCTCAATGGGTCACTGAAGCACATAAACCATCGCACCATGTTAAGATCTTCCTTCTGTGAAGAAGGAGCTCGCTCGGCCGGCAATAGAAGTCATCCTTCACGGGGTAAACGCTACAGTTTGCGTGGGAGTTAGCAGTAATTAGAAAAGGGCAGGTTTTGTTCCAGAACGACTTCGGAGCTTAGAACGAGCCAGCTAGTCGGACGGCGCACATTCAGTAGCTGTTTGGATCCCGTCCACCAGCGCAACTTCAACCCGGAGGCTCAGAGCGATGTTTACACCAGCGCGACCGGCTTTCAAAGATGCATTACCTAGTGATAGGCGCAAAGAGGACCTGTCACTAGTGTCACATATAGGGGGTCATAGAGTGAGTGAAGAGGCCGTCTTGCAGGCGGGTATCCGACAAACAACGTATATTGACCGATAAGGCTTCTAGCGTTTGAGCAATCGTTGTCAGTCCCAGTGAAAATCGAGGACTCTAAATGAAAGCGGATGCACTGAAATGGTTCGTATTGTAGGACATGGAATTGTTAACAGGGCAGAAGTGACACTCTGTGGTTGTGTGTGTTGGTGAAAGGTCAAGAATCGTGAGCTAAAAACAGGGGGGCAAAAGTGAAAATAGAACGAGTCGATGTGGATGAAATAGGGGGGCATAAGAAAGTGTGAACAATAGAATACTAACCTCTATCCGCCCAGCCAGATGCAGCAGATAGTGTGCCGCTGAGTATCCTCAGAGACGACCATAGCATCAGGAAACTGTAGTGAACATGAAAACATACATTCTCAGTGTTTCCCAACACCAGATTTAAATGTTTGTTTGTACCACTTGACAGTCCACCTGTTTAGCTGTTTGTACGTCCCGTTACACTTTCGCCCACGATGAGTCACGCGCCATGCGGTTTCCCACTCACGCTGATTCTCTCTCCATTCCCTAAGGCGTGCACAATATACATAGGGTCCAGCTGTCTTTCTTCTCTACTATATCGCATTTAGCACGTCGCTTACGTGTCATCACTACTGAGCAGTATCTGAGATTCACCTAAGAAAACAAAATAAAGAGGAAGGTAGGTCGTTTAAATGAAAGAGAATACCGAGTGTAGCACAGAATATAATATCAAAATAGGAAGATGAACATAGTCAGAAGAAGAAGCTTTTGTGTAGCCACCCAAGAGCGTCTGACTGGCGCGCAAAACCATTAACCGTAAGTTCACTGACTACATATGCTGGAAGCGAGTGCCAGTGCTCGATAACTCATCGCGATAACCGAGTTTCCGCTCTGATCCGGTCGGAACGCGGCTTGGTTAGCATCATGGGACGACCGTGAAGACAAGGTAAACTAGCCGAGAAAATAGCCAGCTCAAGCCCGGTCCGAGGTTCCCAGTTAATATACGGTAAGTGACTAGCTGGTCTCCTCGAAGCCGTCGGTAGTGCATTACATACATACCCAAGTTAAATAGACGCTCGGGGTGCTTGCCCACGTAAACCCGCGATCAACTTGATAGCTACACATTCCATTAGTTCCCGAACGAGGCACGGCGGCCAAGCCTGAACGCAATATTCCATATGGGATCGAACGAAAGCTGAGAACAACTGCATTTCAATGTCGGCAGTCAAGACTCCGAAAAGACGGCGTATTAACAGTAACATAACTCTTGATATCGTGATTCCCAACCCTTTGTATCGTGATCGCTAGACATGGTCAGTGGATGGAACTGCGCCTGGATCCACCCATAGGCAAGAGCGATCATTGCGTTCTGACCATTTCTCTGAACACACCGAGCCTTACAGAGAATCCCCGACTGAGGAGGAATTTCAATCGCATTGATTTTACGAAGCTGCGCAAGCGACCTCCTCAAATTACTTGGGTCCTTGGTCAAGGCCAGACCACTCGTGTAGTTACTGGACGAATTTGCTCCCTACACCTTAGAAGACACCTTGCAAACCCCGAGGGTGGAGGAAAAGATTGACAAAGCAATAACGAGGCGCAATACTGAGTGGAGAAAATACCGAGAAACTCGGGGCTTCCGACGTTGGCTGCAGTACAAAAGATGTCGAAAGATGACTATTAAGTTGCAACGGAAAGCGAAGTGCTCATATGAGCTTAGGTTGGCCAATTTTGCGAAATCGAATCCCGTTACTACACTTATGTCCAATCAAAGACGGTCGGCTGTCTAACTATGGAGGATGGTAGCCAAGCTGTGGACGACGTCGATAAATTGGAAGTTCTGCTACATGCCTTCCAAAACCTGCAAGGAAGGAAAAAGAGTCAGCCTTGCCTCCACAACCGCACTGATCGAGTAGCTATACAATGCAGAAAATTATCATCAATGTGCCAAAGGTCTTCAGCGTTGGCTAGCATTAACCCTTATAAATCAGCTGGTCCTGACAATGTACATCTCGCCATAGTTAAACCACTGACTGGTATCCTTTAGTAACCTGTCATGGAATTATTCAACCTGTCTCTTAAGGAAGGCAAGCTACCACGTGATTGGAAAGAGACGACCATTGTTGTCATCCACAAGGGGGTTCTAAGTTGGCGCCTCTTAACTATAAACCGGTTAGTTTGACCAGCATCATGTTGAAATGCTTGGAAAAGCTTATAAGAAACAGGATCTGTGAACACCTGACTGAACACAATCTACTTAGAGCAGGAGAGCATGGTTTTCTTAAAAAGAAGTCTTGTCTTACTAATTTGGTTTGTCTTTTAGATGATATTACCTAATGTCTTGATAGTGGGATGTCGATAGAGGTGTGCTATTTGGACTTCAGTAAAATTCTTGACTCAGTGAATCATCGATTTTTAATTGAGAAGCTGATGTGGTTTGGACTGCATCCTCAAAGATTACTATGGCGTTCTGAATTCTTACGCAGAACATTCAGTCAGGATTGGGGAAGCGAGTTTTGGTGTGGGCCTTGTCTACAGTGGTGTCCCCAAAATTCGGTACTGGGTCCAGCATTGTTTCTTAGGTTTATAGACGACCTGCCTCCTCTTCTTAAGGATCCCTGCTATATCTTCGCAGATGTCTTGAAGCTAGTCAGTTGGGGAATTCGAGCAACATTGACTAGGGATATCATCAATGAGGTGAATTGGTCGAGCCAATGGGATTTACCTCTGAAAGTCAATAGATGTCAGCCACTGACCAGTAGTGGTAGCGGAATCGCAGTGCAGTCTCCTGTGGGATCTCTATCATTACAGTGTAATGATGAAGCGCGTGATTCAGATGTCATCATAGTGAACAGTTTTAAGCCTTCGGTACAATGTCGCCATGCTGCCAACAAGAGTTGTTTCGCCTCAGGAGGGCGCTTAGTAACAGTAAAGCAGAAGTATTCTTGTTATACAAAGCAGTGGTTAGGTCACATCTAGAGTACTGTGTTCAAGCCTGGGTACTGTATCTCCGTAATAACGCTGTGTATAGAAAAGATTCAGAAACTTGCGACAAGGATGATCGAAGGTCAACGGGGGAAGTCGTACGAAGATCGGCTAACTATCTTAGGATTATTTTCCTTGGAAAGGCGTAGATTGAGAAAGGAATTCATAGAGACGTTTAAGATTATTAAGGGACTCAGTGGTATCAATCCCACCTATCTGTTTGAGTCGGCTACGTCGAACCACCTGAGCTGGCATCGCCTGAAGCTCAAACAACATAGGGCTCGTTTGGACATTAGGGCGAAATTTTTACAAACCGAGTAGTTAACATCTGGAATAAACTTCCTTCTGATCTAGTGGAATGCGAGACCGTAGAAGCCTTCAAAAGGACTTAAATAAGTGTTGATCTGACCTTTCCCCAGAGATACTGTAATTATACTGGAATATATAGCGCATTCTGATGCGGACACACGAGTGCAGATTGCTCTTGTTCTTGCTTCACTCTTTTGTGGAAGCAAGAAAAATCAATTCAACGTCGAAGTGCTGGGGGTTGTTGTTCACTTACCGGCACAGGGAACAGGACGCTCGTTAAGCGAAAGCCTCTATCCTCCGTGGTATCTGACCAGACCTTAACATTCGGAACCCCCTAGTTGCAGCCTTCGTCCGGTTGTCGCACGAAAGCAAAGTTGAGGCAAAGACGACGTCTAGGTCCGCTTGGTTGGAGACAAGCGGGAGTTCGACCACACAGAGCAGCTACCCCAAAAGTGGGAAAGTTATTCCTATACGAAAAACGGGGCAGTTAGCATCATTATTGTACAACAGCGACAAAGTAGACCAGTCCCAGAGCTTGCCCAGGATATGGTGAATAGCCACAGAACCTCCATTGACATCTAAGACATTCCACAAGTTCAGGTCGTCAGCAAATATTAGCGATGATACCCAAAGCAGCCCAAGGGGGATGGATTAAATAAATAGAGAACATCGGTCCAAGGACCAACCCTTGTAGGACACCGTTAGGGACCACTTATTTAAATGATAAGTTGCAAACCAAGCGTACAGTTCTTTTCCAGCCAGTTCGACGTGCGCAGTAGGAAATTTCGAAGAACCTCCCACTTGCAATTTTTGCCTTCGAAGCGTATCTAAAGTGACGGAGTATGAAAACTTTACACTGTACCATCAATTGTTGGATTGCTGTCATCAAGGCAGAGTAAACAGGCGGTGCACCTCAGAAACGAGCTACTGCAGTTTGTTCGACGGACGATCCCGACCCGACCTGGTCCTATTGAATTAGACTCTCGCCTAACGAGCGATCTGTTTGTTGTACCAGCAAGCAAACTAGGACTCTCTACCTGCACTTCGACGTTTGAGCTGCGTTACATGCATATACGAAGTAAAGCAAGAACTGGATTGTACCAAATTTTCATACCCGTGAGCTCACACCAATTTTTGTATCATTGGCTAACCGGTTTTTTCTTTTTTGCGTGTTGTGTTGTTAGTTTATAATACTCTACATTTCTAGCATTCCTGCTGTAGTGACACACCCGTGTATTTTCGGTTTCTCTGCGTTGGTCATAGAGTCAACAGACATTATGGAGGCGAGCATAGCTGCAGGGGCGTAGTAGAAAAAAACATACAGTGACAGATTCCCACTAGGTTACCACAATGTTTGTTCGCGGTTGGACGAGTTGATTGAGATATACTCACTTTACCCTAAATTGAAGTGGGTTTGTTCTCATTGTGTGCACTTGGCGGACACTGGCTCGCGTTTCCCGAGTGAATAACTTTGTTTCAGCCTCGTCATGTCAGTGAGAGGCAAACGACCTCGGAAGAGGAAGATCTGAATGGGCTCAGCATGGCAGAGATGATCCGGGAAAAGGGATCTGTCATCGAAGTGCTTCGAGCAAAATTTGATGAAATGCACTCACAGTTCGAGCAGTATGCACGTAATACTGAAATTGCTACGGGAAGGCAGAGGAATGTGCTTATTTACAACTGGAAAGAGTCGGTGATACAAGAGGCTAAGACTAGGCGTGATTTGGATAGGAAACGTATTTTCGCCTCTTGTTAGCATCAAAAGGATCTATCGAGTTGGTAGTTGGAAGAAAGTAAGCGCTTTGCACCAGGAGGACCTTGTAAGGCTGATGTTAGTAGAGTTCAAAAACCCGACATATCGGGATCTTCTTCTTAACCGAGCGGGTCTATTAGCTGGTCAAACGAATAGTCGTTATCAAATGACCCTAGATACGCTCGCATCACGCGCCCAATTAACCACATCAGTACCGCGACACAACATGAAAACCAGCCCTGTTATACCAATGAACCAACATTTCAATCGCAACCTCGGTGTTGACAATATGCTACGTGGAGCTCATGGGGTTCACTCTCCCCAGATGGATGCTTTTACCACTCCACGGAATGCGGATCTCGACGTTTTAGAGGCTACTCAAAGAGTACCTTCTTCGAATGATTCCAAGGATATGTTGAAGAGTAGTGTGGTCCCGAACTCTCCGCTTAAGGGAATTGAGGTTGTATGTAAGTGATTGGGCACGATTGCTGCTTCCAACAGGGGAAACAGAAACGAATTCAACAGGAATTGCGATTGACCCAATTACTAAGCATAGGGAAGCGTTCTCCGATGACGTTGCTAAGAGTCTAAAGTCGTCCCAGTCAAGTGCAACTGAGAGGTCTATGGTTAATGAGGTCAAGGCTATTCGTCCGAAGACGAAAAAACAAATTCAGACCCGAGGCCCCAAAACAGCCAGAGGTGATGTAAGCACCAACTCACAAAGCCGTGTACAGTCTCCACAGATCCATGTTGCGGCCCCAGCTACTCCTGTTAAACGAGAGCCAAAAACGGGCTGTCCCCTCGGGTGCAGAGCCCGAGGGGCATTTAAAAGGACATTTGAGGGCGGAAAGAGACCGCGGCAGGCACCAATAAATGTATGGTACACGAATGCTTGTAGCTTAAAAATAAGTGGGGGGCTAGCGTTGAGATGCGGAGGTGTAGATGTAGTTGCGATTACCGAGACCTGGCTTTCTTCGAATGATTCAATGACTCTCCTGAATGCTCAGGATACGGGAAAGACCGTCCTGGAGGCCAAAGTTGAGGTGGGGTGCTTTTGCTTGTTGCTTATGCTTATTGCCATTAGGAAGCCCCGTAAGCTATATGCACTCCCAATGTTCAAGTCACTACGTTTTATGAGAGTGGGAGGTAGGGTCGAATTAATTGTTTGTGTTTACCGCAGCCCTTCCTCGATGCAAGGAGAGGATAAGGAGCTAAGCGAGCTGATAAAACGAGCTGCTCCTTCAGCCCCAAGCTTTGTAATAGTTGGTGATCTTAACCTATCATATTCCGGCTGGGAGCATGCGATCAATAAAGCAGACGCCTTGGAAGGTGACTTAGTGCAGAGGGTGCATGAACACGCCTTTGTGTAATACGTTAAATTTCCAACTAGAAGTCGTGGCGGGAATTATCCCACTTCATTAGACCTTGCAATTAAAAAACATCGGTTGTCAGCCAGTAACGCAGTAGATCCCATCGGTAAGTGATCATATTCTTTCCTTTTTTCCATTAAGTTGCCGAAGAAATCAGTTAAACCCCGTATGACGCGGAATATCAGTCGGATTAATACCATACTGTTGAGGGAGAGAGCCACGAGCATTACCTGGGTTCCTGAAGAAGCAAAGGCAACTCCAGAACAAGGGTGGCATAAGATTAAAAGTGGGCTCATGCAGCCGCTAGAGTTTGGTCTCTTACGCAGACTACGCCACTCAGGAAAGTCTCGTTGGTGACGCCGAAGAATTGACAGAAGGTTGAAACGACTTGACGCCATATGGAAAAGGTACTATGAAACCGGCGGATTCCGCAGGTGGCAGAGTTACCAAATATGTCGCAACTTGGTTGTCAAATTGCAGAGACAGGTCAAATACTCGTACGAGCTTAGGCTGGCGCGTATTGTAAAGACGAATCCGAAACGCTACTACAGCTATGTGCAGTCGAAGTCTTCTCTGAAAGAAGTTGTTAGTGACTTAAACACAGATGGTCTTCAGGTTACAGAGGACCTAAAAAACGCAGGAGCTGTTGAGTGTGTTTCAGGAAGTTCATCGAGCGGACAATGAATATTCAATTCCCTCGCAGCCCCATAGCATAAGGGAAAATGGGGGAAATTGAATTAACTGCAGCAAATGTTCTCTCTGTTCTGAAAGACTTAAACCCTTACAAATCCCCTGGCTGATAATATACCTTCAACCATTGTAAAGTCAATTGCCGATATTTTCCAGCTTCCAGTCCTTGAACCTTACAATACGTCTTTTCGTGAAGAAAGGATACCACAGGATTGAAAGGAGGCAATTGTAGTGGCCATTCAGAAAGGGGGTCCTAAATCATCGCCTGTTAGTTTGACCAGCGTACTTTTGAAGTGCCAGGAAAAGCTCAACAGTTATCGCATCTGCGAGCAGCACACTGACCATAACTTGACCAGAGCGAAACAGCATGGATTTGACAGGAAATAGTCATGCCTTACAAACCTACTGTGTTTCCTTGATGAAATAACCCGGTGTCTTGATGACGGGATTCCGGTAGAAATATGTTATCTTGACTTCAGTAAGGCGTTTGACTCGGTAAACCACCGCCTTCTGCCGGAAAAGATGATCTGGTTTGGACTATACACTCAACTACTTGCTTAGCCGTCCGCGTCCCTCTGCGGTAGGAAATTTCGTGTTAGGGTTGAAAATGGTATTTGGAACACAGGTACTGCACATAGTGGAGTCTCCCAGGGTTCAGTACTAGGTCCGCTACTGTTTCTTAAATCTATAAATGACGGCCCGTTTACTTGAGTATCCCTCCTATATTTTTGCTGATGACCTAAGTTTGTTAGCAAGGGTGACAGGGTTACTCTATCTAAAGATTTGGCTACCGTTGTTAGATGGTAACACACATGGGATCTGCCCTTAAAGGTCAGCAAATACCACAAGTTGACTCGGAGTGGCGAAAATGTGGTACTGCAAGCACCTGTTGGGTCCCTGACAATGCAATGTGCTATCGAAGCACGTGATCTTGGCGTCATCTTAATGCATCTTCAAGCCGTCGGTGCAATGTAAGCATGTTGCTCATAAGGCACGACAAGAGTTATTTCGACTTAGGAGAGCTCTGAGTTGTACCAGGCCAGAGGTCTTTCTCCCCTTGTATAAAGCAGTGGTCAGACCACATTTGGAATACTGTGTTCAGGCCTGGGCGCCCTTCTTGCAGAAGGACGTAAATTG
Source organism: Dicrocoelium dendriticum (assembly GCA_944474145.2). NCBI lineage: Eukaryota > Metazoa > Platyhelminthes > Trematoda > Plagiorchiida > Dicrocoeliidae > Dicrocoelium > Dicrocoelium dendriticum. The sequence goes on from OX104063.1 coordinate 206,490,123, forward strand.
TATTGAGAATGTGCAAAGACTGGCCACTCGAATGATAGAAGGCCAGCGGGGATTACCGTATGAGGTTCGGTTAGCCAACTTAAGATTGTACTCAATGAGGAGACGCAGATTGAGAGGGGACTTAATAGAGACATTCAAGATCATGAAGGGTCTCAGCGGTCTCAGGCCAACCGATCTCTTTGAACCAGCTACGTCGGACCACTTGCGGGGCCATAGTCTAAAGTTGAAACAGCAGAGATCTAGGCTCGATATTAGAGCTAAATTCCTTTTCAAATCGTACAGTGCCCAAGCATCCTAAGCATTACTGGAATGTAAAACGGTAGAGGACTTCAAACGAGGACTGGACAAAATGTGGTTCGTTTTGTTCCTTGAATTCTTGTGAATACGCATTTCAGCCTCTAACCACATGCAAGTAGCCTATGAAAATACACGAAAGTGCGGTGACTATTTTGCACTTTTTCTTTTCCTTTTTTCTAGTGTAAACGCAAGAATATATTATAACGTCCAGGTGCTGGGAGCTCTTCTCGCCCACCGGCACGTGGGACGTGAAGCTGGTTAAGCGAAAAATTATTTCGCCCCTGGATCCTGTCCTGTCCTTGTAATAATGCAGACATGCAATGAAGATCCTCATTAATGATGATCGCAATTACCACCGTCAGTTGGAAACAAACTGCGAAAGCCGGTCGAGATAGTGTGGGCATCGCGGTGGCTGCCGGACTGAATTTCGTGGTAATAACTTAATAGAGCTTACATACGAAAAAGGACTGAGAAGGAAAATGTACCTGGTTGAATAGATAAGCGCGACCCTGGCTTCCTTGAAATGATTTGCTGATAAGATCTTCATGCCGAGCCAAGTGAGCCCGGCAATACAGGCAGCTGTAAGTACATGACGTCCCTTTAATTGGGAAGTACTCTTGAAACTTCCCTTTGACCATCAACAAAGCTGAAGTTTATGTAGCATAACACTGTAATATTCCTCCGGTCCGGCGTTCTGAGCTCTTCCGTGTCCAAGTAGTGTGATAAGCTGCAATGCAAAATAAATACCTCGTAGACGGCTGTACGCTCGAGCCGCCTAGTAAGAGGCCGATGTAAAGGAAGCAGCTAAGGAAGCACGAAAGAGGGAAGGAAGAGTGCCGGAGAGGAATATGAGAGTAATGATAACAGGAAGCAAAACCGACCGACCTCTTACCTGTTAACGTGTTACCGTGACGCCCGCGGACCGGCTACATTATCCCCCCTCTTATCAGGCGCTGTCCTCAGCGCCCCTAATGGCCCATACCGGCATCAATTTATGTGCCTGCCAGAGGCATTGAGCACGGTATATTAGGCTCGGGAGATATGACGACAAGCAGCACGATAGTAGAAAGATAATTGTTGCCTCCAGGGCTACAATCTAGCTAGGGTGGACTGCTGTCGTGAACTGGCAGGGTCGCCAAATATGTAATATTCCTCCGGTCCGGCGTTCTGAGCTCTTCCGTGTCCAAGTAGTGTGATAAGCTGCAATGCAAAATAAATACCTCGTAGACGGCTGTACGCTCGAGCCGCCTAGTAAGAGGCCGATGTAAAGGAAGCAGCTAAGGAAGCACGAAAGAGGGAAGGAAGAGTGCCGGAGAGGAATATGAGAGTAATGATAACAGGAAGCAAAACCGTACAGTTTTGTTTTAACTGACCAACAACCGATAACACACTTTTCGGGTTTCGATTCGCCTTCTGTTTTCGGCTCCGCGTGTTGTGCTGTTTGTCGTCGTCTGTCTGCTGGCCTCGTCCGTCGATCATCGGATCTAACGCGTCGATTTATTGTGCCGACTAAGTTCCGTCTTCCGACCAGATTGTGCGACTAACTGACAGCCTGGCGAAGATCGTGCTTTACCTAAGGTCAGCTACAGCATTCTTATTTATAGACTGTTCTTATATGTAGTTAAGCCCTTTCCGTTTGGCCTTTCCACTACATGTTTGGTGACCCCGACGTGACTTGACTATGTCGGACCACGATCCCCGCACTGACATTTCAGAAATATTTGTTGGTTTCTCCTTCCTTACCTTCGATTCATCTAATCCTCACGTGTGGTTTTTACAATTGGAAGCTCTTTTTCGCATACGCCGTATTACATCTCAGTCCTTAATGTTCGCACATGTCACTGCCCAGCTTCCTACCCACATCGCAACTGACCTTATAGACTTGCTCGATCCGATTCCGGCTGACGCACCTTACGATAAACACAAAGCCGCCGTATTAAAGCGCGCCTCGGCCTCCGACGAACCAACAATTCGACAATTACTTTTCGGTCTTGAACTAGGCGATCGCAAGCCGTCAGAACTTCTCAGGCACATGCGTACGTTGGTCGGTTCCTCTTAGGTCGATGACCCGATTCTGCGACAGCTCTGGACGAAATGTCTTCCATCGAACACCTCAGCTCTTCTCGCCGTCTTCGCAGATGATTTGTCTTTGGACAAGCTGGCTGAAACAGCATACAAAGTTCGTGAGTACTTTCATAAACCCGCAGCATGTCACGCAGTTAAGTCGACCACTAACGCCGATCTTAAGACTGACCCGATTGAAACCATTTCTGAGAGGTTATCGAAGCTGGAGCTCGCCATCTCGAGCCTTAATCGCTACCGTGGTAGACGCCCTAGACGTTCCTCCCTAAGTAGACGTAGTCCCGCCAGGAGTTCAAAACGTCATTTTTTTGGTATTACCACCATTTTGGCGATGATGCAAGGAATTGTTGACCTGGTTGTAACCATCCGAAGTCTTCCACAAACCGCAGCAGGGAAACCTCCACGCCAGCCAGTGATGGCGACGGCTGCGTCTGGCCAATCTTACAGTCGCCAACTTTACGTCTACGATCCCTCAACCAATTTGAACTTCTTGGTTGTCACCGGTGCAGAGGCCAGCGTTATTCCTCGTGATGCAGAAAAACGCAACCTACTTCCAACCGGACTGACATTGCAGGCGGCAAACAATACCAAGCTCCATACATACGGCCAGAAAGTGTTGACTCTTAACCTTGGTCTTCGTCGCAGTTTCCCCTTTGTTTTCCTGATTGCGGGCGTCCAACGCCCCATCCTTGGTGCTGATTTCCTTACCAAGTTTGGCTTGATCGTGGACCTGCGTAACCGTAAACTATGCGATAGTTTGACATCCTTGTCCGTTTCGGGTAAAGTCATTTAGAGCAGTTTGATCGGTCTTCGCTTGGCATTGCCCGCCGACAATGTGTTTACCAAACTATTACTGCAGTTTCCTGCTCTTTGTCAATCGCCTAGTGACTTTCCTGAGCCTAAGCACGAAGTTACGCATCACATCTTAACATATGGGCCGCCATAATCCGCCCGACCTCGACGATTACCTCCAAACAAGCTCGCTACTGCCAAGGCAGAAGTTCGAACATATGATTCGTCTCGGTATCGGGGGGGTGTTCGTGCTTCCAAAGTGCCCATGGTCCGCTTCCCCGCGTTCTCATTGGTTCCCAAAAAAATCCATGTGGCGAATGGAGACATTGCCGGAGATTACCGTGCACTAAACAATGGCCACCCGTCCCCGGTAGATATCCGGTTCTGGCACATCCATGATTGTTCACTGGTTTACTGGCAGAACAGTTCCTCTAAGTATTGACTTGGTAGCGTGCATACCACCAAATGATCCCGGTTTGCTCCCGACGATATTCCCGAAGTACCGCTATATCCACGCCATTTGGTCTTTATGGATTCGTTCGCATGCCATTTGGTCCTACGAAATGCCGCAACAGACCTTTCCAAAGGTATTATGCGATCAAGTCTGTAGAGAGACCTCTCTAATCTCCCTCTTGCTCTTGCTCCTACCTCATTCCTTCAGCCTCTCTTCTATCTCCCCCCCCTTACACACTTACTCCTCTCCTCTTCCTCTTTATATATTTCTCTTTCTCTCTCTGTCTCCTCTCTAGCTTCGAGCTTACCTCCTTCTCTTCTCTCTACTACAACTTTTCTCTCTTTGTCTCCTCTTCCACTTGCTCCTCTTCTCCATCTCTCAAACACTCTCATCGGCATTTACTTCTTTCTCTCATATATCTCTTCTAACTCTCTCTTCCTACTTCTATCATCTACACCTATGCCTCAAATTCTTCCGCTACCCTATCGATGTCGTTACTATCGCCTACATTGAACGATATTCTTGGTGGCCATTTCCACTCATGATGTCATAACCGTCACATCTCCGACCCCGGGGGGGTGAGGAGCCCCCACACACAAGTTTTGTGACCCCCCCCCCACAAATTGGGGGGGGGGGGGGGGGGCCACCAAGGGTGGGCCCGAGTTCTGCGATCGCGTGGCTCAGGACTGCGGGACGATCATTTGGGGACAAATGATTGTTGGGCCCAAAATGTCCTGTTGGAAGTTTTGTTGGGTCCATCGATGTGTATTGGCATGTGGCATGAGCCACTCTCCCGAGAAAATACAACGCAGTGCGCAGACGACCCCATGGCATGCCACAATCTTTCATAAAGGCCGTTCGTTTTCTCGTGCACGAGTGCTTGACGACAGCCGTATGGCATACCAGATTGTCCCTGGGCTACTCCAGCCAGTGACCGATTTTACTTTAAGAGGCAGGTCAACGAAAATATTCGAGCCCCACTCCAATAAGGCTATCGCATCGATGAGAATCATGTGAACAGTAGAATGCGGATGATCGGGGGCTGATGCGGGGTAACGGGCTGGATAGATCCTCGTCAGATGCACGCTCGATTGCATGAATGATATCAGCTTTTCGAACAAGATCTTGCATCGCCGTCCTGCTCCAACGCGACCCGCACACTTGTCATTTGAGGACTGATGTTGACGGCCCGACTCTGAATCCTCCAAGACTGATGCACTTCTCAGACCGCCGGGTGGTGCGGTTTCTCCCGCAAGATAATCAACAGTCCAACCGAGCCGCTAGCCCTATTTTTTCTCCCGCAAACGCCCAGCCAGCACAGACGCGCTAGACATGAACTTTCGGTCGAGAACTGTTTAGCTATCTACCTTCCTATCAAACATTTTCGGCACCTGCTGTGAAGTCTGCACTTGTACCATCCTTACAGCCCATAAACTACTTCTTTGCTTTGCCTTTCCCATGGTATTTCATGCCGACCGTTGCGCTCCCCCAGAGAAATTCATCATTTGGATTATATTATCACGAGTTTCCTACGACATTCGCCATGTCGATGCTGCCAATAATGGGTGTCGCCAGATTAGCCATGTCGCGTAATATGTCTTCACGAAGTTTCACGTCAGAAGATTAACGTAGAAGACATAGCATGCTCATCAGGAAGGAGATTCCGAGTTTGTGCTACTGAGATCAAATTACCGTCGAGCAGAAGATCATACCAGTTGGCACAATCCCTTTACGCAGACTCCCAAAAATTTACTGTAGATATTTCGTACTGGCAAGCCCCTGCCTCTTTTGGTCCCTCACCAATACTACCAGCCGCACCGTCTTTGACACACCTGCATGGAATCTCACAACCCGAGCAATCCGAGCACACACCGTCAAGCTAATTACTGAATCGCTTCATTGTGCGGCAACAACATGCGCTCCCAGATCCAGCAGTGGGCCAAACTTTGTATCACTTGTCAAACCTAGCAAGATCCCACCGTCACAACGAATTACCGTCCGCGGCACGTATTGCTCTGTCTTCCCGAACGCTCCGTTTTCAAACATGTTTCAATCTGTGAACATCGTTGGACCCTAACTCAGGCCTCCTATCCAACTCCTTTTGTCTACTTAATGGTCATGTGTGATTGATCTGTTAGACGCGTTGGGCCACCGTATGCCGCGCCACTTTACGTGATTGCTTCTACAGAAACCGGTGGAGCGAAACATTTCCTTGATAATGAGGATTTCCCGTCTTTGGTGCAACCCAGCCACTATTACTACTACCGATAGAGGGGCCCAAGTCCAATATCAGCAGTGGTTCGTGAACATGAACCGCTATGCCTCGGCTTGTTCCCACCTACGGACAACCCGCCCTATCACCCCAGGTTTTGCTATATGGTATCCGTTGGAACGTTTCCATCGTTCAACTTTAAAACTGCACTAACTGCGTCACAATACGAACTCACCATGGTCAGATCGTCCTACTCGATTATCTAGCTTCTTGGTATTTCGTTAACACGCAAGTAAAGAAAGTCATTGGCGCGGTTCTCCCGCTGAGTTGGTTGTTTGGCACTACTCTCAGGCGTCCTGAGAAATGGTGCCTGAGACTTAAGGGTTACTGGGAGAAGTTTGATGCCGACCTCGTACGGTCAACCAGACGCCTGTGGCAGCACTTCATGTTCAAGTCGTCCACACGTCCCAACCTCGAAATCAGATCCTCGGAATCAACAGGTGCACCCGGATTTTACCGGCACTTGCCCCTTCGTTTCTCGTGCGCGTCGATCGAGCTCCGTAAACCCTTACACCCCCGACACCACCGCCCTTACGAGGGCCCCTTCAAAGGTTGTTGCCCGGAAAGAGAAGTCTTTCGTGTTGGATAGAAAATGGTTTATCAGGATACTGTGTCTATTGACCCCCTGAAGCCGGCGTACATCGAGTCGCCGACCTATACTGAAACCCACGACATTCCTGTCACCGACCCAGCCCACCTTCCCGAGTACGCCTCCTACTCAGCCCATGTCTGACACCTCTGTTCCCTCTTCGCACCCCTAAGTCCCATATCACAGACCCAAACTCGAAATCACATCTGCGAACACGCTTCGGACGTACAGTTGTTCTCCCTTCCAGACTACGGTAAATGACACCCAAGTATCGAGTTTTCGTCTCAGTGAC
>OX104063.1:206496999-206655308 GCA_944474145.2 Dicrocoelium dendriticum
ATGTGGGTGTAGCCCGTCTGGGCGCGGTGAGGAATCTGACTTCAGTTCTAGTAGTAGCTTCAAGGTAGCACAGCATCGACATCGATATGTCCCAGAAGTATGGTATGTGAAAGTACATGAGACTTTGCGACTTTGTCTCCCTTCGTGTAAACTGAGGAGAACTGTAGAGCCCAGAGGGCAGCTTTGGCGTCATCATTATAGTGTATTATACCTGGCCTATTGGTAGACAGTGCAACAATTCCACCGCCCGTCTTGGAAGATCTGGTAAGGTTTGAAAATACTTTCTATGGCCTAGAAACGGATTGTTCGGCCAGGCTATGCGCGTACCGTTGTTTCTATTCCCGTTTCTGCAGAGAGCAGAAGTTTCTGGTGGCATTGCGTTTGGAATAGTCGTAGTCTAAGCGAGAAACTTTGAGCCTGTCCCATAGTTCACATCGTTGTTTCACGTTGGCCTTATCCTCGGTGGATCCAAGGGAACCCTTAGCGTGAGTCCTGCTGCTATGGAGTGGAACGACCTCCACAAATAGTAACTTTAACTTGTAGAAGAGAGCGTTCCAAGCAGCAACGAATTCCAAGTGTTGTGGAACATTCGAGTCTAGCGTACTTACTGCCGCCCTTAGCTTGAATGCATCGGTCCGCCAGAAGTTTCGGTGGTGTGCGCTCCGGACTCGGATAGCTAGACATTTAGTCCACAAGCAGGGGACGGTACAACGTTCGCTTTTACCTATGGGCTGTAGAAGGTTCAATTATGTGACATCTGACAGAGCCGGAGTGAGCACAAGATCAAGATTGTGTGGTGTCTGGCCGGGAAGACGCCAAGTGGGCGCTGTTTTATGCTGGGAGAGATTCGCTTTGTAGACAGGTTAAAGGAGGCTGGCGTCAAAGTGCTCGGGTTTAAAGCGGCAGGATAGTAGGTCCCAATGGACCTCCGGAGCTTAGAAGTCACCCACAATAAGACAACCTCCGCAGTTTCCATGCGAGTTGCTAAAGACTAGCACAGGGGCGCCATGTCCCCACGGAGCTTTGTAGACAGCGCTAACTATAAGTGATTTGAAGCCATCACGGATCATACACCAGAGCAGCTCTGGGCCACCAACATCGTCGCTGACGGCTTCTACGAGGTGAAGTTTAAGATCCTCTCTCCAGTAGAGAACTACGCCGCCACCAGCGCTTGCTCCAGATCGGTCAGTACGAACGGTTGGTATCCTGAGATTTAGCTCTCAGCGTCGAAGATATCTGAAGTGAGCCAGAACACAGCGAACGCCAACAGGTGAGGAAGTAGGTTTTCGGTAAGAGCGCACACCTCGTCCAATTTGTTTCGAAGGCTGCCAACGTTTGCAACCATCACCTGTAGTCCATTCTTCGTCGCTGTTTCTAAGTCCCTGGGAGGACGAACAGTGGCTTCCAGCGGGACCACTGTACTTTCTGCCCTACCTGCAAATCCGCTAGGCGCAACTTGGTCACGCCGTTTGCTCTACGGGTTCGTAGTTCGTTAAATGCGTTCTTCATTTGGGCTCGGTCCTCTGGGGAGAGATCTCTACGAACACAGAATTTTTCTCCCTTGAGACATGAGGTCCGTCCAAGGATACGGAGGCACTCTTCTTACTCATGACAGACAACTTTAAGAGGACGACTATTGGTGGGGTCTTCTCGCTTTCTTCCAAGGGGAAATGTAGAGAAAAAATTAATCCCTTTTCCCCCACTATCGAACAGAAGAGAGATTATGTGTTTTAGGAATGCTTGTTCATCCTGTATTCTTTCGACTGGTGTCCCCTATTAGACTCGGGAGCATTTACGATGATTAGACACCGCTCGCAGGAGGGAAGCTTGTTTCCATCGGGTATGGGTGGCTACGTTGTGCTGGGTTTATGCTTGATCAGCTCTTCCAGCTGTGTCATCCTGTCCAAAACCAATCGTAACTGAGCTGAAGTAGACTTCGGGGCTGTTTTAGACTTATGCATATTTTAACAATCGTTTTGCGCACAGCTGTTTGGTGTGACCGAAATTGTTGTAACGCCATTTCTCGCAAGAGTCTACCGAGGGACGCTGACGCGTCCTTCAGTCTTTGGTGCTGTCGCAGGTGTATCGGAAATGTGTCTACTCCGCCGTCGCTAGGTGCTCGCATCTGAAAGAATTGGATAGGAAAGCGTAGACCCGTCATCCGTGGAGGCCCCAACCTTGGCTGAGCAGGAACGCAGAGGGAGAGCCGGGCCATCAGGCGATGGGTGGTTATTGCTCCCTGCAGTTCGGCATGTGTCACACTGAAAGCTGATAGCGGCGGGGGTACACAGCTAAGGCTAATGGTACCGTCCTGCGCTGCTGTCACAACAAGCAATTCCCAGCCATCCTGCACAAAAAAGCATTGGACAGCTTTGAAACGAGATGGGACGTCCTTGCTGCAAGACATACATTTAGAAGACATTAGTCCCCTTGTTCAATTGAATCCGGTCACAAGAAAGAGACAAGACCGACCTTGACTTTAACCTTTAAAGACGTAATCCTGAACCTTAAAGATGTAAACAAATGAAGTTAATCTCAAAAATAAAATAGTATACTTCCTATATATAAGCGTTTAGCCTACAAACAAAGGTCCATAACTTACACACTGCTGTCCACGAACCTCAGACAACACAGCGTTCGATTTGCGGCTTGAGGAATCGTTGGACACTGCGCTGCGTGTGTCATGTAGTGCTAAGCAGAGTTTGCAACCCAGCCGCTTGCGATCGCTTTGAAATTAGTCTACATGCACCTACACCTACGCCACAGGGGATCGGTTGTCTTGCAACGCCTATTCCGTGGTCCGTCATCCACATGCACATTAGTATGCTTCAGGCGCTCAATGCCAACGCCATTACACACCCGCCAAATATCTCCAGTTATCCAGTGCGTACCCCAACTATTCTACAGTCGGTTCGGGATAAACCAAAAACTTGCCTTCCCTCAATACACCATGGAAACGTCTATGAAGTTCCCTTAACTCAAATGTTAATGTAGGCGTAAGCCTCCCGTTTACTAAGCATCAGAAGCTCCTGTATTCATAGGGTGCGCGTTCTGGCCACGTTACGGACTAGGCAAACTACGTACCATCACGATCCCACGTATTTAAGTAGAAGTGAACGGTTTAGACTGCAATCCAACGTAGTGCGGATTTTTGTGGCAAGTACAACGAACTTATAGAGGAAACCGGCGCTATGGTTTAGACAACGCATTCTACGGAAAATGTACTTCAAAACCTTAAATAAATAAATAAAGGCACAGTTCTAGATTTCCAAGCTGCTGTGCCCATAAGGCGTCAGAACAAGCTTTACACAAGCCACACGCGCTTGCAAGGGGAGTTCGCACAGTGGGAATGTATGATACTTGTGCGCAATTACGAATCCAAGCTATTTTACATGTAGATTTGTAAGAATTTTAAGTGCTAACCGTGAAGTTTATTTGTCTCCTTTATTCAATTTTGTACTCCTTGATGTCATTAGTAGCAACAGGCCATGCAGAGTCGCATTTGTGCATGTTTACTTTGGATGCAGGATCCTGTTCTCCACAAACTTCACTATACTTGCTTTGGACATGAAGTGTATTCGGCTCCTTCAAGCGAGCAAGCCGTCGTGCTGGTTGGCCCACTTCGCATCTGACTCTGACTGCTATGAACAGTTAAGGTTACTTTGAAAGAGCACACCGTCGCATGCTTTGGTAGTTGTGTTCAATACATGTGACCCAAGCCTATACACGTAGTCATGCCTATGGCGAAACTGAATAGCTTGACAAGTTTCCACATTGAACGGTAGTGTATTCATAACTGACAAGGTTGAAATCGTGCTGTGGTTGCGCTGGAGCTTTCCGTGGTCGTGTAGTTAGTTATTCGCTCGACAGGGCTTGACATCCATCGCGAGTAACAGGAAATCCGGTAATTCACCTCACCAGAGCGTTTATGAAAATAAAGACTAGACGCGGCCAGAGCACCGAGCCCTGTGGTAAGCTGCACTCTACCTCAATTGCATCCGACAGGGATGCTCGTACTCATAGTACCAACTGAAGTTCGTTCAGTAAAATGCCTATTCAACGCAGCAAAGGGGATCAGTGCCATAAAGCTGAAGTTCATGGAGGAGAATGCGGTGGTTTAAGCGATCAACCTCTTATGTGAAGTCCAGGTAAATGCCTTCGACTCCTACTCTACCACCAGCTATTTCAATCCAGCTATAGCATGCAATCAGCGGCTTCCTAGTGCAAGAGCGTAGTTGTTGGAAGCCATGTTGCTCTGATGCTATCATGTGAGTTTTCAGCCACTGCATCAGCGATGACGAACTCTGTAACTTTGAAAATCACGGGGAGTAGCGTTATGGGATGGTAATTGGTTGGGTCAATACGACTACCCCGTACGAATAGGAAGTGATGAGCGCTGGCTTCGAGATCGTTGGAATATGGTTCTCTTGCATACAGCGCTGATAAAACCTAGTCGGAGGTACCGCCAGATCACTGGCGGTTCTTGAATTTCAGGCAGTCTGCGTAGTAGTACGGAGCATCTCAGATCGAGATGTTCTCCCGTGTGACTCCGTGTCCCTTCAGGTAGCGTGAATGCTCTATTGTCCACCGCTCTGCAGGATTATGGATGCACATATTTTATTGTGGTTACATGTTCTAGTGAAGTGCTGCCAACTAGTGGCTAAGCGCCTGCTATCCTCAAGCTAGGCTCCATAGGTAACCTGGAGCGATGCTTCAATGGGCTATCCAACAGGACTTCTGTCATTCCTTTGGAGTGTAGCGCGAATTTTCATATTTCTGTACTGCAGCCCATGCAGTTTGCAGATGGAGGAATTCTCTTTACTGTAACGGCAGAAACGTCGTCCAACCCGAGAGTGCTTCACGGTCATAGCACTATTATTCTCGGTTATGTTTTTGCGCTTCTTGGTCAGGGGAGCCAGGCAGTGCACGAACCACATTTACAAATGCAGTTTCCTTGCTTTCGTTGGTTGAAAGGCTGCCGTGAATTTCCTTGTATTTGGACCGCACTTTCCAAAAAATATCTGGTAGTATGCGTACACCGCTGGATGAATTGCGAAGATTAGCCGCTGAGAGTAGTACTGTCGCTCTCGCCACAGTTGCTTACAAGGCTATTCGAAGAAAACAGGGTTCACCGTAGTCCACTGAATGTAGGTGACGCGCTACGCCTCGTAGCGCACATGGTTCAACCCGACAACTAATCACATCGCAGCTGGGATTTTACTGGCTGCGCTCATCTATTAACCTGCCTTTTACTGTTCCAGCTGTGGCCTTAGGAACATTAATGCACCTGACCGTTGAAGCGCTGTGGTGCTGTTTCGCGAACGTCCTGTTGTGCCTTGTGGCTGGTAACGGATATTTTAGCAGGCACGAGAGAATGTTGTGTGAACGGCGTCGCATAGCTCTGCTTTGTCCAAGTACTGGACGTACGGGTGTCACTTCCGGGGATTTTATCAGGGTTACCGATGCGTATGTTATCCGGCTATGCGCTGTCCGTTTTGTGACCAACGCATGAAATATCATGTCTAGTGATGAGTTAATACTGGTCACGCCGGACGTGGCATGCCTTCTTAAGGGGTTAGTAATCGTCGGACTAATTGGTGTAGAGGTCGTTCTTCGGATAGCGGGGCTGAATTTTGCTTCCGACTTAGGGACAGAGCCCCTTGGGGTTGGAGGCAGAACAAGCTCGGTATTGCCAGGCTTGAATGACAAAGCCCTGAAGCTCGAAAACTAGCGGTCAGTTTCAGTCAGTTTTTCACCCTTTTTCACGAATGATATTATACGTTTAACAATTAGGATGGCTTTGTATGGCTGAAACGCCAAAGCTCAGCCTTCATCATGGTTTAGCTCTTATATTGTACTTGCCTGGAACCAGCACAGAGGGCTGGAACAGAAGGCGGCGAAAGGCAAAAGTAACGCCTATTCTGATTACTCGAGCAGCCATCTGGTCACCACCTTTACAGTCAGTCGTACTCAATTCCATTGGGGGCCGATGTTGCCAACGAACGCTGCCATTGTCTGACTAAGTGAGGTAATGGACGAGTGGCGCTCACATTCTTTGTTCCAGTCGCACATTCGACGTCGGTTACCGGAGGTGCGTGTGTCATGAGGATGACACACGTACACGGAGGTTGGCTAGCCTATTGATCCACACTAATTCCTGTGGGAAAGCCAGTGGACTTGGCTTGTAGCGTTTAAATGATAGCAAAACGTGCAGGCGAAGGGCGAATGCAATTTAAACCACAGATAATCGTAGATTAGTTAGGAATGGTCCAACGAAGGTTATTCTAGGATCACCAGATAGCGCGGCGAATAATTGATTGCTCACAGTGTTGCAGCAGTGAAGCGTGTTAAAACAACCGCGTGGCGCGTCTTAATAGGAGCACGAAGTGCGCTAAAGCAACTTGGGTCGCGTAAGTGGCTTTCCGTAGGAAATCATTTTGTCAAAATATGCCCACCGAACACGAAAAGTTAAGCCGATTTAACTGAGTGTATGATTACTGCGCTAGCAGCAGAGGAAGAAGTGCACCTCTGGGCCAGAGAAGAGCACATTTATTATGCGACCAGTCAAGGGACACGTGTACTATTGGTTTTGCACCCTGTGGCCTAATGACCACGGGCAAAATGCGAAGCTTTTCTAAGCGCTCCTACGTAAATAACATCTGTTAGCGGCGTTGACACAGTTCTGCATAATAACCCTGAATAATTTTGTAAGCTGTCGCTTAGGCTTATAAAATCTGCCTCTCGGCTCCTGCGTTTTACTTCAACACTGCTATTACTGAAAGGCAATTAGCATCATTTGTAGGTACATCGCCCGATATAGGATTTATAACTCTCGTTAGTTTACTTTTTTCTATTATTTCTTATGTGCTGGTGCAAGTTTTAGCGAGATAAAGAAGTATAGTAGCCTAAAATCCCTAATCATAATTCATAACTTGCGCACTACTGCATGCATCGCAGCTTGTATTTTAACTTGTTCAGCGACAAAGGCTTATCCCAAGTACTTTAGGTTTTCTTTCTGCAGCCATTTTGCGTTAAAATGGTGTTTCTTTTTATTTGTGAAACAGCTGGTGCGGCATTGGTGGTAGGCCCGAGGTCATGTTTGATAAATAATTATCGGTAAACTTTACCTTGTTCATAACCATCTAGCTTAATACGCTGTTTTAATAGGTCTTTAATCTTAAGTATAATTCTTTTGAGTTAATTGTTACAAGGAAACCTTTTAACTATTTACTGTTTTCGCGGACTTATTTGTGCTTCTACTTCTGTGTATAATCGCAGAACTGTTCGGAAGCAATAACCGCACTTAAATAATCATATGGTTTAGATTGACTTTCTTCGAGCAGTGGACTATAAAACATATGAATAGGATTCTAGGAGGTGGATCATTTACTGTTATCACGGTGTACCTATGTCAGCCGGTAATTCAGTTGTAACACACCACTGGAGCGAAACGGCCGGCTTGACATATCTTTACAATAACAGACAACTTTAATGTACAGAGTAAGACAGAATATAAACCACCGCTTCACTGCTGTGTACGGTACTTACGATCTGAGAATTTTAACCTTTAGTTACTTACTGTCCATGCAGGAGCATGCGCTAAAACTACCTGGTGATTTGATGCTTCATGCGCACAGCTCTTAGCCAATCTAAAAATAAACCATTCGTTTATTTTTCTTTTTTCTGCAATGCATTATTATGAGTTTTTCATCTTGTATGCAACATATCTACTGTAAAGGCGAGGGATGGCTTAAACTTAGTGAAAGTTCATGATACTTTGAATCCACTGCAAACAGGGGTTGGTCCAAGTGTAATTGAAACCTAGGGATGCACAGCTTATGTTGTCTACTGAAGCATAGCCACTTTCCGTGTTTGAGCCCTTTGAGCTGTTGGTGAGTACTGCCCAACGGTAGGCGGAATTTAAATAATGTTTACACATATGTAACTACAACGTCCACCATGAATCGTATTGTTACCGATAAAGTCATTGCCTCTAATTTTTCCGTACTTGTGTTAGTAGCAATGTTCCTGTGAAAACATTGTGCTTCCTCAACGTTATCGGTATACGATGAAAGGTTTAGCTAACTAACCGGGGCAAAGCAACACTTCAACACGCTGGAAGCGAGCACCTACTCACGCAAACTGCTTATTACCAACAACGTTCTCATAGAAGCACGATGGCAAAGAATACAATGCGGCGGTGCCCGGCTCTTCTAGCAGAGATGTGCTGTTGATGACTGAATCCTTTCACACAGCCAACGTCATGGGATATGATGAAGAATCGCTTGGTTGACATGATTCTGCAGATGCTAAGCATCATAACGACCACAACCATATCGAAAACAAATGCAGGATGTGTAGCGTATAAGCCAAGGTGACATTTGGTGACGACAATGCTTACGTACCACTGTCATCTGTTAACCTGTTGATCGTTTCTCCGAGCCTGATAAAGGGATTACATATGTTGCACCACCATGCCAGGTGGCATCTTCAGTGCAGTGCGATGCAGGGTATAATCCTGCTTATTGAATCGTCAGTCAGTCATCCAAAGGCCAGTAACGTTTGGAGATGGCAATTTTGACTTGCGCTACGCGAGCTTTGTCCAGTTGCTTCCGCGGCTAAACCATGTCTTTCTGTTCGCCGGAGGTCTTCCTTTCTGAGGTTATGGTACAAGGGGTCGAGGTCGATGCGCATGATGGTTGAATTTTTAGAGCAGTACCGTGCTTCCTGGATTTCTCTTCCATTCTGTGTGGTTGTTGTTGTTGGAGCCAAATTCTTCGGTTGGCTCCAATTGAATCTATGTACCTCCTCATCCCCATGCGCCGAGACAAGAGAGGATTCATAGTGTTGTTTACAAGCCCTCTGAGGTTCTTGTATTCTCATAGATATTTTCCTTCCTGTCTGCCCCCATAGTTTATTTTACAATAATTACCATTTGTTTTATACAAGAAGTTCGTTCGTTCTTATGCATTCCGAATGTCCTATGGGTTAGACAGCATACTTCTCAGAGTAGCGGTTGGCTTGTGAGTGACAAAAATGTGGTGTTGTTTGAGCAAGCTAGTAGTCACTCTAGATATGTTCTTCATATATGGCAAAACGACCCTCTTGCTTGCAGTTGGTATCAGCTTAGTGTTTGTAGGTTTGTGGTTTAGTCATCTGCATATGAAGCTACCTGGGTGTCCATTGCACTCAAACGAATAGAACAGATGTTTCGCTTCTTCCCGTGTAGCTTCCGCTGTATTGCAATGTGTTACAATCCTGAGAACTAGTGTCCGCACGCAACTTATTTTGTGTCAATTGAGTGGTTGCTGTTGAACTTCAACATTTGGTCCATATGTGTGCTTTTCCTGTGAACGGACGTTTAAAATACACCCTCCTTTGTTCTGGTCACTAACACACCAAAAAATGGAGCATGTTAACTGCCGCTATCTCCATTGTAAACTGAATCTCATCCACTGCATAGTTGAGTAGTTGGTGTGCGGTTCTACTTCATTGCGCTTCAGTATTACAAATATATTGTCCACATAGCTTACCCACAACTTCGGGTTCATAGCAGATAGTAGAGCTTCTTCTAACGCTTGCATGACGGTCTCAGCGATCAGACCTGATACTGGTGGTCCCATCGGTGCTCCGTCACTTGCTCATAGATCACTCCGTTGAACAAGTATTAAGTAGAGGGGCATAGTTGGAGAAGTTTGCAAATGCATGCGGTCGTCATACTCCCAATTATCTCCTCGCTGTTGTTCAGGCGTAGAATGATGCCTTCTTTTGCCAGTTGCAAATTGACAGCCGTGAATAAAGCGGTGACGTCGAAGGAGACCATCGTTTCGTCATGAGCTTTTGCAAGTTCTTGAGCTTCTCTAGTAATTGCTTGGCGAAAGTCTTGTTGTGCGTTGTGGCTATTAACGGATTGTTTAGCGGTCACGAAATAATGTTATGAAAACGGCGTCGCATAGCTCGTGCTTGTGACGTACGAGTGTCTTTCGGGAATTATATCTAAGCGCGTTCGCTTCATCAGAGGTGTAGACCATAATGGACGTGCTGTCCCACCTCCCTACATTCCAGCTTGTTTCACAGCAAGACACTATCGCGCCAATGTGGACGCCGGATTCAGTGTCAAACTAAACACAACAAGGAAGCAGCAGAGTTCCAGGAATTGGTGGGTTTTCGAGGGGCGATGGTTTTCCCTATAAAAGGCTACGGATATCCGTTTAGCAGCACTGCAACTTGGCAGATGTGCCTAGCTACTGAAAAAGTCACTGCCCACAACTACCTATTGACAAGCTGAATACAGTCATATTTAAATATGTTCTTGACAAGTACAAGAATAAGAAACACTGCCTACATCTACGGTGTTACTACTATCATAGCGCATTGTCTGTTTGCACTGCGCACAGTTGAATCTAAAATATCGTCATCCTTTGGCGACTTTAGTCCTCATGATTACTTTTCAACAACTTTCGACAATTACCGATTACACACAGAAACGTGTCTTTTGCGAAACAACACTGCCAGTAGATTTTGAACATGCTTGATTTAGTGTGCCTCGGTAAATTTGCGGGTAAACTAATTCTTTGTCTATTTACACCAGATAATTGTATTGAGGCTTCACTGCCATCCAACAATGAGAAATTATGGTTTAAAGAAGAATGAAAGAGAGATCCAGGGGATTTACCCGGAAGCCATAATGCACTAAGCAAACATTCGCCGTGAAAGCGCCTAACATAGCGTCGCAAACAGCTAGCTATCGTGCAAAGATAAGGCAGTATTGGCGAGACAGCTTCCCTGCAGACAGCAGGAGTCGAGCGTCCAGCGGATTTTAGAATGTGTCCTTGACAGCATCCGAACTTTAATCGGTAAGAGCATAAGCGGACAGCACAACCAAACAGCGTTTTTTACAGCTTGGTGAAACAACGTTAGTTGATATCGTTAAACGGACTGCAAGTAAACTGCTGTTCCATCGAACCCAATCTACCAACGATAACTAAGCATTAGAGCTTGGAATAATACCTACCCCAGCTTGAGCTGTGAGTGCTGCATCGGCTTCTCGGGATGAGCGCAACCAATAGCAAGTGGAAAAGCTGGGCGAGATCCTTTCAACAACCGCATTAGGATCAATGCTCCTAGTTTCGGACAAATAACAGGGTGCTAAGATCCAATGTGGCTTACTTGCGTACTGGTGAAGCCTGTTGACCTAGTTGCCTTAGAGTGCAAACGTTGAACGCGGCCAGGGAAATGGGGCAGCATGGCCTTAGCAAGGACGGCTACCGAAAGGGATCCGATGGATATTGTGGGAAAGTGGCTGCAAATGCTTTTACTCCAGTAGCGCTTCGGTTGCTGTCAATTAAGCTGGGAATTATGGGAGCAAGGTTAGTAGTAGTGTACAGGATAGGAGCAAGATAAACAGGTAGAAGAGAAAGAAGGGGCGCCAGCACTAGCTTGCCTTCGTTTATCCGCCCCACCCTCTGCAGCAGATAAGGTGACCCTTGATAAACTGAGCGACGACTGATGCAGGATGTAGTTAGAATTTGAAAAGATGTAATGCTTTTATGTGAGCTGAGATACTGCCAAGGCGCCCAGAAGTAGACAGGGGGATAATGGGGTTTGTGTAAAGCCTTTGGCTCAAAACCTCTCCGCAAGGTAGCGGAGAGGTGCCACCGTTCAATTTCAAACCCGCAACCAAGAGGACCAGGTGGCTAAGTTTCTCTGGTTTCTAACCGTTGACCAACCTGGTAGAGGTCCCTCTTACTTGGCTCGGAGGCAACAAGCAGTGAAGCACAAGGGGTCAAGGTGGCTCATAAACCATCGCAACATATTAAGGACCAGTCCCGTTGCGACGGGGTTCCAATTACAAAGAGCAAAATGTTTGTTACTCCTGTGCAAATCAAGCCGTTCCACGCGTCTTACTTACCCAATTTGTTGGCAGATAAATGTCAAAACGTTTGGTATAAAGTCTACACAGAATCACGGTGTGAAAGTGCATCCCCACTTGCTAAGCAATTTCTCATTCAACGAAATCGTGCGATAAGGGTACCGCAATAATTTGGGCATATATCCCTTCATACACTTACTTGCTAAGGATTTTCTGCACGCAGAGATGTTTTTACCACTTGCGACAATTTTACACTGAGAGAAATGTTAAGCCCGATTCCATGCGTGAAGATTACAAAAAAGGACGGGAAGCATGGTACTTGCAATTTTCACTGTTACAAGGCGTGAAAGCAAGCGTTACACTTCCTACGGATTATCACGTGAGCCACAGGCGAACTACGCATCAGCATGTGATGCGGAAGTACCTGTGGACTGCCGCCACCTCAGCCGTTTGCTTAACTAGCGGTCAGCCTTTCGACAAGAAGTTGGTCGTATGCTGCCTACGCTTTAAGGTCAACACACTAAACGATGTTTACCCTACGTACCATAGCATCCACCTTAGTTACTAAAAAAGGCAAGACGTTCCGTTTGCCATGGCGCGCCACGCCAACAATGACGGCAATGTTAAAACGTCGCTCCGCAGTCAATCGGCATATGGATTTCCAGGCACTATGACAGGAAAAAAGCGCACGTGCCACATAGCGCGCACCGTTTGCCTTAAATAAGTAAAACCACCACACCGTATTATTGCCCTTACTCCTTACTGGAACTGAGATCTTCGCTGAACAGACGACAGATCCTGGGACGTATTCTAAAAAACATAAGTAGGCTAGCATTATCTAAAATGCAAAGGGGTACAAAACATATGCCCAATAACCAAGCGGATAAAGCGACCCAAATACGAACAATGCTTTGGTGGTAAATCACAGACACGCATGGAGATGCTTTTCTTGTATATAAGGCGGGGTAGAGCAGCCGGGAGGTTGGTAACTTCTTTCTACCTGCCCCTAGAGAAAGCACTGCATCGCATCACCTAACATGGTCTGTTTAGTCGGGAATCCCGCCAAGCCGTAACAAATGTGCCCTTTTTCCGATTCATGCCCTGGGGGCTTTCAATGCGTATCATATTGTAGGTTGTCTCCTAACGTCTGTCACCCATTAGAAGGCCCTGGGAGTCATATTTTCACAGGATCTCAACACATAACTTGACCGTCGGAAGAAATTCCCGGCAGCCAACTGAACGCTCAGGGTTTCGCAAACATCGTCCTATAAATTTACGGCGACTATTACAACGCTGTCCCCTTCACATACCCGTACGATCCTGGAATATTGTCTCCCGGCCGCTTACCCCTAAGGAAATATGAACGTGAGGTGACACATAAGTGCGTAAGCGTGGTTCAAACTCTATATCACAGCTTTCGGCTCTTTACTACTCTCCTATACTTACGACTAAAACCAGTTCTCCATGGAATATCGCCGCTGTACTGCTCTCCAAACAAAGGGAGCAATTACTTCCACTGGCTCTTGCACCATCAATACAGCTAATGAGCAACGTGTTGGCTACCTAGCAACCAGCACGGAAAGGACCCATAACCGACTCTAAAGACATCAATACACGGAAAAGTAGCAACACTGACAAACCGGAGAATTGTGTTGGTAATGATATCTAGACTGCGAAATACGAAAGCACGAAATGAAACTATGCAACAAGTGTACCGAGGTTCACAACATTTCAACAGTCACGTCTTCACCTAAGCCGTGGTAAAATATGTTTCTTGTGTGTCGTTTATTGCCCTGCGTAGGCTACTTTGGAAATGGACAACCGCCTAGCCTTCCAATGAAGACCGTTCTTTCACAGTTGTACAGCCACATTTTCCTGGTTGCTGACTTAAATATTCACGCCACAGAAACCTCACCTTTGTCAAGGAACCGTTCAAAATGGAAGTAAAAGAGACAATTAGTGGACCACCACCCTACAATCACATCACGTCTCCCACAATATTCAGGACTGGAAACAAACCGGGTATCCTGGATCACGTATTCACCAACGAGGAACTTATGATCGAAATTGTATCGGTAGAGAGTCCTCTGGGCCTTAGCGACCAGGCAACACCATTGTTCAATTACGTCTGTTATGCAGAGTATGCTGCAGAAACGCGGAGGTGGGTCAGCTCATTACGGAGTATGGCGCTCTAATGAAACTTATAATTGATACAAACTGGGCATTTCTGGCAGAACGATCCCCTGATATCGCTTGGGCTGATTTTGCGCAGCAGTTCAACACGTTGGTAACAACTGCTTCTAGGAAATGCCTTCGCGAGCGAAGACATTAGAATCATTTATACGCAACCAGATGCGGAAATGTATTGTCACGAGGAATTTCCTCTGGTGAAGATACAAGGAGGCACCAAATGCCGAAACATGGGCAGCCTACACTATCCAAAGGAATTAATGCGTAAACCTTGTACGCAAAGATAAAATACAAGATCAACAGAATCTAGCTGAGCAATTCTTTTCAAAAGCCTAGCTCCTCTACGGTCACGTCAACAATCTCCGCAAAGTGCAGCGAGGAATTACTGCGTTACACACGTCATATGGACTCGCACAAACAGGAACCGAGGCAGTCAAGGCGCAGTGTCAACAATTTGCCCCGAACTTCCAGAGCACGAATACACCGCTCAGGCAGGTTGTACCGCCAACAGGACTTAGCCACATCACTTTTATGACTACGGAGGTTATGAAAAGGCTAATCGTCCTGCGCGGGCATTTAAATAAATAAATAGTTTATTCTCAAATTCATAGAGACACACCGAATCAGGCATGATCAAGGTTTAAAAGCAGTTGTGTATCACGACGATACTTCGGGTTCAATCGTGTGTAGTTGAAACGGTCAAGACACTATAAGTGCAACGAAACGGTGCATGTAGACGGAGAGTATCATATACTTGCACGTGTCGGGAAGAGTTGAAATATGACGCTTGTCGACTTGCCAGTATGTAGTTGTGGGTAGTGACTTTATTCAGTGGCGAGTCACATCTGCCACGTCGGAGTATTGTTAAATAGACATTTTTGGCTTTTTATAGGGAGAACGCTTGCCAGGCGAAAACCCACCAGATCCTGCAACACTGCCGTAAAACATTTTGAACATTAATGTAAAACTGGCAAAGCCGTTCGACGGCGGATTTCATATTCAATTATTCGCAGACAAATGGCTCCTAATTTCCTCAGTTAGTTGGACAGGTAACTTGATCGGGGCCGCCATTGTAGTCGGTCCGCGGGCGTCACCGTAACACGTTAACAGCTAAGAGGTCGATCGGTTTTGCTTCCTGTTATCATTACCCTCATATTTCTCTCCGGCACTTTTCCTTTCCTCTTCCGTGCTTCCTTAGCTGCTCCCTTTACATCGGTCTCATACTTGGAGGCTCGAGCGTGCAGCGGTCTACGAGGTGTTTATTTTGCATTGCAGCTTGTTGCACTAATCGGACACGGAAGAGCTCAGGACGCCGGACCGAAGGAATATTACACCATGATTGGTGAGGGAAACATCGCGATTAGTCGTCTTGTTGTGTGCCCAGGTGAGCAAAATTCAAATTTTCTGCTGTCTGGAATTTTCAGATGTATAATGTATGGGAGTATGATGATGTGTCCAGTTCTTCATACTGGACAAGGGTTGTGGTGATTGTAGTTGGGTTCTTTTGGTTTTCAACAATTCTCCATGTAAGTCCTTGTAGGTTGTTACGTCCGTCTTGGGCGAAAACTTTTCCTCAGTCCAATCCCAGATCTCCAAGATGTTCCGGACCTCGGAGAAAAGGGAAAGTGAGGCACAACCGAGAGAAGATCGCAAGAACAGGAATGGAGTTAAACATTGTTAGTCTTATGTTACAACAGTTGCAGTTGTGACAAAAGCATGTACATGGTGCAACAATAATTATGCTGAAGGTGCCTTTTGAATATCCTATAAAATCATTAGCCATATGGGTGGGTTGCTAATGCCTGCGTAGAGACAAGGGCGTTATACCAGTAGGTATGCTACGAAGTATTGGTTTATTTCGAGCCCAAAATTGCGTAGGGTGAGAGCAAAGAGCGTTAGAATATTGGTGGTGGTTGCAAGGTGCATGAACAGCAAGTAGCTAGCGTAATACGATAGGCAGCGCGGAATAAGTGAAAAGGAATAGGTTGCCGCGAGAGAGATCTAAAGGTCGATTGGCGGTAGGGCAGCGGAAAGATTGGATGCAGATCTTCTAAAGGAATACGAGTTATTGAGATAAGGAGTGGCTCCTAAAAAGCGCAGGATAAGCGCAGATGCATGGGGCCTACGATCACTAGCTGCTTACTAAGCAGTGCAGCATTTAAGGTGATCGACAGATAGTGGCGCTACGAAAGATTACCAGTAGCCAGCTGTAGCCATTCCAAAAAGACGCTTGGTCACTAGTGTATGTCTACAGGGTCACAGAATGCATCAACAAATCAGCAAAGGTGTGCTAAACATTCCAGGAGAATGTATGATGGAGAGAAAAGGAGTGTATCCTAGCAAGCTCAAGGTCTGCCCAGAAGGAACATGGTGCATACGGCGAATTGCTGCAGTCGTGAGGAAGATAAGAAGTGCGACTGACAGTGGCGCTAGGATACAGAGTATCACTGGCCAGCAAAGGCATTCGGATTAAGCCTACTAATTACCAGTGGATACCTACAGTGACAGAAGAAGTCAACAAACCAGCGAAGGAGTGATGCAAAAAATTCAAGAGAGTAAGTGTTGGAGAGATAAGGAGTGACTCCTGGCGCAAAGATGTATGCTACTTACAATGACTCGCTGCAGCTGAACAGTGGTGACGTAGGTAATACGAAGAACTGATAATGGTACTAAGGGAGAGTATCGACAACTAGCAATAGCTTTGGGGTGAAGCCTTCAAGTTGCTAGTGGATATCTAAAGTGTCCCAGTATAAGTCAACAGACAGCAAATGTATGTGACGCACGCAGTACCAGAGAGGAGTAGAAGCGTTGCTCCTAGCAGGCTCCGGATAAGCGCAGAGATGGTTGAAGCCTACGAAGAATGGCTCCTGCTAAACGGAGGTAATACGAAGAACGGTTAATAGTACTAAGGGAGAGAGAGTATAGACGGCTAGCAATTACATTGGGGTGAAGCCTGATAGTGGATACCTAATGTGTCCCAGAATAGGGCAACAGACAACAAATGTATATGACACAGACGGTCCCAAAGGATGAAGGTTGGAGCTACTAGAGAGTGGCTCTTAGCAAACTCCGGATATGCGTAGAGATGATTGGAGCCTACGACCACTAGTTGTTACTAAATAGAGATGCTTAGGTTAAGAGGATCGACAGGTGGTGGCGATCTGAACATCGTTCGGTGGTCAGAAGTAACCATTCCCTTAAGCAGGTTGCTCACTAGTGGATTCATACAGTAGCACAGAATACATCAACAAACCAGCGAAGGTAAGTGATACAGACATCTAAAAGATCACAGGATCGAGAAGCAAGGAATGTTTCCCGGTGGCTCCAGATATGCACAAAGCTGTACGGAGCCTACAACGAATGGCTGCAGAAAACGTGGTGGTAATAAAAGGAACGAAGGACAATGGTGCTAAGAAAGAAAACCAGTGGACAGCAACTGCATTCGCATTAAGTCTTCTAGTTATTAGTGAATACTTACAGTAACAAAAGAAGTTAACAACCCAGCGAAGGTATGTGATGCAAACAGTTTAGGAGAGTAAGTTTTGGAGAGATAAGGAGTGTCTCCTAGCGTAGAGGTATGCTGCCCACAATGACTCGCTGCAGCTGAAGAGTTGTGAGATGGGTAATTCGAAGAACCGATAATGGTACTAAAGGAGAGAGAATATCGATGGCTAGCAATGGCATTGGGGTGAAGCCATCTGGTTGTTAGTGGATACCTAAGGTGTCCCAGAATAAGTCCACCGAGAGCAAATGTATGTGACGCAGACAGTCACAAAGGAAGAAGGTTGGAGATAAAAGAGTGCGGCTCTTTACAAGCTTCGGCGTTGATTATATTCGTCCAATGTTGTTGAAATTGGATGTATTAAACTTGGCAGGCCCACTCTCCCAGTTCTTCCAAGGATGCTTCGATAACATGCGGGTGCCAACCATGTGGAAACAGGGAATCTTCACTCCCATCCATAAGGGTGGAAGTCGCACAGATCCGGCCAACTATCGCCCGATAATACTACTTCCAGTGCTCTCCAAACTCATGGAAACGATTGTTGCCGAAGCACCCATGAAGTACTTGGAAGAACGCAATATCAAACACAAGAACAACATGGATGGCGCAAGAACCGATCTTGCACTTCAAACATTCCACTTGCTACATCCAGTTGGACTGAGAACGTCGACAGCGGCGCAGGTGATGATGCAGGACAACTAGACCTCTCAAAGCCTTTTGAACGTCTGAAACACCGTGTCCTCTTTCACAAGCTGCAGTGCTGTGGAATTGGTAACCCAATTCTCGGTGAGATAGGTAGCTTCTTGCTTCAACGACATCTGAATGTAAGCGTTCGTGGAGTCACCTCTGACTTACTCGATGTTAAGTGCGGAGTGCCCCAGCGCTCAGTATTTGGTTCACAACTATCCTTGGTTTATATAAACGATCACGTGAAAGTGGTTATCCCCAACCCCTTACCCTTCGCTGATGGTCTCAAGATGTTGCGAGCTATTAGAATAACCAGCGACCATGCAGCTCTTAAATAAATAAATAAATCAATAAATATTTATTCTCGACTATGCGAGGCACGCCAGTTGAGGCATGCTCAGGTATGTACAGCTGTACAGACATTTTATGGGAACTGTAGAGACAGTAGAAAATTGTTCATTTGTCCATGCTTGGAACTGTGCGATGGTGAACATGCGAAAGAACGATTCGTTTGGACATAATCGCTTTGCCATATATCGCAGTCATACCTCGAGTAATAATAGATAAAGAATCCTGAGTGATCCATTGGAAGATAATCGAAGAACAAGCTATCCAGTATGATGATTCTAATTGAGCTGCCAGTGTGAAGTTATGGGCTGTGACTTTATTCGGTGGCGAGTCACATTCGCCACGTTGCAGTGTTGTTAACCGGACATTTGTGGCTTTTTATAGGGAGAACGCTTGCCAGGCGAAAGCCCACCACGTCCTGAAACACTGCCGCCAATCCCTTGAATGGCAAGTTGTAACTGGCTATGTTTCTTGTTGAACGATCTTTTGCTCCGTTATTCGCAGTCAAGTTGCGTCCCATTTTTCTGCTGACTGATGCGCTATGCTAGCGGCCATTGCATGCCTGGGTCCTCTCCTGTTCCAGCTCGGTACGTCAGGAACTAAGCATTCTTTCTGGATATGATGTGCTGATCATCTGCAGAACCACGTGAAGCCTCGAAGAATATACGTTGAAATGTGTTGAAGTCTTGGAGGAGAGGATAGGTTCCGAAGAAAGAATCGCAGATCCCACGGGGTATGTAGTGAAATTGATTAGAGATAGTTGAAACCACAGACATTTGAGCGGTCGAAGCGGATTGAAGAGCTTAGAATGACCGATTGTTCAAGCTTTGTCTTGGCAGGAGAATGTGCCTTCCGTAGTCGAAAGTCCTCCAGTCAAGAGATATGTGGAATAGGTAGTGTTAGATAAATTGGACTCAGTGGTTCATGCCGCGGAAGAATTGAATGATTTGTCCAGTTAGTAAGTTGTAAAAAAGTTGATAATTTTCCGCTCATGTCCAGGTAGAGGAACTGTGTGCCTTGTATTGTTGTCGAAACGGAGGACAATTCCTTGGGTGCGTGTCGCCGTACCTGTGACAGACTCGGGAGAAAAAGGAAACGAACAGAGACAGCCACACAGACAGAAGAAAGGAATGCATCTGGAATGCAGTCAATCAATTGCGGCGATGCCTGAACTATTGTACCACTATGCATGTAATGGTTATTTAAATATCGCATATACACGTATATCATAAGTGGCGAAATACGACGAGAATCGAGCGGAACACGGATCAGTAAAGAATGAAAGTTTGAAGATGAAGCAGGAGTGTTTGGGGAGGGGTCAGAAAGCAAAAGAGCGTTTAGGTGAGACTGGATAAGTCAGCAAGATATAGCTAGGCAGTCAGATTAAAGTGGGGATAAAAGTAGTGAATGTCGCGAGAAAGTAAATTTGCGGGACTACAGAGGCTATATAAAAAGCCCGTTAGCATATCAAACGAAGCTCTCAGGCTGAGGGACAGGGTGTGTTGTGACTGCACAGCCTAGAACACTTGCGTCGCTGATTTCTGGAAACAGTCAGAAAATAGGAGACTGGTCAGACCAGGCTAGAGTGGAGCCAGGCCCGAAGTGTTATCCGTCCAATGGATAAAGGAAGGCAGTCAGAGTGCGAAAATGAAAGAATGTAATCGTGAAGGAGACACTTAAGGGGAAGTGGAAGAGCCTACAGAAATCTCGAGGTGTTGCGAACGGACCTTTGGACCATTCGATGGTTCAAAAGTATGGGCTCAGTGTTCGGAAAGCAGGAGACAATGGAGATGAGGTGAGGATGAACTTGACAGGGACTATGAATGGCCACATCAGAACCTGCTTCAGTTCAACGCTACAAATGCAAGTTGTTGAGCATACGCCATAAACACACTTACGAATACAGACTGGGGGATTAAATATTGCGACACACTTCAACGGAATGCGATCTAGGCATGATAGTGCAGGAAGATCCGGGCTATTCTTGTCAGGCCGAGAAAGCCTCTAAAAAAGCTAACCAACACCCTGGATTTTTGCGGGCATTCGGTCGCTTTGCTCCTTTCATCTTACTTCAGAAGCCCAACATCTACATTCGGTCACATTCTGCGTCCGCCATCCACGCCTGACCGCCATTGCAAAAGCAAGACCTTACCGCTCTTGAACTGCCACAGAGAAGGGTGACTAAGAACTCAAAGGGCCTGTTTCATCTCCCTTACCGATTGTGGCTGAAAACCCTTGGGGTCTACAGTGGACAATATGGAGGCCTGTGTGGCGACTTTATAGTGACTTATATTATCCTGAGGAAGCCAAACCATTATTGTCGTCACCTACTAAAGCTGAACATGTTGCGTTATTATTTTCATGGCCTCAAACCCGGCGTAATAACTTCACTGGCTCTCGTACGTGTTCGAACGATAAGCTGTATCACTGTCACCAGATCGCTCAACTTATATCTTACGCGCTTATTAAACCACTCACTATGTTCTTCTGATTCCCTCAACTCATTTACCGGTTAACAACGCCTGATACTCACGGTTCCCAAACAGGGCAACTTTTGCGTACGCTAGGCAACTTCGGCCAGCATCTTCCTCTCACATTCAGCAAATATCAGGTCTCGTGCTACAACGCAAAACTACGGATACGGATATGATGTACAGCATATACGGTCACTCCATTGCTTTCAGGCAGCACAACTTTATCATAAATTATATATTTATACAATAACATAGTCCTGTTCAATTTTACTGGCAGTTTGCTCGGTCCGTGTTTCTTCTCACCTTTGTTCTACAAGATAACATTACCTGCACCGAACAACGCTGAAGACGTACCTGCGACGCTCCCATGGGCACGGATTCAATAAAGAACAAAGAAAAAACCGCACTTCATAATCATGACACACTAAAGTACCTAGGAACTGATCAATCCAATACAAGTCACCTGAGTCGTCCGACTTCAACAGCTCCAACCACTTGTACTGGACTCCGAAGGCGACTACACCGCCATAGGAAACAAATTGGCGTTACGTGACTGTGAATATCAGCGAGGGTAATAGGTCAGATACAGTCTTGCCAATGTTATATCACCAGCCGGCAGCGTTCCAGGACGTGGTGGGTCTTCGTCTGGCAAGCGTTTTCCCTAAAATAAAGCCACAAATGTCTGTTTAACAACACTGCGACGTGGCGGATGTGACTCGCCACTCAATAAATTCACCGCCTCTAACACATTGGTAAGTTGACCGACACCACATTTACAAGTTCTGTGCATATATCGGCTCTCGCACGAACACGCCTACATATCTGATTAGTGACACCACTATTCTTAAGTATTGTTCACCCGTTTCCTCACACTTCACTCACTGACCTATATTGCTTACGGGACCTCATCGGACTAGTTCCTCTTCAACATACCATATAAGTGATCTGAATACTATCTTTACATCTCGCAAGCTGTGTACAGAGACTACATACAACCTTTGGGCTCTATGGGCCTACACTAGTGTCTCCAACTGTACTACTCCCACTGTTGGTGCTGCTTATTCTGCTCTTATGTACAATAATGCAGTATGCTGATCATGCCCAAAATACGTGTCTCGCTTTGTCGAGAATAGAATATTTATTTATTTATTTATTGAATAGCAATACCACACTCAGATGACACCAACTAAAGCTGGCCACACCAAACAGCCGGTTGGAATGCCGCCGGAATTCCTCCCTTCCTGTGTGCGAACGCTGGAACGCTCTTTCCACATACGTTGTTTCGTCCCCCATTCTAAAAGTATTCAAAAGACATCTGGATAATTCGCTCATTCACTTATAGTTGGCCATATAATCAGTGATATCTACGTCAACCAAACGCGACCGAACAGTGTTCATTCGCAGCAGTTATAGTTTACTACTTACACGGTGCTGCTGTGGAATTTCGCTGGGATATACTACAACTAATCGGCAATTACATCAGTCCAAGAAAGCGGCGCACACGTGAGCGTTTTTGTCACTTTTATTCTTAAGACACACCTAGCCCATAATACCTCCCCATATTACTCTACAATAACAATACAACACGTATTCTAAAATATTTTTAAAAAGCTGGGCATCTGAATCGCTATGCTCTTAAATTGACGATGTACACATACGTTTCCATTCACTTCAACCATCCTACGAGACTTGCAAAGCAATCGCGTTTTTACCTGTAATATATCATTGTTCATTGTATCGTAGTTCATGCGCTACCCGCACACAGGCGGTAGACATAATGTATATCTGGCAAAAAGTTTGACCGTCACTTGGACAATCGTACAGAGATCGACTGACCTATTTGAGCGACCTGAAGCAACACGGGGTGAAGGTGAATTTGGCAGACATGACGACACTGGATGAGAAGCAGAGCGCTTGCTCAGCCATGAAACGTAAAGCGTGCCGGTGCCGACAGGATCCCGTCTGAGGTATTGAGACACGGCGGACCTGCGTTGGTGACTACTTTGCACCACTTGGTGCAAGGCGTGCGGATTGAGGAAGAGGTGCCTTCAGTGCTGAAAACAGCCCTTGCGCTACCACTGTACAAAGGCAAAGAGCGCAAGTAACGTCGCACGAATTATCGGGACGCCACATTCCCGTTCTGTGTGCAACGTCGTTGCTCAAATCCTGCCTAACGGCCTCGTCAGTCAGGTTGTGGAACCGAACGTGGTAGCCAAAAATTTTGAATTCCATTCGGGTCGTATCACCACCGATATGGTGTTTGCGGCTGTTCAGTTGCAGTAGAAGTGTAGAGAACGACACCAGCCTTTTACTTGCTGTTTGTTGCTTTCACCAAGACAGTTAATACGGTAAATCGCGAGGCATTGTGGCTGGTGTTGGGAAAGTTTGAATTCCACTGTACTTTTGTAAGTTTACTTGAATATCTGCACAGTGGTATGCGGGCGGGACTGCAGTTGTGTAAACGAGCCTCGGAGGACTTTGCAGTTGTCCCTTGTGTGAAGCATGGCTGTATCTTAGCTGGTGCTCAGGTTATTATCTATCTTCATGCAATGTTGTCTTGTGCTTTTGACGCCGCTTGCGCTTACGGTGTTAGCGTGAAGCACCTTATTGATGGTGGGTTGATGAACATCCGTCGTTTTGGTTCGAGAACCTAAGACTGTGAGACAACTGTCCGTACGAGGCCGTTTGCTGACGACTGTGCATTGTTTGCGCATAGCGCGGAAGAGTTGCAGCACATCAGTAATGCTATGGTTTTGACAGCGACCAAATTCGATCCCACCATTAACCCAAGTAAGAGTGTTTGTCTTTTCCATCCTTAACCCGGAACGGAGTCCTTGAGCCTGTCACAAATCCAGATTGCCGACGATGTGCTTGAAATCGCGTTGAGATTTTTATACTTTGATAGCATAATAACAGCCTACCAGCAGCTAACCTGCGACCTGCGCAACCGCGTATCGAAGGTAGTTGCCGCCTTCGGCAAATTAAAAGGTCGAGTGTGGAACAACCACCATCACATTGTTGGAACGAAGCTACTGGGATATGTCTAAGGTGTTGTCCGTTCTTCCATACGGCAGCGAAACCTGGACGATATTTGGATGTCCCGTATCTGGAGCGCTTCCATCAGTAGTGTCAGCGTCGTAGTATGCGTATCAGTTGGCTTGACCGAGTTGCAGACAGGGTGCGCCGATACAGTGGCATGTACGCAGTGGACAGCGTCATTCTCCTGAGGTACCTGAGGTGGCTCGGACATATTCGCCGCAGGTATGCAACCATGATACCTAAACAACGGTTTTATGGTCAACTGAGTGTTGGAAAATGGCAAGTGGGAAAACAGAATTTATTTCACCAAAACATGAGCACATTGAGCAACGCATGTTCTAATGTTGACTTCAGATCAGGGGAATTGAAGGCGATTAATCGGCGTTTATGCCTAGATCTAAGTACGAAGGCAGGTGTGTAGATACAAGAGAAAGCTTTTGTGCATACACAGAAGAATCGACAATTGCGAAAGAGCTAGACGTGATGGGCTGTACTCCATTGATGTCAAGCTTATGGTGCTGTAGCAAGTGCCTTTGCGAATGCTTGAGTAAGGCATACTTAGTTAACGACGAGCGAGGCCACTCGTGTCCATCATCGAAACGACGACTAATCCTGCTGCGAACGTAAGCAGAATCGGCGCAGCGTTGATAAGTACGGTGCATTCGCCTTATTACCCGCGTGCTTGTGTGCTGAGCTTCTTTATTTGTTGGTGGTTGGTTTGCTACCTCATGCTAATGTGTCCCAGAATAGTCTGTTAAATGATACAAATTGGCTTAATATAAAGGTGGTTAACCGCTGAAATTTTCTTCTTCTTAATTGTGTGTCTTGATCCAGTTTGCTGCCATTATAAATATATCACGCTTACTTTGCTAATACATTTATCTCATATGCTAAATTAGCGACATATCCTTACGGTGTAGTCGCTCTATTTTATTCGACATCAGAAGGTCATCGCCTACCGTGCGGCCGCACTCTAACTCGGATCTCGCTTTGCTGTGGCCATTCTAATTCTCCCCACACAATATTGTGCGTGCGCTCGTTCGAACCAGTCCGACTAGCTCTACTCAGTGCTTCCCAAACCTTGGATCTAACCTGTGTGGATTACACTGTTGCTCCAGTTCCCACTTTTCTGCAAATTCTTTGTCGATTTCCACTTGTGTAAATACATCACACCGGTCTTTCGGATGAGATTTTGGTCTCAATCGGAAGAAGAAGTTGAGGACTCCCAACCTACGCGGCAACCAGCCCTGCAAATTGCAGCATAACAAAGTCACAGCCATTTTGCTCCGCTCATCAACTGAGCAGCCCTAGGGACGCTTGTCAGCTCTCCACTTGCATCGTCGCTTAAGGCAAGCCCATTAACACACACTTCTGCTTTGTGTGGGTGTATGCGTACCACTGTTAGTCCATTGGTCGCTGAACCCGACAGTCTGCGTGTTACGACCTCCATCTGCATCTACCGCTTGACCATGTTGAGGTTGAACGACTCTCAAGTCGTGTGTGTGTTCTGACCTATTCGTGCGTCACCCCTTTCGCAAAGAACACTCATCAAGGTGAGCGCATTGAGAGGCTTTGCTGTAAACAATAAGAGGACGACTAGCATTCCAAAGGTTCAACGTTACCTATGTTGCGCAGCCAATTGCAGTAAAGTCCTTAAGATCAATGTTACCTGTTCTAGCTGCATTGGATCGTACTGCCAGCAACATGTAGGCAAAACCGTCCAAGAAGTGAGGCAGACAAACCAAGTTGCTGACATAATTTGCTTTTGCCCAACATATCAACTCATTCCAGTTGTCAAGTGTTTATCTTTGCGCATGCAAAAATGCGATAGGATTACTGAAATAATCGCGCATTTTGTAAATACTAAGATCGATCCCACGGAGGTAACTATGGCCACGATAATACCCCACCCAGCCAAAGTAAGCTCTGAGTCTGAACCAAAGTAAAGAGCCAAACGCTACAACCGCACTGCAGCGTCTGTGACTCTAAATCCACTGGGTCACCTCACTCCCATAAGTGGGCAAGCCGCAAACATGCCTGCTTCCACTTCTCCAACCATAGTCGCTACACCTGGAGATTCAGCCATGACACCGACAGCTCAGAGCCGAAGGAAATCAGGTGCAGATAACAAGCAGCTAACGTACGCATCGATTGCCTAGACAAACACACCGGGAGCGCCAAACATAGGCCCATCTTCAGTACCGAGCACGCGTGGCGCAAAGCAGCCCTCTAAACAACCCGAGTTGCGGGCAAAAGTATAGAACCAACACTCGCTAGACAAAACCACGCTGCGTGAACTCTCGTGTGCACCAATTTTCCCGAATCCAAAACTGACACAAGCAAAGGCAAGTAGCAAGACGTTTGCAAACGGTGGAGTTCCACCCGCGAGGCGATTGGTATTCGGTTTGAGCCTGCAATGCTGCAACGCGTAGCGCGTCACCCGACGTCAGTGCACTCTGGTGACCTTCGAATTCTTCAAATAACACTGGACTCAGCAGATGAGACAGAGACTGTCCTGCTCTCAGCAGTTCCTCTTCGCAACTCACCGAGCAGTGCGCATATTACCTGATCTACCTTGGAAAGATCGCCCAAAAGTAGCAGTTGCGCAACGCGGCATTCCTAATACGGATAGCAAGAAAACAACATTGGTTTAGGGTGTTCCAGAGCTTCTGCCTTCTTTTGATCACGATGCACATGCTCATGACCGAGAGCAGTGGTGCAACATCCGCGAAGCACTCTGTGTTGAAAATGTTATTGCCAAATCCCTGACAAGAGTTCCGTTATCACCTAACTACAAAGGGCTGCAGTCCAAGGCTAATGAAAGTAATACTACACTCCGAGGGAATGACGCAAGTGCTGTTGGCTAGCTGGTTAATGTTTCGAGCTAGGTTGCTGTTACATGTGTGTCGTCCGCTAAACCGCTAAGCCGATGAGCAAACTCCGACACATACAGCTCGATTGACCGATAGCTGATTCGTCCACCCTTTTTTCCTTGTGCTGATTGGTTCCTTTTCGACTTATTCATCTGATGTAACCTACAAACTATCTATTACAGCTTTGCTACGTCCAATCAGGTGTGTGTTCTTATTCACTTCTTGCGCGTTCTAAGGGTCCAGGTGCGATCCAGCCGTACTCGAGTAATACGTATCAGAATGGCGACGGTTGCTACGAGCCCTGTTGCGGGACTGTCAGGTCTGTGGCCTGATGGTGCAGAAAAACCCTCTTTACCGTTATGGATACAGTGGAAAACATCTTTCCAACATCAAATGACTCTCTTTCCTGTGTTAAACCCCTCTGTCTTGTTATCCGATACCCATTGGATTATGTTATTCCGCCAAGCCCTTGGATCAGGAGGACAACGTCATTTTGACGCTATGAACTTGATGGCTAAGACCAGTATTGTGCACGTGATCCAGTTGTTTGAGGAATTGTGGGGAATCCAACAACGTGTGTTTTCCGCTTGTTATCAGTTTTTCAAGCTACAGCAACGATGCGGAGAAAGTGTAAACGAGTTCATTGCCCGCATTCATCAAGCTACACCGGAATGCCGGTACAATACCATTCCCTCAAGTCGGTTTGAAGAAGTCATGAAAATCCAGTGCCTAATTGGTGGAGTTACAGATGATGGTGCGATGAAAAGATTATTGTCACCTGAGGAAGAAACCCTTTCCTGGGAAATGGCGTGTAACCTTGTACGTCAAAGGGAAAACCTAAAATCCCAACTATCCATCTTCAACCCTCCTCAGCCTGTGGAATGTGTAAACAAACTGTCACCACGATTATCCTCTGAAAACAGGGTAGGGAAGTTCGTCTGCTGCCGATGCGGGCATCAGCACACTTCTCTCACCCAGTGTCCTCATACTCGCACAAAGTGCAGAAATTGCGGAAAACTTGGCCACGTATTTGCGTTCCCCACGGTCACAAGTCTTGATGAAATCATTGAACTCCGACGACAGTGAGTGCCCAGATTCCCAGCTAAATTTTAGGAGCCATATAATTTCAAACTGCTCAGTTATGACGAAAGTATCTCCATATAGGATCACGCTTCAGGTTAATAACGTACCTGTTTTATTTGAATTGGATACTGGTTCCGCGGTGACATTGATTAGTAAAAACGCGCTCCCATCGTTACCCGACCTGGAACCGACTGATACCGTTTTTAGAACCTATACAGGAGAAGTGATTGATTTACTTGGGAAGTGTCAGGTACGAGTGCAGCACCAGTGTAGATCACACAGTCTGGTACTTCATGTCGTGCCTCAGGCTCCAGTCAATTTGCTTGGTCGCGATTGGATGAAAATGTTATCACAAGTATTAAATACTATCCACTCCGTGGGGAGGATACCTTTGAATCGGTCCTTAAACGATATCCAGAAGTGTTTGACGAGCAGGAATTGGGCAGACTCAATAATTTTAAAGCAAAAATCCATGTCAGACTCAAGTACACCAAAGTTCTTTAAGGCCAGAACACTGCCCTATTCCTTACGACCTAGAGTGGAAGATGAGCTGAAAAGACTTCAAAGAGAAGGTATAGTTGTACCAGTCCGACAAGCTGAATGGGCGGCCCCGATAGTGCCTGTACTTAAGTCCGACGGTAACGTACGATTCAGTGGTGATTAAAAGCTTACAGTAAATCGACGGGCTATCATAGACCGTTATCCATTACCGAAAATTGAGGATTTGTATGCCAGCTTGTCTGGAGGAGTCAAGTTCACTAAATTGGATTTGCGTCACGCCTATTCGCTCGTAGAGTTGGATGAGAGCTCCCGACGTCTTACGACGATCAGTACACATTTGGGCTATTCGTATACAGTAGACTGCCTTTCAGGATTAACCCAGCGCCAGCGATCTTCCAAAGGATAATTGACAATATCGTGCGTGACATACCGAACACTTGCGCAGACCACGATGATATCCTTATCACGGGTCGCACAGAAAAGGAGCACTTGTACACGTTGGACCGGGTGTTCCATAAACTCTCTGAACACGGGTTGCGTTTGAAAGGCTCCAAATGTGCTTCCCTGGTTGATTTAGTTGACTACCTCGGCTATAGACTGGACAAGCATGGTTTACACGCGCGGAAAGATAAACTACTACCCATTATTTCTGCACCCTCACCTCGTAACGGAGCCCAGTTACGCTCGTTCGTTGGCATGCTTTCACATTATCGTCGGTTCCTACCTAATCTTGCTTCCGTTCTAGCACCACGTTACAACTTGCTGAAAAGGATTCTAAGTGGGCATGGGGCGAGGAAGAGCAACAATGATTTGACAAGGCAAAAGGTCCCC
The DNA here is from genome assembly GCA_944474145.2 of Dicrocoelium dendriticum. Lineage (NCBI taxonomy): Eukaryota > Metazoa > Platyhelminthes > Trematoda > Plagiorchiida > Dicrocoeliidae > Dicrocoelium > Dicrocoelium dendriticum. The sequence goes on from OX104063.1 coordinate 206,526,400, forward strand.
TTGCTTCTTCACCAGTCTTGGTACATTACGACCCCAACAAACCCCTCACCCTACAGTGTGATGCTTCACCTTTTGGAGTCGGGGCAATGCTGGGACATAAAGTCCACGACGGAACAGTTCGCCCTATCGCTTTCGCGTCCCGCACATTTTAACCTGCTGAGAAAGGTAACGCACAATTAGACAAGGAAGCACTGTCCGTAGTATTCGGAGTAAAGCGGTTCCATCAGTAATTGTGGGGCAACCAGTTTGAGATACAGACTGACCATAAACCATTGTTATCATTTCTCGGTAAGGAACGAGGCATAGAACAACTTAACGCACCCGAATGGTACGCTGGGCCCTCCTACTTTCTGCTTACAATTATCAAATCCGATACATTTCCGGTCCTCACAATAATGTCGTTGATGCGCTCAGTAGATTGCCACAGATTGACCAACAGGGGAAAGAAGTGACGCGCCCTACGAGTTTGTGCGACTTTTGCAACACCTGAATACTGCACCCACATCTGGCGACATGGTTAGGAAAGCTACAGACAGAGATCCCGTTCTATCGACTGTGAAACGTATGCTGCTGCGTGGCTGGGGTTGGCGAGCCCCTGGCGATCTGCGTCCGTTTTTCAATTGTAGATTTGAGCTGAGCCTGCATGAAAGATGTATCCTACGTGGATCTCGCATCGTTATTCCATTGAATCGCAGGTCAGCTGTACTAAAAGAATTGCATGATGCACATCCAGCCATTGTCCGCATGAAAGCCCTCGCCAGATCCTACTGATAATGGACAGCGATTGACCGAGACATCGAAGCACTTTTGAGTACTTGTAACGCGGGCCAAAAATATCAAAGAGATAATCCAACAGGCCCAATTCACCCTTGGCAGTTGCCCGACAGCCCATGGGAACGTGTCCACGCCGATTACTTTGGCCCGATCGAAGGAAAAATGTTGCTACTTTTAGTTGATGTGTACCCCAAATGGATTGATGCGCATGTTGTTGCAAACGCTACTGCAGAAGCTACAATCAATGGCGTACGCTCTAGTCTACCTACACATGGCATACTGAAAACATTAGTCACTGACAACGGTCCGCAATTTACGAGTGCAGCGTTCAAAGAATACCTGCAGAGCAACGGCGTTCATCACATGACATCCGCACCGTACCATCCAGCGTCAAACGTTTTAGCTGAAAGAGCGGCCCAAACCGTGAAAGCTGATCTTCTAAAGCAGCGTAATGGCTCGTTACGAACCATACTTGACCGATTCTTGTTCGCATATCGCAGCACACCGCGAGTCTATCGGAAAGAGCCCTGGGAGGTAATGTTTGGGCGTCGACTACGTACGAGGCTAGACCTACTTTTTCCAGACCCTAGTCAGACCAGGTGTTGCCAGTAACAACATATGCATGAAAGTGGGCGCGCACCAGTTAGGCCCCAGAAGTCGATAGTGGAACGTGCTGTTTACACAAAACTACCACATGAGCAGTTATGGCAGCCTGGCACCATGCTTACGAGCTCAGAAACGGAGGCCGAAATCCAACTATAGAGTGGAAAGACGGTACGCAGGCACAATGATTTCATCCGGCCCCGCACCCCAGTCACACCGTACCCTGGGGAAGAGAAAGTGGTTCCAGATATCTGGAGGAGACAAAGCAAATATCCGATTGCTATTTGGAAACCGCACCGCTCACCTAAGCCGATAGAACGTTACATTTCACAACTGTGATTCCATCTGTCACGTGAGGGGATGTTACATGTGGGTCGTCCGCTAAACCGCTAAGCCGATGAGCAACCACAGACACATACAGATCGTTTGACCGATAGCTGATTCGTCCACTCTTTTTTCCTTGTGCTGATTGGTTCCTTTTCAACTTATTAATCTGGTGCAACCTACAAGCCAGCAACTACAGTTTTGACACGTCCCATCCGGTGTGTGTTTTTATTTACTTCTTACGCGGACTAAGGGTCCAGGTGCGATCCAGCAATACTCGAGTAATACGTATCAGTTGCCAACTGAGATCAGTTTAAAGGCAGCGAGTGAACAGACCAGTCGTCAGCAATTCAATGGAACTTGTAAACGCATCAAATTCTCTATTTGCACAGTCATGCGGAGAAACCGACACAACAGCGCCCACGGTACACAAGAGGACCGAGCACAGCGCAAGTGAAACGACTGTTCAGGAACGCTCAATAACGCCATGCAAAATGCCTGAAATACATAAACTAATAAACGATTAATGGCCGGCCACCTAACGGCCGGCTTAAAAATTAACACAAAGTTGACATCTATCAAGGAACTCCTAACAACAAAGGTCCTATCTTGTATGAACACAACTGCCCAAGGTCTTCCAAGCAGGTTGTCCAAACTTAGAGAACTCCATGCCTCACAACCGCGTGACCTAGTCATGATTACAGAGACATGGCCAAACCCTGAGATAACCGAATCTGAGATCTATTTACCCGGTATATCGCTGCTTCGGACGGATAGAACCGGAAGGGGTGGCGGTGTGATTCTTTACTATAATACAAACCTCAGATGTGAAGTTATCGATCACACGGAAATCCGAGCCCCCGATCCGCTTTGGTACTGCCTATGGTTGCGAAATAAAGACACATGTCTACTAGCCGTGATTTATCGCCCACCAAACTCAACGTCGGAAATGGACTCCAAACTGTACCACGTTTTTTAGGTTGCTTTAAACAAGTCCTACACCAACCTTCTTGCCGCTGGAGACTTTAAGGTCCACGACCTAGAAAAGCCGGCAACCAACGGTATGCAGTTTAAAGCCTGCTTGCAAAAGCTAATTGCTAGCCACCCTCTGTACAACCAAGTAACCTCTCCCACCAGATTTCCAACTGATAACAAGCCGCAGATACTGCATCTTGTGCTAACTACCGAAGAACTCATGGTTAACAAGATAGTTACAGGCACACCACTGGGTCCTCGTGATCACGTTACTCTGCTCTTTGACTATACATGCTATAGGGCGTACCCTGAAAAGGAGAAGGATAAAACGCATGCTGGCAAGCACTACAATGTGTTATGTAAGCTTGTTAAGGATACATCTGTGACTGTCTTAAGCGAATGGCCCCCAGATGTTGCCTGGGAAACATTTACAAGGGTGTTTAGCACACTGGTTGCGCACGCATCGGAACATAGGTCCTTCCGACCAAAAACGAGTGTAAGTCATTTCTGAGGAGCAGAACACGTAAATGTATGTCCCGGAGGGATTTGGCATGGCGAGATCACCAGGACTGCTTGAATGCCGAAACCTGGACTGCATACGTGACACAACGTAACTTCTGTGTAACTGATCCGCGAAGACAAGGTCACTCATCAGCAGAAGTTAATGAATCGATTCTGCACTAACCGCAAACTCCTATACAGGCACGTTAACGGCCTTCGAAAGGTGAATCGCGGGATTCCAGAGCGTCACGGCTGATGCGTGCACGCGATCAGCAATGGAAGCATTTGATCTCCTACGGCTTCATTACTCCCAAACTTTCCAGCAGGTACCGAGCCCATTCTCCCCATTTCTAATAATCCACCATGAGGTTTAAACAACATCACCTTCACTGCGGAAGCTGGGCTGAAGAAGTTGGTATCGTTGCGTATCCACAGGTCTCCCGGAGCTGACAACATCCGACCAAAGGCTCTGCAGGCGGTTGCTAGTGATTTAGCAGAACCACTGACTGTTTTCTATCAGCGAGGTTTAGAAGAGAACCGTATTCCACCAGCATGGAAGCGAGGGGTCATCACGCCTATCCATAAAGGAGGTAGCCGCACTGATCCTGCAAACTACCGTCCAATAACACTACTTCCCGTACTATCCAAAGTGATGGAATCAACCGTCGCACACGCGCTGATTCAATATTTGGAAAGCCACAATTTAATAGCCCCAGAGCAACATGGCTTTCGTCAAAAGCATTCGTGTAATACTAACCTGCTAGTTGCACGTAATAGCTGGATTGAGGCTGTGGATGATGGATTAGGAGTCGGTATCATCTACCTGGACTTTTCAAAAGTGTTTGATGGAGTAGACTATCGCATTTGCCTTCAGGATCTCCGGAAATACGGCATTGGAGACCCAATCCTGAGTTGGATTGGCAATTTTCTACAAGTGCGACGGCTATTGATGAGAGTCCGAGAATCATTGTCTGATGCAATCGATGTGGCATGTGGAGTACCACAAGGCTCGGTTATTGGACCTCGTCTATTCTTAGCGTTCATTAACGATTTGGCGAGATCAATTACTTCCGATTTTCAATTTCGCTGGAGATATCAAGATCTGGCAAAGGATCAGAGGACCGGAAGACCACGAACGGCTCCATTGCGAGCTTTACAGTTTCGAGCTGGTCAGTTCAAAATGCCCTACCATTCAACGCAGACAAATGTCTCGTTGTACAATTACGCCATAGACAAAACTGCACCTGTTTGCTTAGGAGAAATTGATTACAGAATAGCTCCCAAGAACGTGCCCTTGGTGTGGTCATACAGAGCGACCTCAACTGTTCAAAACAGGCTGAGGTAGCTGCGAAAAGAGGCAATCAGCACGTTGGCATGCTGAGAAGGGCATTCGGGAGATTTGACCCATCAAGCTTCCCAAGGATGCTCAATCCCTACGTACGCCCACATGTTGAATACGCTATCCAAGCTTGGCAACCTTGGTTGAAGCGCGACCTTGAAGCGTTAGAGGCACCACAAGGAACAGCAACAAAGAACGTAAAGGGCCTCCGATATCACGGTTACCATCGAAGGCTGAAGTTGCTGGGAATTTTCAGCGGACGCTATCGAAGGCTGCACGGGTATCTCATATTAGTGTAGCAGATGCTGAGTGACCCCAACCACGTATGCCGCCATTTGCTGAAACTTAGCCAAAACACGCAGCTCAAGAGTAACTGCTGAAGATTGAAGGAGCAATATAGCCGTCTAGAGTGTCGACGTAATAACTATTCGCTTCGGGTTTGCCAACCCTGGAATGCACTCCAAGACGCAGTTGTATCCTCTCCTACTTTGGACATTTTCCAAAAAATAACGTTGTTCTTTGCTCCCAGCATTTGGTTACCTAAACTCCTCTATTGTGGATTACGCCAAGCATGCTGTTCAACAGAAATTATGTATCGAGTGGACTTAAGTGAGCGACCATATTTTACTTTGCTCACGCATTACATCAACCCTCACTGTACCTCAGTGTCTTTCTGCACGTTTACGCTCGATAACCTTTTAAAGTGTACGCTGATGTTAAATATCAAAGTATTCATCTCGGCAGACTTTCGGTAGATGACCCAGATATATTTGGATTTCATAACATTCACCCCAACCATCCTACGGGACGTGTCAAGCACTTGCTTTTATCCTGTGATAAATCATTGTTCATTGTTCAAGTGCTTGCCTGTCGCTTGACCTATCCGGTCTGGATGCTCTTGATTCGCATGTTGACAAGGTGCCTACCTGTCTAGTACTCTCTACCTCGTCCCTATTGACCCCAGGAAATGGATGGTCGTTGCTGGATGGGCCGGGGTGCACGGTCATTGAGGCTATGCTCGTAGAGCGGATCCATGCGCTCAGTGTGGAGCGGGCTACGGTCCAGCCGCCGACCTGTGTGCGCTTGATTCACCAAATACAGCGTGCTTGGGTTTGCGTGTGAATGAGTGTAGCCCGGCCCCGTTGGCGATAGCGGGCTCCCATCCACATGCCTCCTAGTCTTATTCCTTCGGGTATACACTAGATATGGGTGTGTGAATGGGGCTGTGGATGGTACAGCGCAAACCAACCATGGTTCCTCTGTAGGCGCAGGTGTCCTGTGGAGGTCACAGTCACAGTGAAATCCGGAATCGGACGTTGCCAGCCAATACGTGTACATGTACTCAGGCACTGATTTTCCACGTTATTCGCAGTTAGATAATGCATCAATGAGATGTTTGATTTCTGTGGTTGGAATTTTTAAAATCTCCACTTAGTAGCCCTCCAATTTGCTACTTTTTATTTCACTTAAGCCTTTATCCTATATGCTTCTTCAAGCACTTTAGTAAACACTTATTATGCACATCAAATAAATATTATTCCGATCGGTTAAGGGTGTTTTATTATCCGAATATACTGCAACAGAGTACAGGGTTGCACCATCACTACCTCAGGAAAGCAAAGTGAAAGGAAGGGTCCCGTAAAAGGAGACAAATTATATTAATGGCATTACGCAGCTATGGACCTTTTCAATGTCAGTCGGTTGCCAGCTTTCTAGTGCACCGAATGTAGCATCGGCCAGACAGCACATATTATGATCTTGCTGCAACCTTTTGGCTGTTGGCTCGGTCTATTTGTATCTGCCACTGATACATAAATAAATAAATAAACTTTTATTCTCGATAAGGTGAGGCACATATTTACTGGTATGATCATTGTAAGCTGGCGTAGTTTGATCAATAATGTATAAAAATACTTGTTTTGCGTGACCGTGTATGTGTCTGGGTGTATCTACGTATGTACTTGTGCATGAATGTGGCTGTGTAGCTCCTGTTCGTGACTCTGCCGCAGCATTTTTGACGGTTTGTAAGCTTCAAGCATGTGAGAATAAGCGATTGAGGTCCTTGGGTTGGCTAGCATTTTCCCGATATCCACGGGTCAGTGACTTTAGTTAGTGGCGAGACACATCCGCTACGTTGCGGTGTTAATAAGCAGCCATTTGTGGACTTTTTAGGGAACGCTTGCCAGGCGAATCCCCGCCACGTACTGGTACACTGCTGACGAACTTTTGGCTGGCCCGGGTTAAACCCGGACCACACAGCTGGCACCACAAGAATGTTGTTCGGCTAGCCAGCCGGTGAAATGGTTTACATTTATAACTTCAAATTAGTTTTAAACGCTTAATGCAGCCTTAGTATTATTTGCAAAGGAAACAATAGGATAGTTGTATAATTTACTTTTGGGCATCGTGGGATCAGGAGTTAATAGAGTGAGACCATATTTGGTAAATTTTTAACAAACTGCCAACTGGTTTCTGCCAAGATGTCCTGTTCGAACAATCGTTGTCAATCAGGCTAGTTGACGTAAAACAAGTTAAGCATTAATTTTATAAGTTAACATTAGACACGTAAATTAAATCATTTTGCCCCCAAGGCATAGTTTGCACTAGAAAAAACTACAAGTGCATTCTGAGCTTACGGAGCAGCTAAAAGAAGAAAAAGCTTGCTCGTTGCGACCCGAGATTATAATGCGGAAACTAACTTCCTTAGTCAAGAATATTTCTTCGTTCTTGCATATGAGTCAAGCCCTCAACAAAAGAATTTCTGCCCCAACTAGTTCAGAACGCGTTGTGTTTTCACAACGAAGTATGGCGGATATGATGTAATTTTGCTGAGCTAAACGGTCAGAAAATCTTGGAGCTTTATTTTTCTTACAATAAAACAGTAAGTAACCATACAGATGCATTTAGTCTAAATTATTACGTATATTGCAATTTTAAACCACACAGATGTTTGTGATATTTTTCTAACAAAGCATGCACTGATATTTTTCTTAGCCGCAACAATCTCCAGTATTTTTGTCTCCTACTTGACCACATGGTCAAGCTTAGTTACATTATTTTAAGTGATGTCAAAAAAAGCCAGGCTACCCTAAAATCTAGATAGTTGAGAACCCACGGCAGTGACATTTCAATGACATCATACCTACCCCTGAACGAACAGCCTTAAGCAAGCTGTCATCAAGGTCAACTGCTGAAGCGGATACCATAGTTTGACTTGTTTGACAGTTGAAAACAGTGATTTCGCTTCCTTCAACAGCATATGTTTTATGGCTAGCAGTTCTTATGCGTAAAACTGAAAGCATTACCGGAATACTAGGAATCCATCAAGAGAATTACCAATACCTGAATCTGTCTTATGGCACTGTGAGTTACGGCAGGACGCACAGAGGCATCCATTTCATTATAGAAACCTTATCATTATTGGCGGAAGGTGACGGTAACGCATGCCTATCAGTCTGAATATATGTGTGCATTACGAACAGTGATGGTTTTAGAGCCGCACCACATAAAACACCACCAGGAACAACAAGACTAAGCAAAGTTATGCCTCTTGTAACACGGCGCCCCTTTTAAAGTAATTTAGACATTCATATATAGGCGTAAATGGACATCCATAAGACCACGATCTTAGTAAGAACCTTTAGTGGAGAACAGTGTCAATCGCTGCTCAAGTTCATAGAAAGCACATCTTTAGTGTGGCTGTTGTCTGCCACATTAGAAACGCTTTTACAGGCCCATGACGCAAGCCGCCAACAAACAGAACTTGACTTCACAGCCGAAGAGCGCATCAACGTATATGGAGGAACAGACGGTTCGTTCGCTCTGATCCATCGATCTCGCCATTTTTGGATTATCCATCACAAGTTTGCGATAAACCAGGGTGTTTGAATTCGTTCCACTCAAACCGATGTGCCACACAATGTGAACTGCCATTCTTGGGATTAATCTTGTCTCCTCAACCCCTGAATCAGGCTCATATATGTGGCGGAGTTATCGCTGGAAGCTACGCGCAACCCCAGCCTTAAAGAGTCGCTTGGAAGTTCGCACTCCTCCGAATGCCATCCAGTTATTTACATATTACGCTCCTACAACGCAGTCTGCTCCTAGGTTGTGCATTATTAGCTTCTCGATGATAGTTGCAATTGTTCTCATTGGCAGCATGTAGTCTGGTCGGGGAAGATGTGACAGTCTCAACTTAGCTATCGGGTACAAAGTTAACCCTGGCTCCGGTATTCCATAGAAACTTGATATCGGAAGTGGAACCACAAGTGCGGAAACGACAACCATGATGTTGGCCTGCCGCGTTCATCGTAGTTACTGGTCGGGCAGGAAGACTCCCTGCTCACCGGCCATAGGGTATAGCCTGAAGCAGTTACGGGCATTGTGTTATCGGACGCGACGGCGTAGAGTTAGATAGCGTCGCCTTGTGTCTGGGATCGATAAATGACTGCAAGTCACTGTAAAGTTACTGCAAGCGGAATTGCTCAGAAGATATAACACGCCTAATCGTGGTCACATTTAGTGTCTCCTATCGGTTTGCTATCGGATAAAAGATGATGTCATGAACCTGCGCATATATATGTGGATACATGACATGAGTAGGTTGTGCTAAGCGTCGTCAGAGGTGATAGTTTGGTTGTAAAATTTTACCACTAGATGAACAAACTATAAAACGGCTCTATGCACCTATAAGTTATAGCAGGAAGACGCTAAATTTTTGTCTACAAAAGTTACAAAATGGGTAAAAACATGTAAGCATGAACTAAAATAGAGCGGATGTTCTTCCCAACTCGGAGTCACTAATGTAGTGGGAGCATAAATAAACATTTCAGAAAGTAGGTTGAAGAAATGGCATTTGTATCTTATAGAGTATCGGATTCGCCGCTGGTTTGCTCATAAAGACGTCGACGTACGTTGCCAGATTAGCGAAAGAAGCAGAGTGCAACGTATGATGCGGTCGCATGCTGCAGCCCTACCGAGCTTTATGCAAAGAGGTTGCTCGATTCAAACTATTAAGTTCAGCGTCCCGTACAATACTGAGAGTCAATCGCTTAATATTACAAGATTTTAGCAAGCGTAGTTAGAATTTTACACAGTCAAACCGGGTAAAGCCCCTAATTGCCATCTAAAGGTTAATTAACACGATTTCACAATGACGCTGAGTTCGACTGGGTTCTGATTTATCTGATCATTTATGTAGGTTGAGTGAATATATGTTACGTGCAAGAGAACAAGGCTGCTAGAAGCTTACGTGAGGTGAGTATTTCGGGGAGGATAAACTGAATCATCCGGGAGGATAAACCGTAAAATCAACAAGGTCTAGTGGAAATGTTTTGCTCCAATCCCAAACTGCTATACAGACACGTAAACAATTTGCGCCATGTTAAGCGCGGTATTCCTGTTCTGCATACAGCATGCGGGTTGGCCCAAACCGCACAAGAGGCTGCCAACGTGCTTGTACAACAAGTTGGCCGTACCTTCCAAGGCGTGTAATCGTCGTACATCTTGCCTAAGCAGACAACGCCGCCATCAGGGCTAAATCACATATCGTTCACGTCCGCAGATGTACTGCAGAGGCTGACGTCTCTGCGCGAGTTCAGCTCCCAGGGTGCAGACGACATTCGTCCAGGGGCGTTGAAAGTTGCCACCATGAGTTTGGTAGTACCACTAGCAATTTTCGTTCAACGATGTCTGAACGAGATGCACGTCCCCACGATGTGGAGGCACGGAGTCATCACGCTAATTTACATAAGTGTCAGTCCTGCTGAACCAGCAAATTATCGCCCGATAACACTACTTCCTGTGATCTCCAAGATTATGGAGTCTATTGTAACTGAGGCTTTGATGGGGTACCTGAAGAACCACACAATTCTCGTTCCGGAGCAGCACGGAGTTCGCCAAAATCGCTTCTGTACCACTAATCTGTTGATTGCTCGTGCAAGCTGGACGGAATCCGTGGTCGCTGGTGTAGAAGTCGACGCGGCCTATTTGGACTTTTCAAAGGCATTCGGGCGTATAGACCATCGCATTCTCCTCCACAAACTCCAGAAATATGGACTCGGCGATTCTGTTCTGGGCTGGATAGGAGACTTACTCGTGCAACGTCACCTGAATGCGACGGTTCGAAGCAACCTGTCGGAATCCATCGAAGTTCAGTGCGGCGTACCTCAAGGCTCGGTACTTGGACCCCGCTTGTTCCTGGTTTTTGTAAATGATCTCGCTAGCTTGCTATCTTATAAATGTTTGACAGTTGCTGATGGTCTAAAGGTATGGCGTACTAGAGCTGCAGTGGAGGATCCTACAGTCTTACAGGAGGACCTGGATAAAGCGTACACATGGTCCATTGCGAACATGCTGCACTTCAACGTCACCAAGTGGGAAGTTCTCAGCATGCGGACCAAGAGTATGCACAACTACCGCCCAGGACCACAAAGTACACAGCGAGCTTCTCACGAGTGCCATCTCGACGTGATAGTTCAAGATGACCTCGGTTGTTTGAGGCAGACTGAAAAGGCAGCTAAGAAAGCAAACCAGTACCTCGACCTTCTTCGCAGGGTTTTCGGGAAGTTTGCCCTTTCAGTCTTTCCAAAAATGCTTAGTGCGTATATGAGGCCGCACACGAAATACGATATTCAAGCGTGGCAGCCGTGGCTCAAGCCCCATCTCACCGCGCTTGATACTGTACAACGTAGGGCAACGAAGAGAGTCAGAGGTTTGACCAACCTCCCTCACCCACTCAGGCTGAAGACCCTCAAACTATACAGTGGACGTTATCGGCGTCTAAGGGGCGATCTCATAAAGATGTACCTGATTCTGAGAAACCCCAACCATCCATGCCATTCACTTCTAATACTCAGTCAAAACACCTCGCTAAGAGGACACCAGATTAAGTTAATCACGCAGTACAGCCGCCTGGAATGTCGCCGAAACTATTTCTCCCTTCGAGTGTCACAGCCTTGAAACGCCCTCCTGGAACATGTAATTATTGCACCCACCCTATCCCTTTTCAAAAAACGCCTTGACGATACTCTGTCACATTTATACTACTGCAATAGCCCATGACCACCAGCTGCTGGCACTAATGCACAACAGACAATGGATTGTCACTCCAAACCTCTTGCATGAAATTTGTTAATCGCTATTACTATAGAAACTGGATTTCTGTATCCTGTCGACCCAAGATAGTTGCGAACGAGTAAGCGTTGTCCCTGCTAGCTTTTTCTCTCTCCCCTATTATGTGATCAATAACCACTCCCCGTATTGCTTTGTGTGCGTACATTCCCATTTCAAACTCCCTTTATACGACAATGCAGCTAAATATTTAATCGGCCGAACTGACGACTCCATTGTCCTTTGATCTAGCTTTTTTCACCCTAAACACCCTACGAATATGTCAAGCACCTGCTTTTTTACCCGTACTAAATCATGGTTCATTGTTCCACCCGGCAAAACGTGAAGTGTTTGCATGAGGAAAACTCTATAACCGACGCCTACATGCCAACCCCTTCATTTGGCACTGTAAAACAAACTCATCAGATATTTCGGTTTGTAATTTTTTACTTAAATAGCGCCAATCTATTGCATTAACTTATCTGTGTCATGCATATCCCAAGTGATCCTATATTTCATACCGTACGGGCAGCATTTTTATATATATAACAACTTGATGGCGCCGCTTTTATAATCACGCAAACCATTATGGAATAAACAGTTACCTTTAATGTCACCAGCATTACAGAAACTGCAACAAATCATTGACCGGACTGCCCCAAATGTTAATTTGCTTACTACGAGTACATAAATTATGCAAAGATGTCAGCATTGAAAGAATCGCCAGTACTCCACCGCCTTCCTCACTTCCGTCAGCTTCGCCATTCTCTCCGTCCAACTGTACATGCTTTGCACTGGTTGATTACCTGGGTTGAGTTGCAGTAATGTGCCAACCTTTTCCACCTTATACCAAACTGCAAAATCTAAAGCTCTCCCGCTGTGACGCCGTACACAGATAGGGAAGGTGCAAGCGTTGACTTTCTTGATTGGTCGGTTTCCGTTGTTGTATTGTAGCGAAATACACGTGCTTTTCATGTTTCACTTTCATTGGCGTTTGGGTCCTTGTGGCAACGTACGGCAAGTTTACGATGCTTTAACATCTAAGAAAAATTCGCTTCACTATTCGCCCACACCTGCTCATGAATGCCCAGTTAGCACGAGTGGGCGAAAGGTGTGCGAAATGTGGATGAAGTTCGTCCGATGAGTGACAATAACTCGTTCGATAATGCACCTGATGGAAAAAAATTTCGGTCCCAATTCGGTCGCTCAGAAAACCTTTAGACAGCATAAAGCCACTCGCATTTTATTTTTTCCCAGTAGTTACCCATATGCTAATATCAAGAGATCCCTTATTTATAAAGCTCAATGATGCCATGACCACTGACTCAAAGCACTCAAGTCCGCAAAAATCACCGTTTTGAGAGGAAAGTTTATTTAGGAATTTAGCAAAGATAGTGATTGGGGCTCTTGTGTTCCGCCAGTGCGTTCGTTGAGTTGCTGCATCTAGTGACGTTATTTTTGACATAATGGCTTTCGCGTATGCAGCAAAACTTGTAAGCAACTTTGCAGCTATAAACGTGCAAAGTAATTTTGGTTAAACAGCATAACAATAACTGCTGAGGCAGAAGGTGTACAGGCGACACGGAACTTGTCATCTAAGCCTCATTAATAAGGCTTTTTGACGTGGCAGTTTAGAAGGCAGGTCAACATAATTTTTGAGTGATATTTAGTGATAATTTACCGCTTACCTGTGCCTGATATGCAATGTAACATAGGTATTTAGACAAATGATGAGTTGCCAATTTCCCAATAAATTCGGGCTTTTAAAGCACTCACTTCAATACAGCTATTGCATCGCCTTCGTTGAGAAGGTAGAGAAAGGGACGGAATCGCCTGCTGTGTTTCGTCGCGACCTTGAAGTTGAGGGCGTTGACGGAGTGCACCAAAGCTGTGACGAGCCCTCCAATCAATACTAGCTCGCGCGTATTCTGATCTGCCTCCTACACATTTTCAAAAAGGGCGATAATTAAAGGAAAGTGCTTGATGGTTTCCAAAGTAAATCGTACCGCCGTGCAGTTCCCTGTACCGCCGCGTGACTAAAGAAGCAGGCCTTTATGAGGCGAAGGAGCCGTTTGATACAACCGCAAGTACATTGTTATAAATTGTATGGAAAGTTCGATATTCGTCTTCGTCGAAGTTTGCGACGCATCTTACGACATCTTTAATGGAGGCGGTGGAGGAAAATAGTCCTCGTCAACGGAATAGCACCATGCTTTTTGTGCAATTTTAACGGTGACCCACATGTGTTTGTCTGAAGCGACTGACAACGTAATAACTATATCCTGCACAAAGTTCGGAGGTGTACCTTTGATCATATCGTCTTGCAAGTTCAAGTAGCTGAATGAAGCAGATGGTTCTAAGCGAAAATGAATTCTCAAAGCTCGAGTACTTAAACATGGGGTGATGATGCATTACTTTTCCATCCTGCTCTTCAGTACTGCAAATAATACGTTAAATGCTTCATTAAGAGGAACTGGTTCTTGAGTCCAAGCGTTTGTTTTCTATGTGCGGGAGAAAGCAGCACTGAATGCGATAACTTCCTAAGAATCATAAGGAACAGGGAGTTGGCCAGCGGATAAGCTAAGTTAAACAACAAATATAGCTACGTATTCGAGACAGCAACTTATGATGAATACTTTTGTCGGTAATTGATTCGATGTATACCAGTTATTTTACTATAATCCTACAGTTGCACTACAGTGCGGGTGACCAAAATTTGGCCGGCTATCGGTCACGCGAGTGACTGTTGGTGCCAACTGGATAATTCGCCCAGCCTTAGTCACCAAACTGTTAGTCAGTTTGCTATTTTGGATAGCTACTGTTTATTTTTTTACGGGGATCGCACTAACTGCCTTGCGCAGCTTCCTTAACCTTTGCAATCTCTCAAGTGCATGAAAGTTATGTAGCAGATCCAGCAAATTCAGGCTAACTGCCACCCAGTTTAGTCTCAGCTTTCATGGTCATTAGAAATATTCTTCTTAGGATAATATCTGTTGGACGACTTTCTCATCAGACGGTAAGTGCGAACCGGCCCATTGTTCTCTTTAGAACATATGTCAGCTGCATGCTACCTAAAAGTAAGTATAGCATACATAAGGCCAGCTTGTCCTTATCAAAACCGGATTAGTCATATGGGTCACAAATAGCCACGCCATGAAATAAGAAATGGAAGGTGCGAACAAACGTGACGTAAACCGGGTTTCCCAAGCGTCTTCACCTGCTATGGTAAGTAGAATACTCGCAGAAGCAAAAGCTTCTGGTGCCATTTGTTTCTACGTGATACCCAGCACATTGGAATGCAGTGGGGTTAAACGGCAGGGATTTGGGAGTCAATTAGCAGTTCACAATTGCCACACCCTCAACTATCTCGCAGACATTGGATCAGGGTCCCTATGATGAGTTCCTGGAGAATTCACCTCTCAACCAACTTATGATAAATAACAGTTGGACACTGCTTTTCCGTTAAACTGACGGTGATACGGGATGGTTTGTTGATGCGAAAATTCCCACTTGTTCGCGAAGATCTGGAACGCATCACCCTAAAATTGCGGGCCATTGTCGAAGATCAATTCCTCCGGTATTCGTTGTCTGGCAAAATGACATCTAAACTTGTGGATACCTAGTTCCGTGGTGGTAGCGGTGAGTAGGCTGATCTCAAAATGGTCACTGTTATAGTCCGCAGTGACTAAATATCCCTTCCCGTTTTCACAGAACAAGCCCACCGTTACTTCTTGCTATGGTTGAGCTGGAATCTCATGCAACATCATTGGTTCCCTGGTTTAGCCCGGGTCGTGGGACCGGCAGGCTGAACAGCTTGATACATGGTCTCGGATTTTATTTGTCAGCCCAGGCCAGAGCATCAGTTCACGTGCTCTACTAATATTGTAGTTGACCCCAACATGGGCTGGATGAGCGTGTTCTAGCATTTATTTGCGAAGGGGTTGCGGGATCAAAATAAGATTTCCTTTAAACAGTAAAACATCATACACCGTTAGTTTATCCCGAAACTTGAAGAACGGCCTTAATTCCTTCGGAAGTTTATCATTTGTATCCGGCCACCCTCTTCAAAATCACATCGCATCTGCCTTCGTACGACGCTCTAAATTTTTCAGGCGACCTGTCGTTACCGCCATATGTAGGAGATTGACCGCATTGAGTTCCTCCTGATGGTGTTCGGCTATCCGAAGATGAGCTCTCGAAAGCGCGTCCGAGAAGAATATTTGCAACATATGCAACACGCACCTACCCCAGACGCGGCATAGCTAGTACGTACTAAAGCAAACTAACCGGTAACAGTGTGTCTTTGGTCTTTTCCATTTGTCTTCCCAATCCGGTTGTCTATTAAAATAAACAGAAAAGAAAACTCCTGCTATTCTAAACTTTGTTTTATGAATCAGTGCACTTATTTATTACTGGAGCAACTCTCAATACCACCAGTGGGGCTCGTTGAGCTTCCTACCATGCCTGGTGTTGGGTAAGTTTGTAAGTTTAATTGTATGTTTGCACAGCGGTATGCAGGAGAGGGTGCAGCTGAGTGGAAAGACCTCGGATGACTTTGCAGTTGTCTCTGGCTTAAAGGGAGGCTGTGTGTTAGCTCCTGCCCTGTTTAATATTTATCTTCATGTCATGATGTCTTGTGCTTTGGATGCCGCTTGTGGTTACGGTGTTCTTGTAGAGCACAGTATTGATGGTGGTTTGATGAACATCCGTCGTTTCGGTGCGAGAACGCTAGTCTGTGCGACAACTATCCGTATGTTGCTGTTTGCTGACGACGGTGCGTTGTTTGCGTATAGCGCGGAAGAGTTGCAACACATGAGTAATGCTATGGCTTCGATAGCAGCCAAATTCGGACTTCCCATCAACACATGCAAGACCGTCATTTCTAGCCTTCAGCCGGAATGGGTTCCGTGGGCCTGCCCCAAATCCAGATTGTCGACGAAGTGTTGAAAACCACTTCGAGTTTTCGTTTATTCCTCATATTCATAAATGACTTGGCACCTCTTCTGAAGGACCCTTGTTGCATCTTTGCCGATGACCTGAAACTGGTTAGCAGGGGTAATTGGGCCATGTTGTGCAAGGATTTCTGCATCGTAGCAGGGTGGTTTGTCGTATGGGGTTTGCCCCTTAGCGTCGGTGCATGCCAGCTGTTGACTTCCAGCAATGATGGGATTACAGTGCAGACTTCCAATGGACCCCTGACTTTGCAGCCAGTTGATACAGCACGGGATCTAGGTGTCATTATTACGAATAACTTCAAACCCTCAACACAATGTCAGCATGTTGCCAACAAGGCACGACTGGAACTCTGCCGCCTCAGATGCACCTTATGTAACACTAGACCAGAGGTATTCCACCCATTATATAAAGCGGTGGTATAACCACAGTTAGAATACTGTGTCCAGGCGTGGGGGCCGTAATTCCGGAAGGATGTGATTTGTATAGAGAAGGTACAGCAACTGGCTAATAGAATGCTTGAGGGCCAATGTGAAAGCCGTATGATGAACGTTTACAGAGCTTGGGAGTGTTTTTCAGAGAAAGGCGTAAATTGTGAGGAGATTCAATAGAGCAGTTTCGGATCACGAAGGGCCTCAGTGGCGTCAAGCCTACCGAGGTGTTTGAGCCAGCTACATCAGATCACTTGGGAGGTCATCATCTTAAGATCAAGCATCAGTGGTCTCGAATAGATATCCGGGGGAAATAGTTTGCGAACCGCATTGCTGGCGGTTGGAACAAGCTTCTCCCTTCGTTATTGAACTGCATAACGGTTGATGCCTTCAAGAGAAGTCTAGACAGATGTTGATTAGACCCATTTTCAGAAATATTGTAAACTTATTGGTGCCCGTTGCGGAGCACTCATGAAGCATGGAATATAAGATTGTTTACTTTTGCTTGGTTTTCTATGCAGAAACAAGAAATGGAATTGGAAGTCGAAGTATCGGGGGCCCTCGGTTTCTTGTCGGTGCAAGAAGCAGGATGCTTGTTAGGCGGAAGCCTATACCATTCTTGAAACCTGACCTGAGCTTGGTAGCATAAAAACAATCGACCAGCAGATGACGTGCGAGCTGCGCAGCCGCGTATCGAAGGTGGCTACTGCTTTAAGCAAGCTGGAATGCCGTGTATGGAACAACCATCATCACATTGTTGGGACGAAACTGCTGGTATATAAGTCTAAGATGCTGTCCGTTCTTCTATACGGCAGCTAAACATGGACGATATCTGGATGTCTGTTGTCTGGAATGACCGAGTTGCAGACACGGAGGTGCTCCGACGCAGTGGACTGCAGCAATCTCCCGAGGCACATGAGGTGGGTCGGGCATATTTGCCGCATGGATTCTACCCGGATGCAGAAACAGCTGCTTTATAGCCAATTGAGTGTTGGGAAACGGCACGTGGGAAAACCGAAGTTACGTTACCAGGACATGATCACAGTGAGACTCTCATGTTCTAATTTTGATCGCACGCATAGAAATCGAAGGCAGTTTATCGGCGTGCATGGTACGATCTGATCACGAAAGCCGTTGTTGAGGTGAAAGTGAAAGCCCTCGAGCATGCAGAGAAGCGGAGGCGACAGGCGCCGATAGGCTGTACTCCATCGACTTCGAGCGCATGGTGCTGTGGCACGTGTAGTCGCGAATGCTTGAGTCAGGCAGGTTTAACGAGCCACGAGCGAGGTCCCTTTGGGCCAGCATCAAAACGACGATGAGTCCTGCTAAGAACGTAATCAGAACCGGAGCAGCGTTGGTAGGTACGCTGCATTCGATTTATTAACGGTGTGCTTGCGTGCTGAGTTTCTTGAGTTCTGGTGGTGGCTTTGCTACCTTGTCTTATGGTTCTTTTGCAACATAAATAAATAAACGAGTCATTATCGACGTCGTGACACAAGCCTTCAAAGGCACGATCATGGTAATACAAACGCGTAACATCAGTAATGGTACAGAAATGTTACGATTTAACCAGTACTTACTGGATATATGTGTATGTGTAATAGGTATGTGGGTGCATGTGCAAGTAATCGTGTTGTATGGATTTGTTATAGTTACTGTGAATTTGAGTTTGTTCGATGAACGCGCCAATATAGAAAGGGATCAGAAGAGAATTTTGGAGGGGCTGACGTCCACGAAACGTGTGAGGCCCTCCGGTATGGCAAGATAGTGGTTTTATTTAGTGGCGAGTCATATTCACCAGGTTACAGTGTTGTTAAGCAGACATTTGTGGGGAGAACGCTTTCCATGCGAAAACCCACCACGTCCTGGAACACTGCCGTCGAACTATTAGCTGGACCAGGATTAACCGGAACCACCTAGCTGGCACCACGTGGAGGTTGTTCGGCCAGCCAGCCTAATTCAAATGTGTACCTGGATAATCTATTAAGTGGCACATCTCACCTAAATTAAAGGTGGTTAGCTTCGCTTCGTTTTTTATTCTTACACACGTGTCTTGATCCCTCTTTCTGCTATTCCGGATCTATCACGGCTAGTTTGATAATCCGTTTATTTCATACACTAAGTGCCATATCCGTATTCGATCTATTCTACTCGACAATGCACTTCATATGATTGGTTGTTGCTTGACATCCCCGGTGATGCTGCGCTTACTGTGCATGTTGACAAGGTGCCTACCTGTCTATTACCCACTACCTCGTCCATACTGGCTCTAGGAGACAGTGGGTCGTTGCTGGAGGGGACGGGTGCACGGTCCTTGTGGTCGTGTTAGGCTCGAAGAGTGGTTCCGTGCACTCAGTGTGGAGCGGACTACGGTCCAGCCACCGCTTTGTGTGCGCTCGAATCCCCAAATACAGCGTGCTTGTGTTTGCCTGTGAATGAGTGTAGCCCGGCTCCGTTGATGAAAGGTGGCTCCCATCCGCATGCCTCCCATTCTTATTCCTTCGGGTTTACACTGAAGATGGAATTTGTGGATGGAGCTGTGGGTGGTGCAGCGCAAACCAGCCATGGGCCCTCCGTAGGCGCAGGCGTCCTGTGGCTGTTACCTTGGAGGCCACAGTGACAGACAAATGCGTATACGGATGCCGGCAACCACCATAGCGAATGAAAACAACCCAGGCTGAAGCTGTAGGGTCCTGTCTGATCAAACATTGCCACTGTCCCAAAGTGTGGTGCAACCTTTCCGACTCTTCATGGACAAAGTTCGCCGTGATTTCTACTTTGTATTAACCCTGAAAAACGCGTTTTTGACTAATCCCGCAGCAATTTTCTATGCCATAGAATTGACAGTAAAGGAAGTAGTCGCGTTACTGAGAAAACACGGGCCAACATGGATTACGCATCGCCTCAATCCGTCAAGAGCTTACGCCGTTTTCTCAGCATGTTTAAGTGCTACGGTCGGTTTATACATGGCTGCGCCGCAACTCTTTTGCTCAATAGACTTATCTACTAACACTGTAGCTCCCCATTTATAACTGCAGGACCTAGTAAATAAGACACTGCTGCCTATATATATTGTTTCAGGTAGAAATTCATCACACCTAGGCTCACTCAGACAGCCGTCACATGCCCGGAAAAGCACTGTACGCGTCTTTCATCCTTTTGGGAATCGTCAACAGTGCGCATTCCATCGGACCCTGGTAGGGCTCGAACCCGTAACTCGACTTTTGCCAGTCGGTGGTTGAGACCGCTGAGCTACGGGGGACGGAAACGACCGTGAATCGATCCTAGTCTCATAATTACCTCGCTTCCCCCGCTAGCTACAATTAACGATGCCCTGCGGTCTGCCGCGCCTTAACCCCCTATGCATAGATGTCAACCTACTCCATGTTCATCCTGTCTCTCCTGATAGTTCACATTCCCCGAACGTATCTATATTTTTCAACTGGGTATTTATGCTAACATACAATAGTCCATCGCATAATTCGATCCTTTATCTGAGATGGTTTCGGCATTCTTCGACACACCAGTGCACTGCCCAGCGTTTCTTACGCTGTCCCCTGATACTCAGCGATTATCGATGTATATACAGACAGATAAGCCCGTAGTAAAACAATTTCCTCTGTCAATAAAATGTTTTTGGCAATCACATACATAGTACAATGCTTTCAAAAATTTACATTGCCTCAGTCGTTTTCCTTCGCAGAATTTCTCGGCCCTACTATTTCTCTTTCTATCTATCTAAAGGTTAAAAAGACTTGATGCGAAAGATGCGCTTAGTGGACGGACTAGCATGTAACCCCCACCTGGCCAGTTGGTTCCGCCTCCGAACGAAGTTCCTAAAGAACGGTTAAAAGGTCCATGCCTCGGTTCGGGGATCCAATGCAACTTACATCCCTATCTCCCTCAATCCAGACTGGAAAGCAATCAATCTCAAATCGACGTAATATATCCAATCATAAGTTATTCGGCCAAGGAAAACCATTTTCCGGAGACATGGTGAACTTATGGAAAACGGTCACAGGTGACAGCAAATAATAGTGTGAACAGTCGGTTCGTAAGCAACAAAACTTCGAGCGCATTGTCATTCGTGAATAAGCCTTACTGTAAAGAAATTTTGACCCATCAGACCAGGTTACTGGCGCAACAAATAGAGGAACACAAGCACAAGACATTATACCACGAACCTTCATGAATGTCCCCAACTCCTTTGTTAGGACAACTTATAGATTAAATTGTGAACGGCACCCTATTTGTACGTAACCGCCCATGCGGTCTCTGGCGCGCTTCGGGTAAAACAATATAAATTACCTTACTTTATTTTATGCTACATTAATTTATTTGTAGTGATTGTAAACGACTTGATATTTTTTATACAGTCCATGTACACCTTGCCTTAATTAACTACTGAGATACACTTCTTCGGCAAGCTTGTATTCGCGTGGTTCTGCCTTGCCTGCTGTCGCTTGATGTGAATTGTGTGCTCCGCTGCCTGACTGATCGCTGCCGGAATGTACGTGCGAATACCTCATCTGACGCCGATTAGAACCAGGATCTTTTTTACGGTTCCCTACTGATTTGCTCAAGAGCAATCCCAAAACACACTTTCACTCTAGAAGCCGAGGCAGCGTTTGACGCCGTCAAACAAAAGCTGAGCCAAACCATTTCCCTTACTTACTTGAGAACGGACGATAACGACACCCTCATTTCTAAAACAAACGTTTCACAATCCGCCGTCGATGCCGTATTGCAGCAGTTATTTGGTAGCGATATGCAACCCTTGTCTTTCTTCTCCCGAAAGCTTCAACCTGCCCAGACCAGGTACAGTACGTTCGATCGAGAGCCACTTGCCATGTGCCTGGCTGTAAAGTAATTCCGTCACATCCATGGGAGTCGACGTTTTGTCATCTTGATGCATCTTAAGCCCCTTGTGTAAGCTTTCCGTGCAGTTTGTGATCGATATCATCCTAGAGAGAAGCGTCACCTGGATTGTCTTAGAAAGTATGGCGTTGACATTCGCTATATTGATAGTCACAACAACCTTATGGCCGACGCACACCTGCACGAAATTTCACGCACACATTTTGAGCTAGAAGAAATGTCTGCTGCCCACGCTTCGATCGAACGCTACGTAGAAATGCTTGTAGTTACCCGCGCTAAATTCTGACACAGGAATATACCGTAATATTTCCACCAGTAAACTGAGACTTTTTGTTCTACAGTCCTACCGACGAGTAATTTCTGACCATCTCCAAACATTACAGCATCCCAGTATTCGATCTACTGTGAAACTAATCACCGACCGATACATCTGGCTCATTATGCGCAAACATCCGACAATGAACTAATGGCCGTCTTAGTGGTCAAAGCAGCAAGATCCACAGACACACTGTCACAACTACTGGTACTTTTCCAATCACTGAGGCACGATGCAAACACATCCGCCTTGGTGTAGTAGGACCGTTACCCGCTTCCAACGGTTTCAATTACCTGTTGGTTTGTGTGGTTCATTTCACTCGCTGTCCAGATGCGATAACTTTACAAGATATTTCCGCCGAAAGTGCTGCTGATGCATTCGTCGAATCGCGGATTTCACTGTTTGGTGTGCCAGCTACTGTCACTACTGAAAGAGGATCCCAGTTCAATTCCACCCTTTCCGTGACTTCAGTCGATTGCACTCACTTCCAGAGGACCGCATATCCTCCCGCTGCCAATGGCCTTGTCAATCGATTACTTCGACAACTGAAAACCGCCATCACAGCTAGTTCGCCTGATGCGAGTTGGTCTGAACGCCTTAAGCGATTCTGCGTGGTATTCGCAATGACGTCAAAGAAGATATCGGATGCCTACCACCCAAACTTGTTGTTGCCGCATCCCGCCGACTCCCAGGTGTGATGATACATGACTCCCGAGTGACTGATGAATTGAAGCCTACGTCCTATGCTGAACGTCTGAAGCTGTACTTTCGATCCATTAGACCGATACCTCCTCGGCTAAACACGCGAGAGCAGCGTACAGATTCGGACTTACAAACGGGTACATTCGCCCTTATCCGCATCGATGCTGTCCGAAGACCCCTTACACCACCTTATGAAGGTCCATTCAAGGTGTTATTGCGAAAACCTAAGTACTTCGTAAGCTTTTATTGTTTTAAACCCGCACACATCGACCCAGCTGTGAATGTTTAAGGATCAACCCAAAGAACTCACAACACTTCTGTTTGTAAGCTGTTGCCCACTGACAAACACCTGACCGATTCTCAAACGCCGGAATCCCTACGGCCCCCAACAAACGATCCTATACACACACGTTCAGGTCGTGTTGTTTCATTCCCATCAAAACTAGCTCAATGTTCCATAAACGTCATATCGAGCGTTAATTACGGGCACACTCTAGGGGAGAGTTCTGTAGAGGTTGCGGATACACCAGGTTTTAACACATCCGATACCGATAACGAATTGTAAATACACACCTTCAACGCGCTCGCGTTGTGTTGGTCTCCGTTACTACTCCCTGCGTTTGTGATGTCGCCACGTCTTTCAAGCAGTCGGATACATAGCATAGAATCACCAGTCGGCATCTGACAAACGGGAACAGAAGGACGGGGTATGAAGCAAGTGTGCCTGATCGTTCTTCTATTGTGAGTATTTGCCGAAGATTGTATTTATCATACGAACTCGAACTATTTATGTGACGGTCCACTGCAAAATTGCCTTGACATAAAACTTCACTTGAGTCACACCAACCACGTCGCATTGTTGTAAAGAAAACATTTGCGGGTTTTTATGGGGGAGGGAGAGGAGCGCCTGCAAGGCGAAGACCTTCGAGTCATGGAGCACTTCGATGGAATGAGAAAATCCCAAACTATCAAGCCTTTGTGGTATAAGTTTGCTAGAACCACTTTGACGCTGGAACGGACGTTGTTAACGGTAGCGACACATGCCTATCGAACATTTCTTCAAAATACTCCACCCAATTTTCAAGCCGTCGGTGTTTAAAAGAGATTTGTTCTTTTTCCAGAGTTTTGGATTCGATCCTTGCGCCCTACTTAGATCTACGCGTCCGTTAAGTTGAGACAACAATAATAATAATCGATTCCTAATGGTGTTGTTATCCGCCACTTTGCGACTCATTGTGAAAACAGCAGCAGGAAATCCAGAAGTGTTGTAGAGTCCGGAACCGATAAACGCATAGTGGGGCAGCTATAGCAAATAAGTGATGCCTCTGAGTCCTTGTCGCAAGAATTAGAAAAGGAGTAATTCGAAGTGCAAAATCAGTGAGCTGATGTAGACGGCAGATGAATCACCGTTGAGTGAGCATTTGTGACGATCTAATAAACCCGTAAATGCATAACGAAAAGGATACTGAAATGCCAATATTCGTTTATGTCAGGATCCTAATGTAACAAGATTATGTGGACAAAGCAAACTGCCCGGTGAATAATTTATGCAAACGAACATAAGCGTCCAGAAGACAACAGTATCTGTTTGAAATACGACAGAAAAGTGGTCAAGCAATCAGCACCAAGATCTGGACCAACCGTATAACGCGTTATTCGCACCAGACCGCCATTTTGAAACAGCAGTGCGAACAATCACTGATTTGACGTTGGGAGAGTTAGGAACCACCAAAAAGCAATGATGAAACTAATTTTGAGGGAGACAAAAAACTGAGGAAAGTGTTGGTGAGCAAGGTGTTTGGTGCGAACGAGGTCAGATGATGGGGAAGCGAAATGGGTGAGAAAAGAACAAAGGGGCACTCGATAGAGAGAGATCGGCGTCTCCAGTTGCAGATATTAACCGCCAGCAGCTAGAGACTACAAGAGGCGAGGATGCAAAAAGCTGTGCAAGTGGCGTGAACCAACTCATTAGTCGGTGGCCAACACACACACACACACACCTCACCCTGGTGAGGAAAGTCCGAGGTAGGACCAGTGGTACTGGTGAGTGAAACAAAGCTTACGTCTACTGAGGCAAAATGTTGTCACGGCCATCTAAATAAATAAATAAATTTGTATATTTACCGACGGACGGTACACGACCTCTGAAGCTGATTAATAGTCTGGGATGCTAGATAGGGGCACTCGAGATCGGGAAGCCAAGCAATAATGAAGGAATTACATGCCATGAAATGAGCAGCAGCAGGCAAGTATGACAAGATCGATGGGTGCCTCATGGGGGCTGAATAGCAAGTAGCGTCGCAGGTGATATGAGATAGGGCCAAAAAGATGCATCCAGACGGAGACTCCGATCTGGGTATCAAGTCTACGACTTGAGCAGTTGTATGCACGCTGCATTCGATACTGTGGGGTACAGCAGAAGTAGCACGAAAACGAAAATAAGGCAAGAATAGCGTAACAAAGGCGTATACCGCAATACGTATGTTACACCTTATGAAAGGGAGCGATGTACTTAAGACTTCTGAAACCAACAATCAAGGCTCACGGAGTCAAACTGCAATACCATGTTTCTCACTTCAATTACTATTTGAAACACATGGTGGATGTCCACACACAAAATAGTACTCAACAACTGGTATTCAGCATATTCGTACTCGTCAGGGTGAGATCGCAGTATTGTGACTCGAAGATGCGACGTTAGCAGCAACCTCTAATGCTAAGCCACCAAGTTGCTTATAAAAAGCTTGTCGTAACGGTCGATGATCCATCCCAGTGGCGATATCAGTTTAGACATGATGGTGTCAGAAATACACCCGTACTACGTACCGACGGTATGCTGACATGCAGCCGATAGCAGTTGCACGTGGGCTGGGATACTGCAAAAGGGCCAAGATCGATGATGGCTGGGGACTCAACCTGACACCTGGATACGGCAAGCTGAATGCCCGGACATCTATATCCCGAACACCGACTTCATGCCGACGAACACGGTAAACCAAAACTTGAAACTAACCAGACACTATCCAGCGTTGTCATATCGAGGACAAATGCATGCGAATCAGCGGGTCAATTCCAATCGCCATTAACAGCAGAATAAGAAGCACAAATCGCTCGCGTAAAACACTCAGAGTGCATCACCTCAGTGTTAGCCTCATTCAAAAATAATACAATCACATGGGGGGACCGGGACAGGTCTGAAGGGTGTTGCAAAGATGGAAGAGGTGACACACGAAACCCCCTTCCAAACGAAAAACGGCCGGCAGTAATGAGCCACTGAGCTGGGTGAAACGTGTGGAGCAAAAGAAGTCAACGCAGACTAGCACAAGAATTCAACCAAGAAGGCCAGGGTTTGAGCAATGCATAAACAATTGCAATGTACAAAAGATGACTGGATATATAAGATATTAAGGCGACAGGTTAAGACAAAGCGATAACAACAAAAAAGATAGTTTCAATTGTGGTCAAATGGCGCGTCAAGAGTGGATTCAATTTAGTAACGTGTGCTCTTGAAATACACGTGCTCGTTGGGCCTCGACGTTGCCCTTCCAACGTTGTTGTTGGTCGCGCACATTCCGCACCATCGTCGAGACGCCTGTTGCTGCTGCAGTAGTACGATGCGATCCAGTCGCCTCATCCTGAGACACTAAGAGAGTGGGCTTGAACATGCGGTGCCGAGGTCGTGGATGATCGGGAGAATCACCTGATTTAACAATACAAGTGTGAAGTGATGAATACGTGGGACGTAACTGATAATAGATCGTACATTGTCTGCGAGAAGCTTTAGGACCATGATTGCAGAAAGACGAATTTTTAGATTCCGGCGAAATCAACAACGAGCGATCGGCAGATAGCTCACGCTGTGTGAAACGAGAAATGCGAAACGAGGCTCTGCTACAAGCTATGATTGCAATGAGCTCGC
The DNA here is from genome assembly GCA_944474145.2 of Dicrocoelium dendriticum. NCBI lineage: Eukaryota > Metazoa > Platyhelminthes > Trematoda > Plagiorchiida > Dicrocoeliidae > Dicrocoelium > Dicrocoelium dendriticum. Next base: position 206,553,225 of record OX104063.1, read on the forward strand.
GTTGGGCAAAAACATTTTTTCGCATTATGAGGTATATGTGGAATTTTTATTCCTGTGAATTCTACGAAGTGACGGGAGGCACTCGACAATTAATGCACCCAATGGACATGACTTTAGCCAACTCGGGCGTGTTGTACAAAAAGCTGGGTATTGCCCTCAGTTACTCACATTGTGGATATTCACCAATAAAGACAATGTCAGGCGTATGTAGACCAGTTTCATTATACACAAACCTGGGGCAAGGTTAGCGGGCATAACTGTAACTACTCCAATAAATGTTAGAGATGACACAAATACCAATGCGCCTCCGAGAAGACCGTCCACGATACCGCCAGTAAAAGAATGTAATATCTTATCAAAAATTACGAAATCTAAGACGCCGAACTTGATGAAGATAATATGCTCCAACGTACCTGAGACAAAGGTAAACTCTATCAAAGACAAACTACTGGGTGAGTAGAAACAATAGGAATCCAGGCCAAACAAATCAGCTTGTGGTGTATTGCCCGCCACCCAAACCCGGTTTATTATGACGATTCAAGGCTACTTTAGGTGACATTTCAGTCGGGTGACGAAGCAGAGAGAACTCTCATGTTAGGTCCCCCTGTTCGTGATTCGTCATGCAGCGTTCGTATGCTCTCCGATATCCCTTGGAGTAAGCGTCGGCAAAGGAAGCGAAACCCAGCAGAATACCGCAAGCAAACCGACAAAAGATCGATATTTGTCCATGATGTCCCTGAAATCCAATCAACCGACGAAGCGCAAGCCAAAGCTCATGACTTGGAAGAGTGGCGACACATGCGCGAAGCCCTCCCTCTACATGACGCGATTGCCAACTCAACGTCAAGGTTGCTCATATCACCCAACTAAAGTTATGCTGTATTTCAAACAAATGGTTTAAAGAGTGCTCGGAAGTTGGTATACGTTACGCACCAAATTGCCATCAGCGATACATATGAAGGCGATCGAAGCCAGGCCACTATTGGCTGAGGGAACACAAAACCAACGAGTTGTCGCGCTCCCCGTTGTCTGCATTTTCGAACAGGAACGCAGTGAAACTCCCCAACCGTCCGCAGAGGAAAGAACGAACAATCCGATGCAAATGACTTCTAAAGGACCAGGTAGTGGGTGCTCTATGCAACAGACAGAAACCGCTTTGAGGGGCTTGACAAAAAATATACCCGAAAACGATTGTCACCCGGCCACACAGCGATCAGCATGAATAAACATAACCGTGGGATTTAACTGACGTATCAACAGCCGACTAGAAGAAATCGCACCAGGTTGGTTTTTAGCAAAGTTTATATTACCATTGCGTCTGAGTTTGGTCACTGATAGGCCGAAGTTGTGATGGCCCCACCAAGGTCTCGCCGTGCTTGGCAAGCTAAGCGTAGCGTGCTTTCCACACTACCAGAAAAGCGAATGAAAGGTGAGGCCTCAAAAGAACAACTAAGCGGTCCCTCTCCAAACCATAAACTCATTTCAGAAATGGAAGATAAATTGATCACTTCGGAATAACAAATCAATGAGATGAAAAGACGCTGGTGCTCAGTAAACCTCTCGAATATCACTTGATTTCGCTGAAGTAGTAACGTATTGGAAAATATGATCCGGATCTAATGGAAAAAGCAAGGTAGCTAGGAGGGGCACGAACTAATGTGCAGATTAAAAATGTGGTTGCTTTACATATTCAGTATAGATGGGATCTGGATAAAGTAAAATTAACGTTACTGAGAAGCTGTAGTATGTTTGATGTCGACTGCAAATGTCAACGTGGGAAAAGGAAAACAAAGCACCGTTGCCTGATCATTTTCAAGTTTTTAAGCAAAGAAGCCGCGCAGCGACTCATGCACTATACACCTACCGTAGCCCTCTACACCGTTTACTGACAGTTTGAAGAAACAGCTCTACAGAGGTCCGTGATTGGCCCTATACAATAAACACCGGTAAAGGTGAGTAGGTTCATTGAGAAATCTCAGTCAAAGTTCGAAGAGATGAGTGCATCTTATGTAGATACTAGGTGATTCGATTTCTACCTTGATAATTCATCTGCACTGGCAGCAGGTTTGAGCGCAATCCTTTATTTCTCTACTGAAACGCCTTAAAAGCAATGAACAGATAAAGCGGGTTCTCCTCTTTCTGAATTTGGAAGTCCCACGAAATTGAATTCCTCATACATAAGGATTAAAGGAAAGCCTGTGCTTAGAGCAATCGGGCAATGGTAATTCATTGGCTGTATCGCAATCCGATCTCAATAACTAAGGCACCTCTAAGGTTGGACAACCTGTAGATATAGATAGATAGAAGGATAGACAATTTGCAGCTTGCTGTCGCCCATGGACGGCTTAAACAACCCAGGAGTAAGTGTCGGTAAAACGCATATAGCTACGGAATACTCGGTGGCATCCAAAGCTTCCTATCAACCACAATCCTACATACATAACGAAAAAGCAATATTCGCTGTTGAACGGGAGCAATAACAACTGTTTCTGGGCTATGCCTAGTTATTATCTCACAGGTTAAAACAAACACTAGAAGCGGAAAGAAAAAGGAAGGAAATCGGCCAACAGGACATTGTTGCCCCTTACTCCGCCTCATATATCCACTCAACCTCTCACAGCCTCATCCAACCTATTGCCACCCCAGTTATATCCGGTATTTATTAGTATTATTCAACACTTGACCAATATACCATTGGCAGTGCCACAACGCAGCCAACAAGAACAAGGGGGAAAACGGTTAGTCAGTGGAAGGATTTGGAAAGTTTAGATGGTTGATGTGTTTTGTGGGCAGAGATCTTCCCAGTTGTCCAGGCCGAGGAAGTGGGTTGGCTTAAGGAACCACATTCCGAGTATTTGGTCATACAGACCTGACCCGCAAGGCAGCGGGGGGATTCACGAAGACCGTTGACATCCGGGTGGCTCATTTGCCTTCTTTATGTTCAGTTGTAGGCCACAGAGAAGCTGGTGGCCAACAAGATTGTTCATCCGCCCTCCGTTAGGTAATCACCTCCGGTTACAGAAGAGAGTAGTCAGTGACCCCATAGCCGGCCACATTAGCTATGACATAGAGCCGTACGACCTCTTGTGGTATTTGATGGAGAACCAAGTGAACAGCCTAGAACTCCCACACTCTGGGACGCTGCCACTGATTTTCTCGCCTGCAAGACATCCGGTGATCCTACTTTTTCTCCAATTTGTCTAAATGACAAAATTAGTCCAGTGCCAAGCCAACGTCAGTCTAAACATGATGCCTCAGCACTTTTTGTGGCCCCAGTTCTCTGGGCACCCAGACATGACACGCTTTCCCTACTCCAAGACTCGAGCCCAGTACCCTCTTACTAACCTACCATGTGTACCACGCTCGGACCCACTCAGGTGATCATGCAACAGACAGCATCAATACCACAATAAATAGTATGTTTTTCGTGATCATGCTTAATGTCAGGTCCATAGGCAAAATTCACTTTTTAAGCACACTCGCACAAGTCAATGACTAAAAAGGTAGCCCAGTTACCGAAAATTGGTATTCATATGATACAATCGACTCAATCCTGATGATACCAAACTAACACATAATTCAAAAATATCGTTGCACTAGAAATGGCGGAGTCATCACCATCATCAGCAAATGTGCCGCAGTACAAAAAGGCAAAAAAGCTACATTACACAAAATTCAAAAGCAGATAAGATTACCTTAAATATTATATAGCGGAATTCGTAGGAGATCGGAACTGGAGGGTGATTCTAATAGACACTTGGTCCGAGGAGATTGCTTCTCGCCTCTTTGTCTCGATAATACGACCAATGCTGGAGTACGGCACTCCCGCATACTGTCCCATCACCCGGGGCGAAGTAGAAAAGCTTGAGCGGGTGCAGCATATAGCCACCAGGCTGATTCCCAACTTACGAGGTATGCCATACGAAGACCGATGTAAGAAACTAGGGTTATACACCCTATCTTATCGTCGGCCGAGAGTTGACCTCATCATGACGCACCGGATAATACATCTGGGTGATTACCCGATGTTGAGACAACTACTTCATCTGCGCACACCAAGCTGCACGCGAGGACACCGGTATAAACTTATCGTCCCGGATTTGAAGCGGGTCGCCCATCAACTCTGTTTCGAACGCAGAGTGGTGAATGTCTGGAATGACCTGCCTCAGCATATAGTAGAAGCCAACACAGTGTCTAAATGCAACATGCTACTAGACCAACAATTTGCAGAGGCAAAGTACAGAGAGCGAAACGATAAATAAAGAGTTCATGTCCGAAAACGACGAATGATGCAGCTACACAGAGCAACCTCTACCCGCTGCTTCGCACCAGTTCTCAGTTCTCGACCAAGTCATCTCTTGGTCACTCCTAGTCTTCAAACTGCACCACGGCGCGCAAACAATGCAAATAGCGGGAGGCGGTGCGCTAGCATGCGCAACAAATGCCCCAGCCATCGGAGCCTGGTGCGCGTTATAAGAGCGCTGCATGGTTCACTAGCTATTCTTGCAACAAATACACGACGCCGAACATGATTTTTAATCACGCGGTGCTCCCAGAAGACAGGAGTTAAGCTGCGAAGGCACCGATGGTCGAAAGTGACTAGACTCTCCATGTCTGTCGACCTGACGGGCAGGTTTCACAACCGTATAAGAGGGTTGAACGGACGGCTGCATTATAAACTCTGCCTTCAGGGCGAGAGTAATGTCGCGTCTGCGCCACAGGTGGCGGAGATTAGCAAAAGCACCTCGAGCTTTTGCTATACGGTTCGTAATCTCATCTTCGATCCCACGGGCGCTAATATAGCTGCCCAGATACTTGAATTCCTGAACGACTTCTAGCTGATCACCACCAAGCGTCAGCGCAAGGGTGGGTCCCTGCCAATCTTGGAGAAGTACTTTGCATTTCGATGGAGCAAAGCATAGCCCAAAACGATTGACAGCCAGTGCTAATCGGTCCAGTGCTGCTTAGCACGTTTGGCAGCTGTCACAGATTAGGGCAATATCGTCCGCATACTCCAAATCAAGAATTCGCTCACCAGGAAGTAGCCCCACACCTTCTAGGTCATGTTAAGCGAACGCTGTTTCCATGACTTCATCAATAGCGAAGTTAAATAGGAGAGGAGAAAGTGGGTAACCCTGTTTCACACCGCTGGAGATATTGAAGGGCAGCGACAGTTTACCATAAACCCTCACTCTGCCCAAACTATGCGCGTACAGCGCTTTGATAATGTTTACATATTTATCGGGCACACGTTTCCTCACCAGACAGTCCCAAAGGGCACATCAATCCACCGAATCGAAGGCCCTTTTTATGTCGAGAAACACGACAACGGTGGGTCGCCAATAAACATGGCGGTGCTTCAACAATTGGCGCAAAGTGAGGATGTGGTCGATCCAGCCTCGATTTCGACGAAACTGGGCTTTCTCTTCGCAGAACGGGCCTTCACGAGCGCCAGTCAGTCGGTGGAGAACGACAGAGGCAAGTAATTTAGAGGCAACTGAGATCAGACTGATCCCTCTATCATTGCTGCATTCCGAACGGGAGCCTCCCTTGAAAATTGGGACTATGACGGAGCGGCTCCAGTCGGTCGGGACAGTCTCCTGCTCTCAAAGTTCCATTAGCAACTCGTGCAAATCATCTACTAGAGCAGGTCCCCCGAATTTGAGGAGCTGGGGGAATCATATCTGCACCAGCGGCCTTAAGCAACTTCAACATTCAGATCTCACGTTCGACTACTGCACGTGAGGCGGACACAAGAATACGGACAAGGGAAAAGGGCGCTAAATGCCCGAAAAAGGAAACGACAACTCAGATTGGTTAAACTGCCTTGCAAGTGTTCGGCCCAACGCTCCAAGCGTTTTGACAGGCTGTGGATGGGCTGTCCACTCTCGCCGCGTATAGTCTCGCTAACACCAGGTCTCCTGCTGCCTGTTTCCCGTATTAGAAGGAATAACTTACGATGATTACCAACGGCAGCGGCTGTTTCCATTTCCGATGCACGATGAGACCACCAGGCTTCGCGATCTCTCTTCAGGCTAGCACGCAGTTTTGCCCTGAGATTTTTGCGAGTCTCGTTGTATTCGCTTCCAGCCGGAATACGTCGGCGAGCATCCATAAGTTCCAGAGACTGTGTAGAGACCCAATGTCTAAGTTTGCAATTTGATTTACCACATGAAGACATGCCTGCTGATAGTAACGTTTGGCGAATATGCGACCAGTAATCTTGGACGGTGTTTAGTGGAGGCATACTCAGCGCAGGTGCCAGCGTACTTGGATACGCATTAAGAACAGCTGGTTTCGTCAGTTGTCTAGTATATACGCACTCACAGCGACGTTGCGGACGTCCGCCGAAAAACACGCAGGTCGGCACACACGAGTGCGTGATCGGAGTCCACGCTGGAGCCCCAAATCAATCGACAGTTTTGGACACAGCCTCTCTAGCAGTAACTAATCGCAATGTGATCGATTTGCGTCCATGGCTGGCGCGAGATTGGTGGGCGCCAAGTCACTCTTCTGCGAGTGCTGTGTCGAAGTTGTCTCGCGAGAAAGAGACCAGCATCTTCACAGAGGTGTAGCAACCGCTCACGGTTATCATTACGGAAGCCTAGACCATGTTGGCCGCCCAGATGAAGCTCGTCAGAGGACAAGTTGCCGACTTAGGCGTTTAGATCACCAGCAAAGCACCACAGTGTGCGTGCTTCTTCTGTAACGAAGTAGATCGTTAAGTTCGTGATAGATATCATCGTTCACCGAATCACGGCTGCAGTTTGAGGGGGTGTAAGCCGCAATGACAAACAGGCACTGTTTGTCCCCGCGCGACTTCGAAGTCCGGAAAGGGCCAATTAATCTAACAGAGCACATCCGGCTGTTAACTGGGATCCGGTCGATCAAGGCAGCTTCGGTCTGGGGGCTCAAAAAATGTCAACACCAGCTTGACCTACATTTGAAGCTGCGTCATCGCCAGACAGGCGCAATGCGAATGTGCCGCCAGTGTCGCACGTCGGGGATCGCAGGGTAAGCACAGAGCCCGAAGCTTGCGTGCGCGTTTCCGAGTAACAGCAAATGTCGATCGATAGGGTTTCGAGTGTTCGGGCAAGTGCTGCCTGTCAGGCAGCTGCCCGCACAAAATTCATTTCAGAAGATCGAAATGGACGCCTTGGCCCATGTCATGTGAGGCATGGTAACGCATGCATGCTGAAAATTGTGGTCCATTTTTGGACAAATACTCATCACCAACATCATCAATACACGTGAATTAAGGGTGAGAAACTCACCTCAGTTAATGTACCGAAATACAAAAAGGTAAGATAGAAAAAGGATACACTACAAAAAATTCAAAAGCAGGTAAGGTAATATTAAATATTATATTATGCAATTCGCAGATGGGAATTGGAGGGGGAATCTAATAGGAAAGGGGATGGACAAAGAAACTCACAAAAATTACGCCACTGGACTCGGCTCTTCGCCATATCAGCTAGCGTGCCCAACCAAACGTGTGCATTGTTCTTAGGACCCCAGCCAGGCAGTCGGGATGCACCAACCGACGCCAACTTCAAAGTGAGGGTTTTCATTTCTCTCGACCAGGTCATCGCTTGGCCTCCCCTCACCTTCTTCCAACCGCGCTCCCGGCGCGCAAACAACACACGTAGCGGGAGTCGGTGTATTGGCATGCGCAACACGTGGCCCAGCCATCGGAGCCTGGTTTATTTAGGAGGCGCATTTTCATATAAATGGTGTGGTGAATAAGCAAAATGCTCGTTTCTGAACAATTGAACATCCTCACATTCTGCATCGCAATGACGCTGGACCTTACCGTGGTGCGATGGTTTGTGAGCCTCAGTGATCCATTGAGCTATATTGGGTGGTGCTTTTGCACCTTCAGAGACACTCATACCAGAATGGTCAATGGTTAGAGGCCAGACAAACTCAGCCTCCTGGTCCTCCTGGTTGGGGGTTGGAATGAGAGTGGCTCCTTATTCCTTAAAACGGACTCCTTGTAGCCCAATGACAAACCCGCTGCCTTGCGGTCAGGATTTTGAACCAAAGGATTTGGTTGAGAACCCTAATCGTTCTCCTGTCTAGGCCTCGGCAACCTGACAGTATCCTGCCCACGCAATACAACGAATCTTGCCTCAAACAAATTGCTGATGCTCTGGTCACTGCAGAGGATAACCAACGGTGCCCTATCTGCTGCATCGGGCAGGGTGGATAGGGGTTTGGATGCTACCGCTCAAGCCTTCCCATCTTATTCCCATTGTTGCGCTTTTTTACCCTTATCGTCCCGTTCCAACTTCAATTTTATCCCGCCTGTTTTCAACCCCCAATTCTCAGCCCTCTCCCACCTTGCTTCAATAGTCGCTTGTCTTTTAGTTTCAACTCACAGATGAACGCGGAGTGTCATTCCTGCACTGTCAACAGGCCCATGTCCAAGCAAGCGGCCCATTCCAGTTCATCGGCTTCCATTTGGAGCCCACGATCCTCCTTCAGATTGACATGCCTCAATGTTCGCACACTGCTACAGATCGGTTAACAGGCAGTACTTGCCCGAACATTAAAGAACTTCTCCATCAATATCTGCTGCTTATCGGAGACCCGCCTGCAAGACTCGAGCTTTGTACTCACTCTGCGATCCCGTTCGGGTGACGCAAGCAGTAGTTTCTCATTGCGCCTATCCGGTGGCGATGCAGCTTCGCGCAACGGCCAAGCCGGTGTTGGCATTGCCCTGAGTCCCCGGGCTGAAGCTGCTCTGGTTGACTGGATTCCAATCAGTAGCCGGATGTGTGCGGTCCGATTGGCTGGCTCGTTCCAAGCTTCGAAGTCGCGTGGGACTAACAGGTGTCTATTCGTTATCGCTTCCTATGCACCGACAAACTGTAGCGATGACTCGGTAAAAGATGACTTCTATCGCCAACTGAACGAACTGCTTCGCCACAGAAGAAGCTCGGACACTGTAGTGCTGGCCGGGGATCTGAACGCTCAAGTTGGAAAATTATCCACAGATGAGCTGCATCTGGGCGGCCAACATGGTACAGGCTCCCGTAATGATAACGGTGAGCGGTTACTTCATTTGTGTGAGGATGCTCGCTTATTTCTTGCGAACACTAATTTCCGACACAGCACCCGCCGGAGGGTGACTTGGCGCCCACCAGCCTCGAACCAGCCTTGGACGCAAATCGATCACATTGCGATAAGTTACCGCTGGAGAGGCTGCGTCCAGAACTGTCGCTCGATTTGGAGCACAGGTGTTGACACCGATCATGCACTTGTATGTGCTGACCTGCGGATGCGCTTTGGCGGACGCCCGCGAAGACGTTGTGAGCGCATTGACACCGGCAGACAGGCGAAGCCAGCTGTTATGAATGCCTATCAAATTACGCTGTCATCCGAGTTGGATAAACGCTCACTGGATGCAATTGAAGCTCACTTGTCTCATATTCACCGGGCCTTACTAGCAGCAGGCAAATCATCATGTGGTATGTCTAATCGCCAACATGGACATTGGGTCTCCTCGCAGTCTCTGGAACTTATCGATGCTCGCCTGCATATTCCGGCTGGAAGCGAACACAATGAAACTCGCAAAGAGCTCCGGGGCAAAACTCCGTGCTAGCCTGAAGAGAGACCGCGAACCCTGGTGGTCTCGTCGTGCAACAGAGATGGAAATGGCCACTGCCCTTGGTAACTATCGTGAGTTATTCCGTCTGATACGGGAAACGGGCAGCAGGAGACCTGGTGTTAGTGAAACTATACGTGACGAGAGTGGACAGCCTATCCACAACTTATCAAAACGCCTGGAACGTTGGGCTGGTCACTTTGAAAGGCAATTTAATCGGTTGGAATTGTTAGATTTCTCGCCGACCAGTGATCACCCTGCTCCGTGGGCTGTTCATTTGGATCCACCCCCTCGCTCAGAAGTCGAACATGAGATCAAACCGTTGAAGTTAAATAAAGCCGCGAGACCTGATGACCTTCCTCCAGCCCTTTTCAAATTCGGGGGAGCTGCTCTTGTGGATGATTTACACGAGTTACTAGTGAGACTGTGGGAGCAGGAAACTGTCCCAACCGATTGGAGCTTCTCCATCATAGTCCCAATTTTCAAAGGAGGCTCACGATCGGAATGCGGCAACCATAGAGGAATCAGTCTGATTTCCATCGCCTCCAAATTGCTTGCCTCTGTCATCCTTCACAGACTGACTGGCACTCGTGAAAGCCAGATTCGTGAAGCGCAAGCTGGATTTCGTCGAGTGCGGGGCTGCATTGACCACATCTTCACCTTGCGTCAGTTGTTGGAGCACCGTCACACATATTGGCGGCCCACCGTTGTCGTGTTCCTCGATATCATTCGATATGCATTCGATTTGGTGGATAGACATACACTTTGGGACTGTCTACTCAGGAAAGGTGTACCTGAGAAATATGTGAATATTATCCGGGCATTTTATGCGCGTAGCTCGGGCAGAGTGAGGGTTTACGGCAAGTTGTCCTCGCCCTTTAATATCTCCAGCGGCGTGAGACAAGGATGCCCGCTGTCACCTTTCCTCTTCAACTTCGCTGTTGACGAAGTCATGAAAATCGCGTTCACAGGACACGACTTAGAAGGTGTGGAGCTACTCCCAGGAGAACGACTTCTTGACTCAGGGTATGCTGATGACATTGCCCTGATCTGTGACAGATCACAAACGTGCCAAGCGGCACTGGACAGATTAGCACTAGCTGTCCGTCACTTCGGGCTTTGCTTCGCACCCTCGAAGTGCAAAGCGTTCCTCCAAGATTGGTCTGGACCGCCTCCTACGCTGACCCTTGGTGGGGATCAGCTAGAAGTTGTTCAAAAATTCAACTAACTGGGAAGATGTTTCAGCGCCCGTGGGATTGAAGATGAAATCACGAACCGTATAGCAAAAGCTCGGGGCGCTTTTGCTAACCTTCGTCACTTGTGGCGCCGGCGCAACATCACACTTGCCCTGAAGGGTAGAGTGTACAATGCAGCAGTACGTTCGACCCTATTGTACGGCTGTGAAACCTGGCCGCTTAAAGCAGCGGACCTGAAGAGGCTAGTTACGTTCGACCATCGGTGTCTTCGTAATTTAGCTCACATCTGGTGGGAACACAGCGGGAGCAACGAGCGTGTTCGACGCCTTGTTTATGGCACAGGAAAAGGAACTGAACCGCTCAGCACCGTCATTTCACGCACCAGGCTCCGATGGCTCGGCCACGTGTTATGCATGCCAGCCCACCGACTCCCGCGACATGTGTTGTTTGCGCGCCGGGGGTGTGGATGGAAGAAGAGGACGGGTGGCCAAGCGATGACTTGGTCGAGAGGAATGAAGGCCCTCACTTCTGAGCTGGCCTCGGTTGGAGCGTCTCGGCTCCCTGGTTGGGGTCCGAAAGACGATGAACACGTTTGGTTGGACACACTTGCTGACATGGATAGGAGCTGACCTCAGTGGCGTTCGTGCTGTGAGTTTCTTTGTCCCACCCCATCCCTCCTAGCCTCCCCCTCCAACCACGATCTCATTATTTAGCCTTATATAATTTTGCGTAGTAATTTTTTTGGTGCACAGCAGCCGGCTGGTAGCTTACCGGAACGATGCCCATCCGTTACCGATAGCTCAGCCAGTTTGCACCAGTTGCATTTTTTCTCCTTTTTTCTATGTATTGCGGCACAGTAGCTGAGGTGTTCCCCACCTCTAGCTAACGTGTATGATGATGATGCACGAAAAGGAAAATTATTGAGGTCAGTGCATGGGCAGCAAATTCATCCCACTCTTTTCCTTCATGAGACGGTAAACAAGAATCGATATCATCATCATTATACACGTCAGCTAGACGTGGGAAACACCTCAGCTACTGTGCCGCAATACATAAAGGAAAATAAACACAACAGTTGCATGCCAGCTGAGCTACCAGCAAAGGATAGGCATCGTTCCGGTAAGCTACCAGCCGGCAATTAGGGAAAAAGAAAAATTATTACGTTTTACGCTACGAAATGAGATCGTAGATGGGGGGGGAGGCTAAGAGGGATGGGGTGGGACAAAGAAACTCACAGCACGAACGCCACTGAGGTCGGCTCCTTGCCATGTCAGCAACTGTATCCAGCCAAATGTGTTCACCGTCTTTTGGACCGCAACCAGGAAGCCGTGACGCTCCCACCGAGGCCAGCTCAGAAGTATGGGTCATAATTCTTCTAGACCAAGTCATCGCTTGGCCACCTCTCCTCTTCTTCCACCCACATCCCCGGCGAGTAAACAACGCACGTCGTGGAAGTCGATGGGCTGTCATGCGCAACACGTGGTCCAGCCATCGGAGCCTGGTGCGTGAAATGACGGTGCTGAGCGGTTCAGTTCCATTTCCTGTGTCGTAAAAAAGGCGTCGAACACGCCCGTTACTCACGCAGTGCTCCTACAAGACATGAGTTAAGCTGCGAAGGCACCGATGGTCGAAAGTGACTAGACTCTTCATGTCTGTCAACCTGATGGGCCAGATGTCACAACCGTATAAGAGGGTTGAACGGACCGCCGCATTGTACACTCTACACTTCAGAGCGAGAGTAATGTCGCGCCGCTGCCATAGGTGGCGAAGGTTAGCAAAAGCACTTCGAGCTTTTGCTATACGGTTCGTGATCTCGTCTTCGATCCCAAGGGCGCTGAAACAACTTCCCAGGTAGTTGAATTTCCGAACGACTTCTAGATAATCCCCACCGAGGGTCAGCGCAGGAGGCGATCCCGGCCAATCTTAGAGGAACGCTTTGCATTTCGATGATGCAAAGCAAAGCCTGAAGCGGCTGACAGCCAGTGCTAATCTGTCCAGCGCGGCTTGGCACGTCTGGGAGTTGTCACACATGAGGGCAATGTCGTCTGCATACTCCAAGTAGAGAAGTCGTTCTCCTGGAAGTAGCTCCACACCTTCCAAGTCATGTCCTGTAAATGCAATCTCCATGACTTCGTCAATAGCGAAGTTGAAGAGGAAAGGTGACAACGGGCATCCTTGTCTCACACCGCTGGATGTTTTGAAGGGTGGCGACAGCTTGCTGTAAGCCATCACTCTGCCCATGCAACGCGCGTATAATGCTCGGATAATATTCACATATTTCTCGGGCACACCTCTCCTGAGTAGACAATTCCAAAGGGTACATCGATCAACCCAATCGAAGGCACATTTGGTGTCGAGGAACGCGACTATGGAGGGCCGCCAATATATGTGACGGTGCTCCAACAACTGACGCAAGGTGAAGATGTGATCGATGTAGCCACGACCACGACGAAACCCGGCTTGCTCCTCACGAATCTGGCTTTCACGAGTGCCAGTCAGTCTGTGAAGGATGACAGAGGCAAGCAATTTGGAGGCGATGGAGATCAGACTGATTCCTCTATGGCTGCCGCATTCCGATCGTGAGCCTCCTTTGAAAATTGGGACTATGATGGAGCGGCTCCAATCGGTTGGGACAGTCTCCTGCTCCCACAGGTTTACCAGGAATTCATGTAAAGCATCAACAAGAACAGAGCCTCCGAATTTGAAGAGGGCTGGGGGAAGATCATGTGGTGCCGCGGCTTTGTTCAACTTCAACAGTCCGATCTCACGTTCGACTTCTGAGCGAGAGGGTGGATCCAAAGGGACAGCCCACGGAGCAGGGTGATCACTGGCCGGCGAAGAAGCAAACAATTCTAGCCGATTAAATTGCTTTCCAAAATGCTCAGCCCAACGTTCCAAACGTTTTGACAAATCGTGGATAGGCTGTCCACTCTCATCACATATAGTTTCACTAACACCAGGTCTCCTGCTGCCCGTTTCCCGTATCAGACGGAATAATTAACGATGGTTGCCAGGGGCAGCGGCCACTTCCATCTCTGACGCACGATGAGACCACCAAGATTCGTGGTCTCTCTTTAGGCTAGCAAGGAGTCTTGCGCGGAGCACTTTGCGCGTTTGTGTTCGCTTCCAGCTGGGATATGCCGGCGAGCGTCAATATGTTCCAGAGACCGCGAAGAGACAAAATATCCATGTTGGTTATTGGATATACCACATGAGGATTTGCCTACTGCTAGTAAGGTCTGGTGAACATGTGACCAGTGACCATCAATTGTCTCACAGCGTCGTCGTGGGCGTCCGCCAAAACGCATCCGCAGGTCAGCGCATACAAGTGCATCATCGGTGTCCACACATGTGCTCCAAATCGAGCGACAGTTCTGGATGCAGCCTCTCCAGCGGTAAGTGATAGCAATGTGATCGATCTGAGTCCAAGGCTGGTGGGTGCAAAGTCACCCTCCGGCGGGTGCTGTGTCGGAAGTTAGTGCTCACAAAAAACAAGCGGGCATCTTCACACAAATGAAGTAACCGCTCACCGTTATCATTACGGGAGCCTACACCGTGCTGACCCCGCCCTGATGCATTTCATCAATGGACAAATTTCCAACTTGTGCGCTCAGATTCCCAGCCAGCAGAACAGTGTCCGTGCTTCTTCTGTGGCTAAGGAGCTGGGTCAGTTGGCGGTAGAGGTCTTCTTTACCGGATTATTGCTACAGTTTGTGGGCGCGTAGGCAGCGATAATGAATGGACACCTATTAGTCCCACGCGACTTCGAAGCTTTGAATGAGCCAGTCAATCGGACCGCATACATCCGGCTACTGATTGGAATCCAATCAACGAGAGAAGCTTCAGCCCGGGACTCAGGGCAATGCCAACACCAGCTTGGCCGGTGCGCGAAGCTGCATCGCCACCGGATAGGCGCAATGAGAAACTACTGCTTGCGTCACCCGAACGGGATCGCAAAGTGAGCACAGAGCTCGAGGCTTGAAGGCGGGTCTCCGATATGCAGCAGCTGTCGATCGAGAGGGTCTCCAATGTTCGGGCAAGTGCTGCCTGTTGACAGATCTGTAGCAGTGTGCGTACATTGAGGCATGCCAATCTGAAGGAGGATCGTGGGCTCCAAATGGAAGCCGATGAACTGGAATGGACCACTTGGTTGGACATGGGCTTGTCGACAGCAGAGGAGTGACGCTCCGCGTTAGCATGTGAGTTGAAATTAGAAAATAAACGTCTAGCAAAGCATGTTGGAGGAGGGCCAAGAATCGGGGGGTTGAAAACTGGGGGATGAAAAAGCGGAAGTGGGGGAATAAGAAAACGGGAAGGCTTGAGCAGTAGCATCCAAACCCCTATCCACCCTGCTCGATGCAGCAGATAGGGCACCGTTAATTATCCTCTGCGATGGCCAGTGCATCAGATATTTGTTTGATGAGAGAACATGTTAAAAAACGGACTTATTCCAGAACTGGGCAACAGGTCTCCCATTATAAACTCAATGGTTTATGCAAGATGGAGCCCGCCCACACACTGCAAATGTTGTTCTTGATTACCTATGTGACTTGTTTTATGGGCAAGTAATGTCACATCGGTTTCCTGAGCGTCACCAAGGTGGGAGACAGTGGCTCACGTATAGCCATAACGTCAATCCATGTGATTTTTTCTTGTGGTGTTACTTGGAAGATAATTTCTTCGGGAGGAAGCCTGCAAGTGCAGCTCAACTCAGGGCTCTCATCATGAAGCTGTGACGTTTAATTTTGGAAGATATTTGTAGTAAGGTTGTGACAAGTGTAAAGGTTCGCTCGTAAGAGGTTGGGAAATAAAACGGTGATCACATTGAACACATACTGCGTTGAACAAAATTTGCGTTCTCATGCACTTAATTCGGCGCTAATTTTGTAATATTTTGATGATAAATACATGTGTAATGAACAAAACTAATGGCATGACTTTTGTGCGCCATCCTGTAACAGATTCCCACTAGCAAATAAGACATATAATCGTATGGATGCACCACGCTTCCATGGTGTGAGAGTGGTGCCATCTCAGTTAAACTGAGATAAACCGCGCGAGATTCGAAATGGACTGCAAAGGTCAGTTTATGTTCATTTTTGAGGGCAGCAAGCATAGGGGTCAGAGATGACCGCAACGTGTGTTGCGGTCAGCCACGCCCAACAACGAAGAGAACCTCGAACGTGGCTCGTATACAGCGGTTATATGGAGGTCAACAACAACAAGAATGGATATTGCTTGCCTAAGCAGAATACAAGACAAGGAGACTGTTGTCTACTCGAGAAATATGACCCAAACCAGTAGGAACAGTCCTAAGTGCAGCATGCACTGTCCAGGAGATGGCGGTTAATTGAGATAACTGCTCGACTGAGTCGAACATACAGAGCTGTAGGTGTATGTGTTTTAAAGTGTTATGGGGACCCAACATCCCCACAATGATCACAAGCTTAAACCATGGAAGGCAATGAGACTCGATTCAGACAAGTGCACATGTTTCGATCAGCCTTCCAACTCGTGGGAGATTTACGTTCGACTGAGCTTCGTACCTCAGAAAAGATTCCTGTATCCGGCTAACCTTCGTAATCATAAAAAATTATGCCTTTTTTACCTTAGAAACATTCAGTTTTACAGTCCAGCCTTCGCATCTATCAACATTCACTTTTCAACATGTTCCGCTGGCATATTTGCATAGTGCCAATTCAGTTGCTTCCGGGGTTTGCTTACGCAAAGCATTGGCATCATCGAGACATAAAAGAAACGCTGGACTGCGCTGTAATCGCCTTGAGCCTGACCGGTAAAAATGCTTAGACGGAAGGCCTGTCTTTTTGTCTTGTTCTCTCGGATTTGGGTAGCTGCGTGTGAAATTGCGTTCGGTCCAGAAGCCCGTTCAACTCGCACGTAGTAACCGTGTTGCGCCTAAGTCTCAGGGGTCGTATGACTACCAATTTTGTTGGTTACTTTGTCGTGTGTGAAATAGTTCCAAGCCACATTCGTTCGGCCGACTAGGAGAGTTGATACCAGATCGTCAGAGTGTGGTGTAACCAAGAGGCAGTTATAAGACAAAGATATTACAAGGACGCAGAACATGGCAGGCCGTGAGTTCTCATTGTCGAGTTAGCTCCCTACGCGTGACGTGGTATCAAACACATGTGGTTGTTAAAATTAATCTGGGCAGTGAGTTACCTGTGTGGAGTCCAATCTATAGGACGATAAATAACGCAGAAAAAACCAGTAAGCTGATACGTGCTGCTGTTACGAGATTGAGCACCACACGAAACGTATTGTTAGTACGCGAGCACATACACACACACCTCGCCGGATACTGAGGTGTTCCGAGCCTACATTCGATCGGCTCCAAGTGACGGCCAAACCCGTACCTTTAGTCGACTGCTGGCCAGTTGACAGATCCGTCCATAACTCCTTCGGGCCAAGATCGAGTGAGTACCGACTGTGATTTGGTTCACTCGATTGTGCGGGTCGGGCAGCCAGGTCCAAAGTGGGCGAATGAGATTCCGACGATATCTGGTTACGGCCGCCACGGCGTCGCGGGGACAACAGCGGCTCCAACAGGAGAAGGAATCCCATGTACAATGTCAGCGCAGAGATGATGACAAGAATGAGACATACAACAACCTTGAAAAATCAAAAGAACAACCGTTGTGTCAAAGGTATAAAATGGTAACAAGTGGGCAGGTATTTTGCATCATGGGCAACACACGCTGCCGCATAGCAAGTAAGAACCGGATATGATTCCGGGTTTATTGGCTACATATATATGATTTGAGATAATGACAAGTCAAAAGGGATGGTGGTCACATGACTAATACTTAGGTGAAGAAGTAGAACTGAACAACCGCAGACAAGTATATTGATGGGCGGACTGCGAAAAAGCAGAGTACATAACGCTCAATCCGATCACATGAGTTAAGGTTGCGATCAGTTTATGGTGGATGCGAGGCGCATGTGTTAAGGAGCACAGAGAAGTGTAGCACTATCTAATTAGAATAGTCTCACACGCATCGTTGACAGAAAAGAACAAAAAGCGACCGGTGAAATGTAGTGAGGAGCACGAATGAGAAAGTGATCAGAAAAGGACGCAAAACATCTGCGTACGCTTAGTTTCCGTTGACAGCAAGGATGACCGATACAGCCATTCGGGCCACGGTCCAGCCACTTCCTAAACCAGAAGTCAAAGACGTCTGGCAAAACTACGATGGAGAACCCGGCTACAGTAAGTACAGCCAAACATGGGGTAGAATAAAATGTTCATGAGAGAATAATATAACTGAATGTTCCTGGATTCTAGCTACTACCAGATGCGCCAACATCCGCTTGTTGGCTGCTCAAGTAGTGCGCTCACTAGAGGACATTGGTGAACTTCAAGGTAAAACATTTTCACCATTGGGCCAATCATCTCCGAGCGGTCTCCCTTAACACTTCCCCACGAAAAGTGATGTAGGGCTTTACTCTAGAATCCCGCTGTATTCGAACCAATGGCCTTCGTATTTAACATGTCCACTTAAGTTCGTTCTTTCTGTGGCCACTAGTTAAGGATATATGTCAAAATTCTCCAGCAGAATATTCAGTAATAGCGATACGCCAATGGTACCTTCCTGAATGCTGGTTGACCGCAGCTGGTGTGCGGATCTGGTCTAAATCATGGCAATGACTCGAACTTTATAGAGTAGTTACCCAAGTCTGCACTCGATCCAGCCTTATGTCAATTGTGGTCTTCCAGAGCGATAGTCTCTGACTAAATTACTGTGATAGAGAAGTGCTTGCGTTCGGTGCCAAAGGATGTGGCGCTTCTCCATTCTCGCAATCTTTTCTTGCGGGGCGATACGCTTCGGAAACAGCAATGGATTCATAGTATGTCTGCTGGTGACAGATGACTTGGTACCTTGGGGGTTGGAGTGGATCTGTGCGGTTCGTTCCCCCCAACTTTAACAGAGTCCGTTCAAACGTAGCAAGAAAGCGCTCCGTTTGCCCATTGGAATGAGGGTGAGACGGCGGCGAGCATAAGTGTGTGATACCGTTTTGGGTACAGTATTCGCCAAACGGTGAAGAGGCAAATTGAGGACCAATGCCAGTGACCAGAGTCCCCGGTATTCCATGCTGGGTGAAGTCTTATGTGTATGCTAATCGTGGCGCCATTTGTACGCTCCATACAGAACACGAAAGACCACTTACTGAAGTAATCAACAACAATAAGATACTGGCCACGCATAGTAGCAAAAATGTGATCCTCCCTGGCGGGTTTCGGTAAGCGAAAATGACCGACAATAAAGTCAAAAAGCAACTTTGATGGTTTCCTCGTTTCTGGCTAGCACAGCGTTAGGTACAGCACGTTTGCGTGACAGATCCAGGTTTGAGATCCAAGGAGCACAGCATAAATGACGTTTCCACGTTCGCATTTGATCTCACGTGAAGTCCGTGCTGCGTTGCCTTTCCGGTAGTCGTGTGCAAGCACTGAATCTCAGGGTTTGAGTGAGCGTTGCTTTGCTTCGTGTGGCCGACTGAACTGTTGCAAATAAAGATGATAGAAACTTTGACGCATCGGCTGTCTGTATTATACAGAAATGGTTTCTCCGGAACACATAAACAAGTTCTGACTAACTGTTTTCCAATTCCATTAGCGAATTCAAACAGGACACTAATTCACGAAGCACTATCAATGACTGGTTCAGACGTAGGGAGGAGGACGGAATTCAACCGTCCGGATGACTCCTGGAAAGTGCGACTTCTACTTCACAAATCTGGCACAAACGAACACTCTAGGTTGGTTGGATACATACCGCCAAAGCAGCCAGAAGAACTCAGCTTTGACGAACCGGCGTCACAATTAAGCGAAATTTTCGGTGAGTCACCACCAAAATTCAGCATTCGCTATCAGTGTCGAAAAAGTGTCAAGTGGGACAAAGACTGACAGACATAGTCAAACGTAAGTGCAAACGTTTCAAATTGCGCTCCTTGATAGATGGTCAATTCGAGTGTCTAATATTTATCAGTGCGTTACAGGCCCAGGAGGGTGCCGATTTCCGCACAAGACTAATCTCGAAGTAAGATCAAGAGCCAGACATGACGCCGAAGTCCCTTACGGCTGAATGCAAACAACTACTGACTCTGAAGCATGACACTGCTATGATCGAGAAAGTTTCATCAGCACAGCCGTGAAACGTCCATGTCGTGACATATTCCGTGCGAAAAAGGCTCAACACTCCCGTTTGGAAGTCACAGAACAGACCGCCAACTGAATGTTGGTCATTTGATCAGTGGCACTTTGCCAAATTGTCTAGTCGAGCACATTTGCTCGGGACAACAAGGAAGAACTCTGAAACCAGTCCCAACTACTAAACAGAAAAACGTTCCGTTCCATGAAGGTCAAACATACCGATGCAGACTCCCTGTCAGTCGTGAGCGCTTTCCAGAGTTCAAACCTCATAGATGTTTCATCACCGTACATACAAATGGGATTCTTTCGAGGTTCCAGTTTGACACAACTTTTGATATAACTATAATTCCTAAGAGCATATGGAAGCATATCAAGAGGCCAGGGAATGATGTTTCTGACAAAGTGGCTCATAACGCGTCCGGTGGAGTGCTGAATCTGGTTGAAAAAATTAGTTGCAAAAAATGTGTTCAACAGGGTGGAAAGGACTGGAACAAGCTACTTGATGGATCGACCGAAGCTCAGTCTACTTGCAACCGACTGGATCGAAAGGACTCTTAGATTTCCCACTGAATCAGATCAGTTGAGTCCGAGCGAATCCACACTCTTCGCGAAGTTAGTCGACAAGACAGGGACGATGAAGCAAAAATTCGCCTTCTTTCTTTAAGGTAGTCTCGGTCACTGCACAAAATTCGAGGCACGCTGTGCATGCGCCCAGGAGTCAAGTCATCCTTCAAGGCCAAAATCCCGGGCATCATATACAGCTATGTCAATAGTCGGTCAATAAATAGATCGACTAGAACGGTCCAGCGTCATCACACTTGTGAACTACTTGTCATGGGTCACACCCATTGTCGCAATGAAGAAAGCGAATGGCAAGGTATGCGTCTGTGCCAATTTCATAAATGACCTGAACACTGCGCTTGATGACCACTAGCATCCATTACGAATACCGGAAAACCTCTTAGAAACATTGAATGGTGGTAAGTGCTTTGACAAGCCTGATCTGTCTGGTACCGACCTCCAGGTGGATGTTGCCGAAAACTCGAGAGAGTTGCTGACAATCAACACTCATCGCGGGTTGCTACGGCACAATCGCTTGCCTGTTGGTATGAAAACGACGCCAGCTATTGTAAAACAATTGATGAATATCATGCCAAGGGGAGTTTCTGGAGCCGCCGCGCATCTGGATGATATCAGTGATGGGCCGAACACCGGAAGAGCAATTTCATCGGTTCTATGAAGTGCTTGATTTTATCCAGTGTCAGCTTAGAAAAGGATGGTCGTCGATCAGATCCAGAGAACACAGAAGCTACATAGAAAAAGCATCCGCCAACAGACCTACAATTATTACGTTCCTTTTGCAGTTGCATCAGTCCTTACAGCGCACTTTCGCTTCAGACGCATCGCCTGCGAGTTCAGCCGAAAAAGCTGCTGACCAAAGACTACGCATGGAACTGGGCGAAAACGTGCCAGAATGTCCTCGAACGAGTCCAGTCAACGTTGGCTTCATACCTGTTGCTGTCTGTCTGTACCTATACAAACCAAGATAAAATTGTTAAACAGCCTGTACACCGAAACAGTTTTAGGAAACGACTGTTATCGTGACCTGTGGAGTCACTTGAAACAACTCACCGGCAAAAATTCCAGTAGCTCACTCGGTATTGGGGATGCGTACAAACTCAACGCAGTTTAACTAATCAGCATCTAACACATTCTTCGTAACTTTCTTCCGCAGTACTGATTCTCCCGCCGTAGTTGATTACATCAGTGTTTACAGGGAACTCACAAGACTGAATGCAAACAAGGCCAGTGGCCCTGTCACTAAGTGCACCGAAAGAGTGTGCGGATGCATTACGGTCATTTCTGACAAAGATTTTTAACCGATGTTTAACCACGGGCACAATCCGCAACATTTGAAAAGCAGCCAGAATAACAGCTGTGCTTAGGGAGGAATAACAGAAGCATCGGCCAAATGTGTGCAACTCCGTGCTGTTGAAGGTGCTTTAAAAACTAATAGCTCACTGAAGGTTTACGAGCGATCATCAGGATAGCAAACCGTTTGTATACAAGCCAGAGTACTCCATGCTGGACGCCGTTTCGTATCTTATGAGTACCGTCGCATCTGCCTTTGATAAAAAAATGTAAGATCGTGCAACTTCTGTTTCTCGATCATACTAATGCCTTTTGGAGCGCTGACAGATCATTACTAGTGAATATGTTGATCGAAAATGGCGTTCCGCCATAGGTATGCAGTGTAATATGAGACTGCTTTACGAATCGCACACAGTTATATGGTGGAAGGTCTTTCGCAACTCCAGCCAATTGTGGGGTCTCACAAGGAGCAACTGTATCCGCTTTCTGTTTTCCCTATATGGTGAATGCCTACAAGCACCAAGCAGTTACATCAGATGCAAACAAGCTGATGTCGTCCTAGGGTGTATGACATCAGTAATTGAGGAATCTTTGAAATTCCAAAGATGAATTCTTGGCTTGGTCAAGCTTCCGGTCCTTTGCTCTTAACTCTTCTAAGTGTTGTAGCGACACATACACTTTTCACCGCCCCGGCAGACTGTTCTTCGTTAAATACCTTTCCTCCTTTGATCGTGATTAACCAAAGCATCCCTCGTTTATATTCCGTAAGGTATCCCGAGTTTTTTGTCTTAAAACTTATCCTGATCGACATGTACTGTTGAAACTATTCAAAGTCAGAAATCCATCCTTTTACTCCCTCAGGCTCAAAATGCACTCCACACCGTGCGCTCTAATTCGAAGGTTTGTAAACGCATGCATTTCCCTCCACTAGTTGTACTGTTCCACTGTTATTTTCCCAGTACTTCTTCAAAGGGTCGTATACTTCTTGTGTAAGAAGTTTCCCGATGCTGTCGACTAAGCAAAGAATCTCTCGTTGATTTTATAGTTAGCAAGCATTGTGGCGCACGCTTAAACATGTAAACCAAGATTCTAAACGATCATTCTCACCCTCTACCTACTGTTCCAGAAAGTACAGCATCTACTTCTTTCATGCGGCCAAAAATTAAAGTTTCATTTTTTCGTACCTCGTCGTATTGCAAATCCGTCTTGCCTTATCTGTCTCGCTTATCAGTCGACCCAATCATCATAACCATACACGTTAGCTAGAGGTGGGGAACACCTCAGCTACTGTGCCGCAATACAAAAAAGGAGAAAAAACAACTGGTGAAACCTGGCTGAGCTACCGGTAACGGATGGGCATCGTTCCGGTAAGCTACCAGCCGGCTACTGTGCACCAAAAAAAACTATTACGCAAAATTATATAAGGCTCAGTAATGAGATCGTGGTTGGAGGGGGAGGCTAAGAGGGATGGGGTGGGACGAAGAAACTCACAACACGAACGCCACTGAGGTCGGCTCCTAGCCATATCAGCAAGTGTGTCCAACCAAACGTGTTCATCGTCTTTCGGACCCCAACCAGGGAGCCGAGACGCTCCAACAGAGGCCAGCTCAGAAGTGAGGGCCTTCATTCCTCTGGACCAAGTCATCGCTTGGCCACCCCTCCTCTTCTTCCATCCACACCCCCGGCGCGCAAACAACACACGTCGCGGGAGTCGGTGGGCTGGCATGCGCAACACGTGGCCGAGCCATCGGAGCCTGATGCGTGAGATAACGGTGCTGAGCGGTTCATTTCCTTTTTCTGTGCCATAAACAAGGCGTCAAACACGCTCGTTGCTCACGCGGTGTTCCCACCAAATGTGAGCTAAACTACGAAGGCACCAGTGGTCGAACGTAACTAGCCTCTTCAGGTCCGCTGCTTTAAGCGGCCAGGTTTCACAACCGTACAATAGGGTCGAACGTACTGCTGCATTGTACACTCTACCCTTCAGAGTGAGAGTGATGTCGCGCCGGCGCCACAAGTCGCGAAGGTTAGCAAAAGCGCCCCGCGCTTTGGCTATACGATTCGTGATTTCATCTTCAATCCCACTGGCGCTGATACAACTTCCCAGGTAGTTGAATTTTTGAACGACTTCTACCTGATCCCCACCAAGGGTCAGCGTAGGAGGCGATCCAGACCAATCTTGGAGAAACGCTTTGCACTTCGAGGGTGCGAAGCAAAGCCCGAAGAGACGGACAGCTAGTGCTAATCTGTCCAGTGCCGCTTGGCACGTTTGTGAGCTGTCACAGATCAGGGCAATATCATCAGTATACTCTAAGTCAAGAAGTCGTTCTCCTGGGAGTAGCTCCACACCTTCTAAGTCGTGTCCTGTGAACGCGATTTTCATGACTTCGTCAACAGCGAAGTTAAAGAGGGAAGGTGACAGCGGGCATCCTTGTCTCACGCCGCTGGAGATATTAAAGGGCGACGACAACTTGCCGTAAGACCTCACTCTGCCCGAGCTACGAGCATATAATGCTCGGATAATATTCACATATTTCTCAGGTACACCTTTCCTGAATAGACAGTCCCAAAGTGCAAGTCTTTCCACAGAATCAAATGCACCTTTGATATCGAGGAACACGACAACGGTGGGCCGCCAATATATGTGACGGTGCTCCAACAACTGACGCAAGGTGAAGATGTGGTCAATGGAGCCTCGACCTCGACGAAATCCAGCTTGCTCTTCACGAATCTGGCTTTCACGAGTGCCAGTCAGTCTGTGAAGGATGACAAAAGCAAGCAATTTGGAGGCGGTGGATATCAGACTGATTCATCTATGGCTGCCGCATTCCGATCGTGAGCCTCCCTTGAAAATTGGGACTATGATGGAGCGGCTCCAATCGGTTGGGACAGTTTCCTGCTCCCACAGTTTGACTAGTAACTCGTGTAAAGCATCCACAAGAGCAGGTCCCCCGAATTTGAAGAGGGCTGGCCGAAGATTATCAGGACCCGCGGCTTTATTCAACATCAACAGTTTGATCTCATGTTCGACTTCTGAGCGAGAGGGTGGATCCAAAGGGACAGCCAACGGAGCAGGGCGATCACTGGTCGGCGAGAAATCTAACAATTCCGAGCGATTAAATTGCCTATCAAAGTGCTCAGCCCAACGTTCCAAGCGTTTCGATAAGTTGTGGATAGGCTGTCCACTCTCGTCACGTATAGTTTCACTAACACCAGGTCTCCTGCTGCCCGTTTCCCGTATCAGACGGAATAACTCACGATGGTTACCCAGGGCAGCGGCCATTTCCATCTCTGTTGCGCGACGAGACCACCAGGATTCGCGGTCTCTCTTCAGGCTAGCACGAAGCTTTGCCCGGAGCTCTTTGCGAGTTTCATTATGTTCGCTTCCAGCCGGAATATGCCGGCGAGCATCGATAAGTTCCAAAGACTGTGAAGAGACCCAATGTTCATGTTGGCGATTAGACATACCACATGAGGATTTGCCTGCTGCTAGTAAGGCCTGTTGCAAATGAGACCAGTGAGCTTCAATTGCATCCGGTGAGCGTTTATCCAACTCGGATGACAGCGTAATTTGATAGACGTTCAGAACAGCTGGATTCACCAGTCTGCCGGTGTCAATGCGCTCACAACATCGTCGTGGGCTTTCGCCAAAGCGCATCCGCAGGTCAGCACATACAAGTGCATGATCGGTGTCAACACCTGTGCTCCAAATCGAGCGACAGTTCTGGACGCAGACTCTCCAGCGGTAACTGATAGCAATGTGATCGATTTGCGTCCATAGCTGGTTCGAGGCTGGTGGGCGCCAAGTCACCCTCCGGCAAGTGCTGTGTCGGAAATTAGTGCTCGCAAGAAATAAGCGAGCATCCTCACACAAACGAAGTAACCGCTCACCGTTATCATTACGGGAGCCTGTACCATGTTGGCCGCCCAGATGCAGCTCATCTGTGGATAATTTTCCAACTTGAGCGTTCAGATCCCCGGCCAGCACTACAGTGTCAGAGCTTCTTCTGTGGCGAAGGAGTTCGTTCAGTTGGCGATAGAAGTCGTCTTTTACCGAGTCATCGCTACAGTTTGTGGGCGCGTAGGCGGCGATAATGAATAGACACCTGTTAGTCCCACGCGACTTCGAAGTTTCGAACGAGCCAGCCAATCGGACCTCACACATCCGGCTACTGATTGGAATCCGGTCAACCAGAGCAGCTTCAGCCCGGGGACGCAGGGCCATACCATCAACAGCTTGGCCGATGCTCGAAGCTGCATCGTCACCAGATAGGCGCAATGAGAAAGTGCTGCTAGTGTCACCTGAAGGGGATCGCAGAGTGAGTACAGAGCTCGAGTCTTGCAGGCGGGTCTCCGATAAGCAGCAGATATCGATCGAGAGGGTCTCCAAAGTTCGGGCAAGTGCTGCCTGTTGACCGATCTGAGATCGGTCAACAGGCAGTCGACCCAAAAGTAATGATGAGTCGGTTGCGACCGTTTGATGATGGAAAATGAGTTCTTTCTGTTTTCTTCGTCAGTTCATATTGTTTTCCCACCGATCCTACGCTGTAGTATGTCTGTAGTGATAGGGTAAATCGTGGTGTAAAGTTTATTTTAACGACTTGACTCATTACGACTCAACTCAAGAAATCATGCCCGCAACAGACGCATCAAGCCATGGGACCAGTGCAGTTATTACCAATATATGTACCCCGATGAATCTCAGAAAGTGATCGCTCACAAAGCCAAAACTCTGACAAAAACCAAGAAGCTACAGCCAAATCCAGAGAGGCATTGATCATAACCATTGCAATGAAGAAATTCTATGATATACTAAAAGGCCGTTGCTTCAAACTTTTGAAGGGCCACAAAGCGTTGCCGGTTATTTTCAGCACAATGAAGGGCAACCTTGCCTGTATGGTCAAGCGCCTCCAAAGCTGGGAGCTCAATCAGCTAGTTTGTGATTGTGCGATTCGCTACCAAACAATGATCCTTATCGGCGAGGCGGAAGCACGGTCACGTCCCACTGACACACAACAATAAGACGAAGAAGACACGATCACAGCCTCAGTCGATTTCGAATCTGACGTCAAATTACTAGTGGGTGACGCATTACATGAGTTATCAGTTACTAATGAAGCTGTAAGAACCGAAACGCTAGGTGACTCAGTACTCAAATTTACACAGTTCCACAGAATCAGTCGGTCAAGTTTATAGTCAGCAGCCGAATCCCGGCAGGATTGCCAGGTGAAATAGTCATTCTCCATTGTAGACGACTGTACACCATTTTTGGAAAGAACTATCATCTCGAAGGTCCTGCATTAATGTGTACATCGGCAGTTAAATGGTGGGGCATCCTAGGATCAACCAAATGAAGGCGCTTGACTGCAGTTATGTGTGCTGGTCTATCATGGACAAACGGCTGGAACAAATAGTTGAACGCTGCTGAACGTGTGCCGAAGTTCTAAAGGTACCACCGAAATCGGAGCACCATTGATGACCAAAACACATGAAACCTATATTACTGCATTCATATAGACTTCACAGGAACGATAAACGGCCTAAGCTTCCGTATCGTAGTAGACTCCTACAACAAATGATCAGAAGTGGTTTCATAAATGACAAACAACCAAAGCTACTGCACCATGACCGCGCCAAATCTCCAACAGGTGAGCTGTTCAGAAACATTTGTAACTGACAACGGCAAGCAATGCACTTTGGCAACTCTCACGGAGTTCTGCAACGGATGCGCCAACAATCGAATAATCAGGTAAAAAGGTTCGTGGAAACGTTCAAGCGCACGCCCCTCAAATAAACAAGGAAACGATCGATTGGTTCCCTTTTCTGTATTGGTCCACACTAAACCAACAAGCACCAGAGTCCCTGCAATAGTGACGACGAACAGGAAGCTTCGTATGCCCTTCGATCCGCTCATAGGTCTACATATGACGGAAGAAACCTAGAAATGAAGCAGGAATTCAATTGGCGACATGGAACAAAGCAAGGCCAATACAACCCAGAGATTCAGTGCTCGCACACGACCAAAGCAAATGCCGCGCAGTATGGACCCTATACGAAATAAAAGGCAGAGGTGGAGACGTCATCTAAGACGTGCTCGTTGGGTCTTAAAGGTGGATCTGCCAAGCAAATTTGATGCGCCCAACGTCGTGCCAACCAAAAACCAGGAAGCTAGCCCAGCTATCTTCTGACTACCCTGAGGATAAGTTCAGCATACTGAGGTTCGGAAGGGAGGGTCGCAATCAAATAAACCTTGCACTCGATAGTCCAGATCGAACTCCAAAGGGACTACAACCCATGAGATGGACGAACATACGCAGAACACCGCCTTCAACGACTGCAAATCAAAAAAACCCTCTCATACTACACCACAGTCACGATCCCAAAAGAGGAAATGTCCACAAGAAAAATAAATATCCCAGGGAGGTTAGTTACGTTAACAAGACGATTAGAAACAATGGTGTCATATGTTGGTTTCGGACAATGGTACACATTCACCTCCTCCGAATTTGTTGTCTTCTGTCGCAGAGACGCGATCGTCCATGTACGGTGTCCACCTTTCCACCCACAATCGAACGGGCAAGCGGAACGCTTTGTGGATACACTCAAAAGAGCTTTGCTAAAAATGAAGGGGAAGATACCTTGGAGGAGATTCTTGACACATTTCTTCTGACGTAGCGCACAACTCTGAATCCGCAGACACCGAGCGCACTATCTCCGGCTGAAACTTTGTTTCAAAGGAAAATCCGTGTGCCGCAAGATGCCCTCAGACCGAGGAAGGATCAGTTACTGTACCGCAACTATCAGATGGAGCGTCAATTCAACATTCGACACGGTGCTCGGAAGCGAGCTTTTAATGTTGCCCAACAAGTTCTGGCGAGAGATTATCGCATCCACTATCCTAAATGGGCTATGGGCCGTGTGCTATACAAACGTGGTAACGTGATCTACGGTATCCAGGTTGGGACGGCAATTTGGATAAGACATGCCAATCAGCTGCTAAAGGCAGGGACTAGCGAACAAATGCAATAAGAAGTACCAGCAGCGCAGTTACCTCTGGACATACTGGTCGACGCGGATGAAGCGAAGACTCCCAAACATGCCCCAACACAGCAACCACAACATTCGTCCCGAAACCTAGCAGCACAGAGGCCGAAGCGACGACGCAAATTCGTGTCACCCATGCAAGTCAACCCCAAGCTGAAATCGTACAACACAACTCAAAGGGGAAAGTGTTAGGAAGGAATACTCGATGCAAACAAGCCAGGACCCCATCGCCACGGCAGGCGATCCACACTCAACCGCCCTGATTGGGGGGAACAGAGAGCCAACCGGGAGAAGCGGCCAATTAACGCGAGGGCGGCGTTCCTTTATTGGCTGTAAGTTGACCTTTCCAGTGCTTTCCACGTTCGCTTTAAATACCATTCACGAACTTTCCATTTCACCTTTATAATGAATGGTGTGAATCGCTAATATCCCTGTTGCTATGCTCGTCCGAGCCGGTCTTCTCTCTGTCCTGTGGGGGGCCAGAGACTTCGGGTTTTGATTGGGAATCAAGCGTCCATTCAGGCGAGGGACGAACACTTCAGCTGGCGACGGGTTGAACCCTAATCAAGATGTTCATATCGGCTGACGAGCTCAAGGCCATTCTACTGCAGCAACAAGCACAATTTGAAGCATCCCAACTCAGGCTGATCGAAACTCTTACGCGCCAACTCTCAATCCAGACCGGTTCACTGTCTACATCCGTCAAGCCGTCCGTATCGGTAGACGCCATCGCTAACAGCATTACCGAATTTTTGTACGACCCTGATGCTGGCCTCACCTTTGAATCTTGGCTCAAGCGTTATGAAGATGTGTTCCGCGTTGAACTTGGAGACCATGATGACGATTGAAAAGTCCGATTGCTGTTAAGGAAACTTGGAACAGCAGAGCACTCCAGGTATGTCAATATTATTTTGCCTAAGAACGCTCGAGACTGCACTTTTGAGGAGACTGTCAAATGCTTGGGCCAAATACTTGGAGAGCAGTCATCCATCTTCAACAAGCGATATCAATGCCTGAAGATCACCAAGATGGACGCTGATGACTACGTCACTTACGCTGGCATCGTCAATCGCGAGTGCGAAAAATTCGACATCAAATCCAGCACGGCAGATCAGTTCAAATGCCTGATTTTTATCTGTGGCCTACATTCCCCACGGGATGCAGAGATTCGCACCAGCCTGCTGAGTAAGCTTGAACAAGACCAACAAATGACTCTCCTGACCATAACTACTGAATGCCAATGATTGCTGAACCTCAAGCATGACACGCCTATGCTGGAGAAGCAACAATCAACCCCAAGTGTTATTGTATTAAAAACCACCTCAAAGAAAGCGCTTCCAAGTGAAACAGGCCATGAAAAGCCCAGAGAGAATCCCAAACCCCCGACTGCCTGTTGGACAGGTGGTGAGTGGCATTTTGTTCAAATGTGACCATTCCTGAAACATGTTTGTCACAAGTGTCATAAACGGGGCCATAAGGAAACGCACTGCCGATCCAGACTGCAGTTCAAGCGTGTTAAACATACGCGACCGAATTTAAATGTTCCCAAAAGATTCAGCAACTATAGTACGGTTCAAGCGGTTCTGATGAACATGTGGCTCGCAGAAAGTACATCAGAGTTCACCTGAACGGGCAACAAGTGTGTATTCAGCTAGATACAACCTCGGACATCACAAGTATCTCCAGCAAAACTTGGACGTATATTGGTGCTCCGTCAATCAGCCGAACGACACTTGTTGTACTTAACGCTTCAGGACGTCACCTTAATCTCATTGGTGAGCTGCAGTGTGAAATGGCTTTTGGCGCTGCTCGGACAAACGGTGTTGTGTACATTACGGGGCTGTCACATTTGAATCTGCTTGAACTCGACTGGATCCAGAAGCTCCACCTGTTCGATATTTCCGAGTCAAATCTGCAATACCCTCCGGCTCGGATATACGATGCCCTCTTCGGAAGGTGACAAACCAAACAACAACCTAGTCAAGCAGCTACAAAGGAAATTCCCCTCTGTGTTTTGCAACGACTTGGGAAGATGCACAAAGACCAGTGCGAGCCTTGCTCTCAAAGATGGTGCCAAACCCGTATTCCGACCCAAAAGACCGGTACCATACGCTGCGCTTCCGATTGTTGATGCGGAACTTGATCCTTTGGAGCGGGCCGGCGTCATCTAACCTGTGAACTATTCAGCGTGGGCAGCACCTATTGTTGTCGTTAAGAAGACCAATGGAACCGTTCGTATCTGTGCTGACTATCCCATGGGATTGAATGCTACTTTGAAAATACACCAGTATCCTTTGGCAGTCCCAGGAGATTGATTTGCTAAGCGCAGTGGTGGCGCTTACTTTGCAAAGTAAGATTTATCACATGCTTATCTTCAAATTGAAGTCGACGATGCTTTAGAGGAGTTGCTAGCAATCAATACGCACCGAGGTCTTTACCAGTTCAACCGTTTGCCATTTGGTGTCAAATCAGCTCCCGCGATTTTTCAACAAATTATGAATACGATGTTAGCTGGGTTATCAGGAGTCGCAGCTTACGTGGACGACATCATAATCAAAGGGTCTACCTGTCGAGAGCTGACGGAAAGACTGGAAGCAGTTCTCCACCGCGTTAACGACTACGGTTTCTAGTTGAAAACAGAAAAGCGTAATACCGGCATGAAGTGTATAAAGTATCTTGGCTTTCTCATCGACAATGATGGCTGTCGTCCGGATGCTTCCAACATAAGTGCCATAAAACAGATGCCTCACCCTGACCATGTCGCGAAGGTCAGATCATTCTTGGGGTTGATCAGTCATTACAGCTCTTTTGTGCCCGAAATGCATCGGCTACGAGGAGCGCTCAACGAAATTTTGGTAAAGGATCGCAAATTTGTGTGGCCTCCTGAATGTCAAGCCGCATTTGATAATGTCAAGTCTATATTGTGTTCTGACCTATTGCTAACACATTTCAATCCGGAGCTGGAGATCATAGTTTGTGCTGACGCGGCAGACTACAGAATTGGAGCAGTCATATCCCACATTTCCCCAATGGTTCAGAGGAAGCTGTGGCACATGCAGCCAGATCACTCACCCCAGCGGAACGCAACTATGGGCAGATTGAGAAAGAAGCTTTGGCTATAGTGTTTGCAGTCAAGCGATTTCACAAAAATGCTCAATGGACGAAAATTCACGCTGTTCACGGACCACAAACCTTTGATTGCAATTTTTGGATCAAAGAAAAGCATTCCAGTTTACACGGCCAGTTGTCTCCAACACTGGGCAACGGTTCTACTTGGGTACGATTTCGTCGTCAAATATCAATCTATACACAACATGGGTCAAGCGGATGCGTTACCTCGTTTAATTGGTACGCAGTATCAAGAACCAGAGGATTTGGTAGTTGCTCAAATCTCCGTAGAACACCAAATACATCAAGTCGTCTGAGATTTTCGGTGCCTTACCAGTAACGTTCGAAATGGTGCAGGAATCGACCCATCATGATTCTATCCTACAACAAGTGATCGATTTTCACCTCCCAATGGCTGGCCTAAGAGAGTTACAACGCCGGAGCTTCAACACCGAAAAGAAGCACTATCAGTCGTTAGCAATTGTCTGCTGTTCTCAGATCGCGTCGTCATTCCTCTCATGCTTCAAGAGAGAGTCCTCCGACAATTTCATACTGACCATCAAGGAATGAATCGCATGAAACCGCTGGTGTGAAGCTATGTGTATTGGAGCTATATGGACTCCCAGATCGAGAATTTAATGAATAATAGTCCCCGATGTGCCAGTGTATCTATACAGCCAAGGAAGACGGAATTGCAATCCTGGCCAATACCAACGGAACCATGGTCAAGGGTTCACATCGACTTTGCAGGTCCAATTGACGGTCATCATTTTCGTATCGTTGTCGATGCCCACAGTAAATGACCAGAGGTGATTCCAATGGTGAGAACCACCGCAGCAGCCACTGTCTCCGCTCTCCGACAGATATTTTCTCGTTTCGGTTCCCCACATGTTGGTTTCGGACAATGGTACACATTCACCTCCTCCGAATTTGTTGTCTTCTGTCGCAGAGACGCGATCGTCCATGTACGGTGTCCACCTTTCCACCCACAATCGAACGGGCAAGCGGAACGCTTTGTGGATACACTCAAAAGAGCTTTGCTAAAAATGAAGGGGAAGATACCTTGGAGGAGATTCTTGACACATTTCTTCTGACGTAGCGCACAACTCTGAATCCGCAGACACCGAGCGCACTATCTCCGGCTGAAACTTTGTTTCAAAGGAAAATCCGTGTGCCGCAAGATGCCCTCAGACCGAGGAAGGATCAGTTACTGTACCGCAACTATCAGATGGAGCGTCAATTCAACATTCGACACGGTGCTCGGAAGCGAGCTTTTAATGTTGCCCAACAAGTTCTGGCGAGAGATTATCGCATCCACTATCCTAAATGGGCTATGGGCCGTGTGCTATACAAACGTGGTAACGTGATCTACGGTATCCAGGTTGGGACGGCAATTTGGGTAAGACATGCCAATCAGCTGCTAAAGGCAGGGACTAGCGAACAAATGCAATAAGAAGTACCAGCAGCGCAGTTACCTCTGGACATACTGGTCGACGCGGATGAAGCGAAGACTCCCAAACATGCCCCAACACAGCAACCACAACATTCGTCCCGAAACCTAGCAGCACAGAGGCCGAAGCGACGACGCAAATTCGTGTCACCCATGCAAGTCAACCCCAAGCTGAAATCGTACAACACAACTCAAAGGGGAAAGTGTTAGGAAGGAATACTCGATGCAAACAAGCCAGGACCCCATCGCCACGGCAGGCGATCCACACTCAACCGCCCTGATTGGGGGGAACAGAGAGCCAACCGGGAGAAGCGGCCAATTAACGCGAGGGCGGCGTTCCTTTATTGGCTGTAAGTTGACCTTTCCAGTGCTTTCCACGTTCGCTTTAAATACCATTCACGAACTTTCCATTTCACCTTTATAATGAATGGTGTGAATCGCTAATATCCCTGTTGCTATGCTCGTCCGAGCCGGTCTTCTCTCTGTCCTGTGGGGGGCCAGAGACTTCGGGTTTTGATTGGGAATCAAGCGTCCATTCAGGCGAGGGACGAACACTTCAGCTGGCGACGGGTTGAACCCTAATCAAGATGTCCATATCGGCTGACGAGCTCAAGGCCATTCTACTGCAGCAACAAGCACAATTTGAATCATCCCAACTCAGGCTGATCGAAACTCTTACGCGCCAACTCTCAATCCAGACCGGTTCACTGTCTACATCCGTCAAGCCGTCCGTATCGGTAGACGCCATCGCTAACAGCATTACCGAATTTTTGTACGACCCTGATGCTGGCCTCACCTTTGAATCTTGGCTCAAGCGTTATGAAGATGTGTTCCGCGTTGAACTTGGAGACCATGATGACGATTGAAAAGTCCGATTGCTGTTAAGGAAACTTGGAACAACAGAGCACTCCAGGTATGTCAATATTATTTTGCCTAAGAACGCTCGAGACTGCACTTTTGAGGAGACTGTCAAATGCTTGGGCCAAATACTTGGAGAGCAGTCATCCATCTTCAACAAGCGATATCAATGCCTGAAGATCACCAAGATGGACGCTGATGACTACGTCACTTACGCTGGCATCGTCAATCGCGAGTGCGAAAAATTCGACATCAAATCCAGCACGGCAGATCAGTTCAAATGCCTGATTTTTATCTGTGGCCTACATTCCCCACGGGATGCAGAGATTCGCACCAGCCTGCTGAGTAAGCTTGAACAAGACCAACAAATGACTCTACTGACCATAACTACTGAATGCCAATGATTGCTGAACCTCAAGCATGACACGCCTATGCTGGAGAAGCAACAATCAACCCCAAGTGTTATTGTATTAAAAACCACCTCAAAGAAAGCGCTTCCAAGTGAAACAGGCCATGAAAAGCCCAGAGAGAATCCCAAACCCCCGACTGCCTGTTGGACAGGTGGTGAGTGGCATTTTGTTCAAATGTGACCATTCCTGAAACATGTTTGTCACAAGTGTCATAAACGGGGCCATAAGGAAACGCACTGCCGATCCAGACTGCAGTTCAAGCGTGTTAAACATACGCGACCGAATTTAAATGTTCCCAAAAGATTCAGCAACTATAGTACGGTTCAAGCGGTTCTGATGAACATGTGGCTCGCAGAAAGTACATCAGAGTTCACCTGAACGGGCAACAAGTGTGTATTCAGCTAGATACAACCTCGGACATCACAAGTATCTCCAGCAAAACTTGGACGTATATTGGTGCTCCGTCAATCAGCTGAACGACACTTGTTGTACTTAACGCTTCAGGACGTCACCTTAATCTCATTGGTGAGCTGCAGTGTGAAATGGCTTTTGGCGCTGCTCGGACAAACGGTGTTGTGTACATTACGGGGCTGTCACATTTGAATCTGCTTGAACTCGACTGGATCCAGAAGCTCCACCTGTTCGATATTTCCGAGTCAAATCTGCAATACCCTCCGGCTCGGATATACGATGCCCTCTTCGGAAGGTGACAAACCAAACAACAACCTAGTCAAGCAGCTACAAAGGAAATTCCCCTCTGTGTTTTGCAACGACTTGGGAAGATGCACAAAGACCAGTGCGAGCCTTGCTCTCAAAGATGGTGCCAAACCCGTATTCCGACCCAAAAGACCGGTACCATACGCTGCGCTTCCGATTGTTGATGCGGAACTTGATCCTTTGGAGCGGGCCGGCGTCATCTAACCTGTGAACTATTCAGCGTGGGCAGCACCTATTGTTGTCGTTAAGAAGACCAAGGTGCAGCGACCTGGAAATTTTCCCGTATGACTGTGTAAAATATTCTAAAATATTCAAATGATATTTTTCTCATGTATTAGGGAACTATTCGGTTTGCTTGTTGGAACGTTGTTCCCGTTTGTTGGAAACATGAAAACGATCTCCGCCTTTGGCGCGCGGCTCGACTGCGAACGACGCTCCGTCTACGCTCTCGAAGCCAACGACATTCTCCCCAGCTAGCTCTCACTAGGTGCCCTATTTATAGCATTAGCTAACGCTCCTCCCGTCAAATAAACTTCTTCCCTAGTTTACTTCTGTGTCTTCTACCCACTACTTTTGGTTGGCCGCCTAGGCGCGTACCGGATATATAGCGCACGACCTACGCGCTATAATTGGTGACCCCGAAAAAACGTTTTTGGTGAGTACGTACTAATATTACTTTTCAGATCCGGTAAATTATTCTGTTTACCCTTCTACTTTTACTTTTTAATACTTGCATTCACTTTCACCCGCTCCGTAATTTTTCACCATGAAGGTTATTCACTCACCTGACGATCAGGTTAGTGCGTTCCGTTTTCCTATCCCACCTTTCCGTGATACTAACCCTAAGGCCTGGTTTAACCAGCTAGAGTCCATTTTTTCGTTACATGGCGTTAACTCTGACAGCGTCAAATTTCACTGCGTTGTCGCCGCGCTTCCCCCCGCAAGTCGTCGATGACCTCGACGACATCTTGGAACTTCCGGAACATCAGAAAAGTTACGATGAGCTTAAGGCCGTTGTCTTAAAGCTATATGGCATATCAGACCATGCTCGCGTCATGCAGCTTCTTAACGAAACCGAGCTAGGGGATCGAAAACCTTCGCAGTTGCTGCACAAGATGCAATCTCTAGCTAAGCCTCTCGCTGTTGGCGACTCTTTCCTTAAAGAGATGTGGCATCGTTGCCTGCCACGTGACATGCGCAATCCCTTGTATGCAAACGATGCGCCTCTTCCTCAGCTCGCCGATATTGCCGACCGTATTTGGGAATCCAACGCCCAAATATTTCAGGTTCAGTCTACCTCCAGTACAGAGGTAGCAGAACTAAGAGCGAAAGTAGCCGCATTGACCAACCGACTAGAGAAGCTAACACAATCCGGATCCAACCGCCGAAATCGTTCCAGTAGTCGCAGTCCTCCTAGATCTCATCCGAAATCTCCCTCTAGGTCAAGCTATCGCTGGTATCACGAGTGATTTGGTCATCAGGCCAGATCGTGTCGCCCGTCTTGCTGGCTGCCCCAGTCGCCTTTTCTTTGTCACCGATCGCAGTACGTGAGTACGCTGTCACGTTGACCACGGCGCAGAAGTCATGGTTATCCCACGTGATTCTAATGATATCGAAGAGGCGACCGGTTCATTGCGCGCAGCAAACGGCACCACCATTCGCGTGTATGGTCAACGCTCGCGCACGCTTAATTTAAAACTACGACGTTCATTTAAATGGATCTTTCTCATCGCAGATGTCCAGACGCCAATTCTTGGCCTTGACTTCCTGCAGCACTTCGATTTCGCGCGTATCACCAGATTCCAGTCGCTGAGGAAGACATCCCGAAGACTGCTGTAATCACGCCGTTCGGGCTGTTCGAATTTTTGCGTATGCCGTTCGGTCTTCGCAACTCAGCCCAGACTTTTCAACGACTCATCGATTCAGTCACTAGAGGTCTAAATTTCGTCTGTGCATACATCGCCGATATCCTAGTTGCCAGCGCTTCTAAAGAACAGCACGCAGAACATCTCAAAATACTTTTCGATAGGCTGGCCGCTAATAGCATCACTGTCAACCCTGACAAATGCGTACTTCAGCAGCATTCCATCGAATTTCTTGGCAACCATATTGATCAGAAAGGTCTTTAGACGATAGAGCCTGTGCCATCAGAGACTTTCCGGTCCCGACTACTTTAGCCGCTATTCGCCGTTTTAACGGCATACTCAACTATTATCGACGTTTTCTTCCACACTGTGCCAATTGGTTAAGTTCACTAATCGACCTGCTTCGTGGACGTTAAAACGCTCAGGTGGAACTGACTGCTGCTGCTGTCGAAGCGTTCAAGGCCAGAAAAGAAGCCTTAGCCAAAGCCGTTATGCTTCATCATTTCGATCCGAACGCTCCGCTCAGTGTTGCTGTTGACGCATCGGACACCGCCATTGGCGCCGTCCTACAGCAACATACAAATGGAGGCTGGAAACCTCTTGCATTCTACTCTAGACGCCTACAACCCGCCGAAGTCAAGTACAGCACGTTCAGTCGCGAACTGCTGGCCGTTTACTCTACAGTTCGACATTTCCGACACGTCCTCGAAGGTAACACCTTCATTATCTTCACCGATCACAAGCCGCTTACCTACGCATTCCGAAATCAATCAGCTCGACACTCACCACGTGAGATTCGTCAGCTGGATTTCATTGCCCAATTCTCGACTGATATCCGACACATTTCTGGTCAACAAAACGTCGTCGCTGATGCTCTTTCAAGAGTATCTGCGATTGCCCCTGCCGGGCAGGCAATCGATTTGTCTGCTATGGCTGCCGCGCAATCAAACGACCAAACCTTTTCGGAACTTCGCGATTCTTCTTTGAAGATATCCCCGCATCCTTTGCCGTCATCTGATGGTACCATTTTATGCGACACATCTACCGGACGACCTCGACCCGTCGTTCCAGAAACTTTTCGCCGTATCGTTTTCGACACCCTCCACAATATCGCCCACCCAGGCATTAAAGCTACTGCTAAGCTTGTCTCTGAGAGATACGTTTGGCCGGGGATGCAACGCGATCTTACGCGCTGGGCACGCAGCTGTCTCACCTGCCAGCAAGCCAAGATTCAGCGGCACGTGTCCGCTTCGCTTGGTCGCTTTCCGTCCGTTTCAGCGCGATTTGCCCATGTCCATCTCGACATAGTGGGACCTCTGGCCCCGTCCAAAGGAATGGTCTATATTTTGACCATGATCGATCGTTGCACCCGTTGGCCCGAAGCCGTTCCCATCCCTGACGTAGCTGCGGAAACCGTAACACGCGCTTTTGTCGAGCGCTGGGTCGCTTCACACGGCTGTCCAGCCACAGTGACTACAGACCGCGGTCCGCAATTCGAATCTACGACCTTTAACGATCTCCTTAAACTCATTGGATGCCAACGCATTCGCACGACCGCCTATCATCCGCAAGCGAACGGCATGGTGGAACGTTTCCACCGACAGTTGAAAGCCTCACTTAGCGCCGCCAATGCGCTGAGTTGGACTGAAGTACTGCCTATGATCCTCCTTGGGATCCGATCAGCCCTAAAGGCCGATCTACGTACGTCTAGCGCCGAGTTAGTATATGGACAACCACTGCGTTTACCTGGCGATTTCTTCTCCGTTAGTCCCAGAATTACCCGTTACGACGCAAATTATGCACGTCAGCTAGCCACGAGCATGCGTCAGTACAAGCTTCCCGACGTTAGAGAACAACAACGTAAATCTTTTATTCCACAAGACCTGCAGCATTGTCCGTTCGTTTTTCTCCGCCTCGATGGTCTCCGCAGACCACTGGAGCGACCTTACGAAGGTCCTTTCAAGGTCCTGCAGCGTAAGGACCGCGTTTTTATCATCGACCGTCACGGTAAACGAGAAGCCGTTACGATTGACCGTCTCAAGGTTGCCCACGTGGAACCTGAGCTCGATGAAGACCCTTGCTCGTCTTCTGAAGAATCAACCCAGCCTATGATGGAAGACTCGCATGCTTCCAACATCCCTAAACCCAAGCATCACGTTCCAACCAAGCCTTCCACTTCAGCTCCGCCGCTTCCCATCGAACCAACCGCTACTTCTTCAGCAGTTCCTCCAATTTTGCGATCCGATAGGACGTCTAAGACGACGCCTTCCTCTGATTCGAACAAATCGACTAGGTCGGGTAGACGCGTTCATTGGCCAGCTCGATTAAGGGATTAGCGTTCCTTTCACTTTTCTTATTGCTTTTCTTTTCCCTTTTGGCCAACAACATACGAACACCCCCAAAGCTTTTGAAAACGACAAAAAAACCGACAAAAGATTTTTTGAAAACCCAAAAAGAACGCAAAATGTTTTGAAAACCCAAAAAAGAACAAAACGTTTTGAAAACACAAAAAGAGCTGCGTTTTGGCTGACGCCTACCTCATCCGGTAAGTGTCACTCTTATTTTTGCCCTCGCCTTCACCGTCACTACCCTTGTTTCTGTTTATCTTCCATGTATGAACCGGAGGAGATGCCGAGTCTGAAGCGAACATTTGACCTTCACGAACTGGCGAACATTTAACGCTTACGAACTTCCCCCATTTTGTGTTTTTGGCACCGTTAGGGAGGACACGGGTGGGAGCCCGCTAGGGTCCGATCGCCTGGTTCTCCCCCAGCAGCTGCATCAGGTTTCACTACCTGGTCTCGCAGAAGGCTGGCCCGCGACGGACAGTCCTCACGTAGATCGAAGGGTCACCCACGGTTTCCCTTCTAGGAGGGGGCTGTGTAGCGACCTGGAGATTCCCCCGTATGACTGTGTAAACTATTCTAAAATATTCAAATTATAGCTTTCTTATGTATTAGGGAACTATTCGGTTTGCCTGTTGGAACGTTGTTCCCGTTTGTTGGAAACACGAAAACGATCTCCGCCTTTGGCGCGCGGCTCGACTGCGAACGACGCTCCGTCTACGCTCTCGACGCCAACGACATTCTCCCTAGCTAGCTCTCTCCGGGTGCCCTATTTTTAGCATTAGCTAACGCTCCTCCCGTCCAATAAACTTCTTCCCTAGTTTACTTTTGTGTCTTCTACCCACTACTTTTGGTTGGCCGTCTAGTCGCGTACCGGATATATAGCGCACGATCCACGCGCTATACCGGGTGCAACGTCAGCCTTGACGACTGCACGGAAGAGATCGACCTCTGATCTAACGGCCAGAAGTTAAGACAATTTCTCAGATCCCTGCTGCCTTGCAGGTAGCATTTGTCAGTGCCAATCCTAGGGGTGAACACTCGAACAAAATCCGGATGCGGTCGGCCATCGCAATGAGACTAGACCTTACCGCGTTCCGATGGTTTATGTGCCTCAGTAATCCATTGAGCTGTGCTGGATGGTGATATTTTGCACATTCAGATCTACTCATACCAGATTGGTCAATGGTTAGAGGCCAGACAAACTCAGCCTCCTCGTCCTCCAGATTGGGGGTTGGAAGGAGGATAGCTCTTAATTCCTTAAAACGAAATCTTTGTAGTCCAGGCCAATCCCGTTGCCTTGCGGTTAGGTTATTGAACCAAAGGCTTTGGTTGAGAACCCTAATCGTTCTTCTGTCTAGGCCTGGGAAACCTGACAGTATCCTGCCCACGCAATACTATGAACCTTTTCTTAAAAAATTTCTTGATACTCTGGCTGTCGCAAAGGATAATAAACAGCGCCCTATCTGCTGCATCGAAGAAAGTGGAAAGCGGTTTGGATGCTACTACTCAAGCCTTCCCGTCTTCTTGTTCCTCCTCTTAGGGTTTTTCACCCTTAGTGTCCCGTTCCAACCTCACTATCATCCTTCCCGTTTTAACCCACCCCCGCAATACTTGATCCTCTCCCACTTTGCTTTGCTAGGCGTTTAGCTTCTACTTTCAACTCACATGCAAACGCGGAGCGCCACTCCTACCCTGTCAACAAACCCATGCCCAACCAAGCCGTCAACTTCAGTTCATCGGCTCCTATTTGGAGCCCTTGATCCTCCTTCTGGTATGTCGCAATGTACGCACACTGCTTTAGATCGATCAACAGGCAGCACTTGCCCGAAGTTTAGTGACGCTCTCGATCGACAGCTGCTGCTTATCGGAGACCGCCTGCTAGACTCCAGTTCTGTGCTCACTCTGCAATCTCCTTTAGGTGACACCAGCAGTACTTTTTCAATGCGCCTATCCCGTGACGATGGAACTTCGAGCACCGGTCAAG
Organism: Dicrocoelium dendriticum; assembly: GCA_944474145.2. Classification (NCBI taxonomy): domain Eukaryota; kingdom Metazoa; phylum Platyhelminthes; class Trematoda; order Plagiorchiida; family Dicrocoeliidae; genus Dicrocoelium; species Dicrocoelium dendriticum. Next base: position 206,594,859 of record OX104063.1, read on the forward strand.
GCGGTGTTGGTATTGCCCTGAGACCCGGGCTGATCTGGTTGACTGGATCTCAATCAATAGCCGAATGTGTGCGGTCCGATTGACTGGCTCGTTCAAAGCTTCGAAGTCGCGTGGGACTAATAAGTGTCCATTCGCCATCGCCACCTATGCGTCCACAAACCTTAGCACTGACTCGGTAAAAGACGACTTTTATCGCCAACTGAACCAGCTCCTTCGTCACTAAAGAAGAACGGATACTGTTGTGCTCGCTGGGGATCGGAAAGCCCAAGTTGGTAAAATGCCCACTGATGAAGTGCATCTGGGCGACCAACTAGGTGTAGGTTACCATAATGATAACGGTGAGCGGTTACTTCATTTGTGTCAAGATACCCGCTTATTTCTTGCAAGCACTAACTTCCGACACAGCACTCGACGGAGCCCATCAGCCTTAGACCAGCTTCGGACGCAAATCGATCACATTGCGATCAGTAACCGCCGGAGAGTCTGCGTCCAAAACTGGCGCTCGATTTGGAGCACATGTGTGGGCACTGACCATGAACTTGTATGTGCTGATTTAAGGGTGCGGTTTGGTGGGTGCCTTTGACGACCAAATGAGCGCATTTACACCAACCGACTGGTGAATCCAGATGTTCTGAATGCGTACCGAAGTACGCTGACATGCCGGTTGAGTAAGCACGCACTGAATACAGCTGAAGGTCACTGGTCTCACGTTCACCATACCATAATAGCAGCAGGCAAATTCTTATGTGGTAAGGCTAATAGCCAACACAGACATTGGGTCTCTGCTCGGCCTCTGGAACTTATCGATGTTCGCCGGCACATTCCGGCTGGAAGCGAACAAAAGGAGGTTCACAAAAACCTCCGGGCAAAACTCCGTGCTAGCCTGAAGAGAGACCGCGAATCCTGGTGATCTCATCAGGCTTCTGGGATGGAAGTGGTTGCCGTCCTTGCTAACCAGCGTAAGATATTTCGCCTGATACGGGAAACAGGCAGCAGGAAACCTAATGTTAGTGAAACTATATGTGACAGGAGCAGACTGCTGATCCACAACTTGTCGAAACGCTTGGAGCGTTAGGCTGAGCACTTTGAAAAGTAATTTAATCGGTCGGAGTTGTCAGTGTTATCACAGGCCACTGATTGCCCTGCTCACTGGGCTTTCTTTTGAACCCGCCCTCTCCCTCAAAATTGGAACGTGAGATCGGACTGTTAAAGTTGAACAAAGCCGCGGGACAAGATGATCTTCCTCCGACCCTCTTCAAATTCGGTGGATCTGCTATTGTGGATGATCTACACGAGTTAATAAACTATTGAAGTAAGAAACTGTCTCAACCGACTGGAGCCGCTCCGACATAGTCCCAATTTTCAAGGAAGGCTTACGATCGGGAAGCGGTAACCATAGAGGAATCAGTTTGATTTCCATCGCCTCCAAATTGCTTGCCTTTGTCATCCTTCACAGACTGACTGGCACTCGTGAAAACCTGATACGTGAGGAGCAAGCCGGGTTTTGTCGAGGTCGAGGCTGCATTGACCACATCTTCACTTTGCGTCAATTGTTGTGGCACCATCACATATATTGGCGGCCCACTGTTGTCGGGTTCATCGACATTAAAAGTGCCCTCGATTCGATTGATTGATGTGCCCTTTGGGACCGTCTACTCAGGAAAAATGTGTCCGAGAAATATGTAAACATTATCCGGGCACTATGCGCGCGTAGCTCGGGCAGAGTGAGGGCTTACGGCAATTTGTCGCCGCCCTTCAATGTCTTCAGTGATGTAAGACAAGGATGCCCGCTGTCACCGTTTTTCTTCAACTCTGCTATTGACAAAGTCATGGAGATCGCATTCACAGGGCACGACTTAGGTGTGGAGCTGCTCACAGGAGAACGACTTCTTGACTTGAAGTATGCTGGCAATATTACCCTCATCTGTGACAGCTGTCAGCCGCTTCCGGCTGTGCATTGCACCCCTCGAAATGCAAAGTTTTTCTCCAAGATTGGCATGGACCACGTGCTGTGCTGACCCTTGTTACGGATCAGCTAGAGGTCGTTCAAAAATGCAACTACCTGGGAAGCCGGATCATCGCCCTTGGGATCGAAGATGAGATCACGAACCGAACAGAAAAAGCTCGAGGCGGTTTTGTTAAGCTTCGCCCCCTATGGCGCCGGCGCGACATCATTCTATCTCTGAAGGATAATGTACAATGCAGTGGTACGTTCAACTCTGCTTTACGGCAGTGAAACCTGGACCATTAGCTCAAACGACATAAAGAGGATAGTTACGTTCGACCACCAGTGCTTTCGCAGCTTGCCTCACATCTGGTGGGAACACCGCGTGAGCAACAAGCGTGTTCGACGTCTTGTTTATGAAAAAGGAAGAGAGGCGACCAAATTCTGTGCGGTAACTATCGCGGCATTAGTCTAATCGATGTAACAGCAAAAACTATCTCACGAATCCTGCTTTCCCACTTTGCCAATGAGAGCAACCTGCGAACTCAGTCTCGGTCGTCGCTTCGCGTCCGCCTCCGTCCGCGGGCGAGTATCCTCCGTCTCTCTTTCGGGAGAGCCTGACTCAGGTCGCTATCCATCCTCTCGCCTCGCATCACTCCGCCCGTTCCTCCCGCTCGACCCCATCAACTCCGCCCACTTCCTCCCGCCGGCGTAAACTCCATCCGACGCTCCTCCTTCGCTCTCACCTCCTCGGCGCGTCCGGATCACCGCGTCCTTGTCCATGCGCTCCGACTCCCTCTTCCCGATCGTCAGCCAGTCGCCCCTCCTCGCATCTCGCCGAATCTTCATCCGGCCTCTTCAACGTCTCCTTCCTCTCTGCTCGGTCTCCGGCCTCCACTGTCCTCGCCTCTCCTCCTCCGCCATCCATCCTCCTCGCACTCTCCATCCTCCCCCGTCCCCTCGCCTCGCGTCCACTCGGCACTCGCATCTCGGACTCACCTTCTCCCATCTCGTCGCGACTTTCTCAACATCCTCTCCTCTCTCTCTACTCCCTCCGTCCCCCTAGCGTGGGCGGATCCTCGCCTCCTCGCTTTCACTCGACCGTCACACCTCCCACTCCCCTTCACATCGCGGTCCTCCCATCGTCCTCCAGTCCGCCATCACAGACCGATGCGCACTCCAATCGCTCGGCCGCCAATCCAATCCACCTCGCGTCCTCCCTAAGTCCTCCCTCCCCCTCTGCCCTCCCACATCCTCGCCTCGCCTACATCCTCGCTCCCGTATAACGTGCGCCAGGACGTCCTCGTGTCCGTCGCTCCCTAAATCACGTACGCTCCCTCTCGCCACATAACGCCTCCCGATCGCTTCGCTCCCCACCCTCCTCGCAGGCGTTACCTTCGTCCTCCCTCCCTCCTCAGCTTTGACTTCAACCTCCTGCCGTCCGTCAACCTCGCTCGAATCCTCCTCCTATCGGTCGACCCATCCCCACTCTTCCGTCCGATCCACACTCCCCAGCCATCGCTCCTTCCAGCTCCTCCAGCTCCACATCCCTTCGCAACCTCCTCCCTTTCACGCTATCAGCTCCCTAGAACCTCCTCCCACTTCCCTCGACGAATCGTAAACTTCTCAATCCGTTCTCTGGCTCAAACGACTCAACGCTCACTCGATCCCTCACGGTCCTCTCTCGTATCACTAACTCCCATCCATCTACCATCTGTTCTGCCCGGCCCTCCTATCATCACCCACTCAAGTTCCGCTCGGCCTCCCTCTCCCATACGTGTCGTCCCATATCCACACCGCTCATCCCATATCGCAACCCACACTCCCCTCGGGCCACCTCACCACTCGCACCTCTCCTCCCCTAATACATCATCGTCGCTCGACACTCCTCGCATCCTTCCCTCATCACTCCTCGCTCGCCTAATCGACATATTCTCCATCCTCGTCCCTCTCAGCTCCCCTTCTCACCGCTCCTCTCCAGTCTCCTCGTCTCCCGTCGAAGACCCATCCCCCATCCATCGTCTTGTCCTCACCTCCTCCTCTTCGCTCCTCCAGATCGACTCCCCATCGCCTCAGACACTCCTCCATCACTCCGCCTTCACCTCCTTCCTCCGTCTCACTCCCTCCCTTCGGGCAATCGATCATTCGACTCTCCTCAGCCTCTTACCTGCTCCCATCTCCTCCAATCCCCTCCATCTAACTCGCATCACTCGACTCGTCCAGCTCCTCCTCAGCTTCGCCCGTACAATCGTCTTCCTTCCTCCACTCATTCGACCGTCCGCCCTCCATCGGTCCGCCTATAATCCCTCGCATCCATCCCGCATCCACGCGGTGTCGTCTATCCTCCGATTCCCTCCCAACGCCTATCAGGCTCCTCGCACTTGCCTCCTGATCAATCGGCGTCGCCGCGCCGCGAACTCGTTCGGCCCTCCCACGTCAGGAGACCCATTTCAGCCAACCTCCTCCCATCGTCGCCTCCTCAGATTCCTCTTCCTCCCAGCTCCTCCAATCGCCTCCTCCGGTCTCTTCTCCATCATGATAATCACTCCGCTCCGTCCACTCGTCCTCCGCCTATCCCTTCTCCCCCCATTAGCATCAGAGTCCCCGCCCATCTAGACCTTAATCAGACCATCGGAACCGTCTTCAACTCCTACGCCCATCGCCTCGCCGGCAAATTCGAGAATCCCCGACTCCCCCCGGCCTCGCTTCTCGTAATCAGACTCACTCCTCGGCTCTCCGCTCCTCTCCCTCCCAACTTCCTCGCCACTCAACTCCGCCTCGATCGCGACGCATCTATCGTTCATGCAACTCTCCTCAGCTACTCGCGCGAATCGCTTCCATCTCGCGTCACAGATAACACTTCGCCCTCTCTCTCGCTCCCTCGCAATCCACACACATCCCCCCTCTGCCTCACCACCTCGTTATCCACCCCATCTCATCTTGATCGACATCCGCATCATCCCTCGTAAGTCCAACTCCTACCATCACCTCCCCTTCCTCAACATTCGGTCGACTCGGCCAACTATCCTCCTTTCAAACAAGTCCCTCTCGGTCCCATCTCCCACAAATCTCCCATCGTCCGTCGTTCCGGCAGGTATCAACTACTTCCTCTGCTCCCCACGCACTTGCCTCCATACGACTCTAGCGTCTCCCTCGCTCACTACTCGCACGCATATCGCAAGTCACTCCTCACTCGCCTTCCTGAACACGTCCTACTCAACTCTAACATCAAACCTCACTCGGCTCGACGTCCCTTAATCCTCATCCACTCCTTCGCATTATCAATCTTCTCAGGCACGATCCCCTCATCACCCTAACTAATCAAGCGTTCGCTCATCCCCTATCCATCTCTCCCCCCTACAATAACTCGTCTTCACTCCTCACTCCGCTCACTCGCATCGATCTAGCCTCAGCACCTGCCCTCCCGATCTGTCGCCTCGCCTCCTTTCACTCGCTCGTACCTCCACGGCGCTTCGCCTATCTCCCATCATCGATTATACTCCCTACTCCTCCCTCGCTCCCTCGACGTGCCTTCCGCTCAAACTCCCACCCACCGTCCACTCATACTCGATTACTCCCGCACTCCAAAGCGAGATCCCCTCTGCGATGCCTCAATCCTCGCCACTCTTCCGCGCGACTCCTCCGTCACCTCATCATCCGCCTCATCCGCTCCTCGGCTCACTTCCTCGCCTCAGACACACCTCGGCTATCGCCTATCAACGAATCGTTCTCGCCTCCAGCACCTAACAGTCGCCACGCCCCACCATCCCGGCGCTAGCGGCCGCTCAGCGGCCAACGCCCCTCACTCAACGCTATCCGATTCCTCACGTCCCCTCGCCTTCCCCCGCATCATCAAACTCGTCACTCTAACCTCCTCCCTCGGAGAAGATCTGCCCTCCATTCCCTATCCATCGCGTTCTTCCCTCGCTCCCGAACTTCTTCTTCACTCGTGTCTCCGCTCTACTCATCCATCCGGCCACCAATCCTCCTCACTCGGGCTACCCCTCATCCTCACTCAGGATTCTAGGGCCTCTATCGCATCGAGTCGACCCGAACTATCATCCTCCCCCTCGATCCCTATCTGACTCCGTCTCCTACTCTCGAACACTCCACACTCGCCATCCCGGTCGGGGATCATCTGTCCGCGCGCATCAATTCCCTTCGCCCTCCATTCGGCCTCTTCTCCGCCTTCGCTTCACTCGTCTTTCTCACCAACCTGAATCTCCTCCCATCGCTTCGCCCTCACACTCCAATCTCTCTCTCCCCGAGCACTGTCCCATCGCCTCCGGCGCCTCCGCTCTACATCCCCCGCGTCACCAAATCACTCGACTCGCTCGCCTCTTTCCCGCCACGCCCCTCGCTGCTACGTTCTCGTCTTCGTCGGTCTCGCGACCCCGATCTACCTCAGCCCCCTTCGTCTGTTCTCCGGTGACAACTCGAATCGCATTCAATCCTCCTCACTCAACTCCCTTCGAACTCTATTCTATCTCCTCTCACATCGGGCTCCCTGCCTTCCAACTCGAACTCGACAGCATCGCTCGCACCCATCATTCTCCGTCGCTCCCTTCTAACCTCCCAGGGCTTCCCCTCTTCTCAGCCTCTTCCGCTCGCCGTCGGCTCCTACTCCGTGCGCTCGCACTCAGCTCCACTCCCTCCTCCCTCTCTCCTAATCGCTTAAATCAATCAGTCATCCATATCGGCCCTCAAACTTCTCGCTTCCGTATCACTCGGTCCCCCGCTTCGCAGTCGAAGCCAATTCTCTACTTTCGCCTCGCTCCCCTCGCTCGGTCCTCTCGGCCTCGCCATCTCGCGATATATGTTGTCGTCCCGCATACCGCATTCTCGGCACTCCTCAACCTTACATTCCTACGATCCCGTCGTCGCCTCTCCTCTCCCTCTCCCACTTTCACCCACTCCCTCTCCTCCAAGTCGCTCAGTCTCGCACTCCAACTCCTCTCCCTCCTACGCCGCCCCTCTACGCAGAGTCGCTTTCGACTTCACTCACACTCAAATTCATATCCCCGCATCCGCTCGATCTCTTTCACAACTCCAACAGTCCTCCCCTCCGTCGTCTCCGTTCCCATGGTTCCTCTCAGTCCCTCCTCCTCCGCCATCTGTCGCCTCTCAGCCGTACCGCGGCGCGCGCAGTTCAGGCGTCTCGGACCCATCCGTCTTCCGCTCCCGGCATCCCAATCGCTGTACCGAATTTCTGACCTTCAACGCTATACGCTGCCGACCTCGAACGCATCAATGTCAGCTCGCCTCCCTCTCTCTATCGAGGACCCCTCCATTCGCGCCTCTCGCTCGGGCTCTCTCCTTCGTTCCATCGCGAACACCTTCGGACAGTCACTCCACGTCCGCTCCTCTCGGCCTCGACCTAACCTCCACTCCGTACACAATCCGGGTCCGCCGCAAACTCCCTCCGTACAATCGTCCTCCTTCGCCACTCGCCCCTCGACGTCTCGCCTCCGTCCTCTATCGACCAATTCCCGCTACACTCTTTCGACTCTTCGGGCTTCCCACTCCGTCTCTCGGTCCTCACTCCCGCTCCCCCAACGCCCTCTTCGCATTCTCATCTCACGAGCTGCCCATCCCTTATCCCGCGCGGTCGTCTCTCGTCCCCTCATCCATCGCTCCTATCTTCTCTCCTGTCCTATCCCTACCTCGACTTCTTGGCTCCCTGCAGATTCGGCCTCTCCCTCGTCCTCCCCTCCATCGTCCTGCCTTCGCTTACTACATCTTCGGTCGACACCTCACTCACTCAATCATCTCGGACTCCCACTCTCCTCGAGCTCTCGCTCGCATCCAACTCGCCATCCCCGTCGCGCCTCGCTCCCCTCTCTCCTTATCAAACCTTCCTCTCAACATCCTAACGCCGTCCAATCGTTCAACTCGTCCTCCTACTCCATCGTGCCACATCCTATATTCTCAACCTCGCCTCCTCGCCACCGTCACCTCACCTCCATCCCTCGCATCATTCACGCAGCATCTCCCCCACCCGATCAAACTCGTAAATCGCTCACATCGCCGTCCTTCACTCCGCCTCCTCCTCGACGATCAATCGCCTCTCCCCCAAGTCGCCAACATTCTATCCTACTCCCCCATCGCAGGAATTCTGCGCCCTCCACGCCCTGACCTCCTCCACCTCATCGCGCATACTTCCTAATCTCTCCGCTCCTATCCGTTCGGCCCTTGCTTCCTTCGCTTCGGAATCTCCTCGCTTCCCTCCTCCAGCCTCCAGTATCGCCGTAACATCACTCGCTTTCACCTCCCTCCCACTCCTCCCCTCCGCACACTCACCTCAGCCTCACTCGACCTCACGTCTCACTCTCCATCGGCTCACCTTCCGCTCGCACTGATCCGCCCTAAATCGCCTCTCCACTCCCTCCCCGTTTCCTTCCTCATTCTGACGCCCAATCCTTTTTCTTCCTCGCTCAGCCTTCGGCCTATCCCCCCCCGCTCTCTCGTCCCCGGCATTTCGCGCTCACGCACCTCCCACTCGCTAATCCGTTTCTCCGCATCGCTCGACTTCAAAATCCTCCCCACTCGCTATCCTCCCTCCTCATACAGTGAATCCATTCGGCTCTTTTCACCTCGCTCCCCATCCCGCTGTACGTCCGCCCACCGCGGCTCCTCGCGCCTTCCTCTCAGCGCCTCATCAAGATCCGCCTCGCCAACGCTCGCTCGCCTCTATCCCTCACTCCGTCTCCTCAGTCTTACATCGAACATCCACTCACCTCGCGCCCATCATCATCGACTCGATTCCTCCCTCCTCTCCTCGACTCCCCTCCCTCCCTCCTCGCACGGTACTCACCACTCGCGCCATCCACCAGCCGACTCGACCTTCCGACGCCCCCTTTCGATTATCATCCTCCATCCCTCGTCGACGATTCGTCTGTCGGCGCTCCCGCGCCTCCCTCCCTCCATCGCTTCCTCCTGCCTACCTCGGTTCCCTCTCAATCACGCGTCCTAGACTCCACCCCTCCCTCCCGCGCTATCACTCATCGGAATCCACCCATCGCAGACACAGTCGCTCCGCATCTCAGCCTCCTATTCGAATTCCACATCCCGCCAATCTCGAACTTCAAGGCTGCCCGTCTAATTCTTCTGTCATCGCCCCTTTCCTCGCGCCACGCGCCTCCACTCGGGCCACATCGCTCGTACCTTGTCCTCCCTCTCGGCTACGGTCACCGCTCCGCTTCGACGCGCCAGGCGCGTACACTACCCTCTCCCTCGCTAGCTCGTAACTTCCAACTCGCTCCCCGCGCCGGCTCCGCTGCTCTTTCCTCGTCCATCGGACTCGGCTCGACCTCGGATCTGCCTCACATTTCGCCTCCATCGACCTCGGCTCTCCTATCCGCTCGGAGCCTCACATCATCGTTACATCCTCCTCCTCTCCGACTCCATTCGTCGCTCCTTACGTGCTTTCGTCTCGAAGTCCACTCGCCACCTCGGACTCCCCTCGCATCTCACCATGCGTCTCGCCATAACTAAGGTGTTCATCCAGGCAGAGGCTGCACTGACCAAATCTTCACTTTACGTCGGGTACTCAAACACTGCCACCAGTATCGGCAGCACACGTTGATTTTCGAGCTGGCTTTGACTCAGTTGACCGTGAAGCACTTTGGAGAATCCTACTTGCCGATGGTGTGCCGGTTAAACTCGTTAACTTGATGTGATCATACTACCGTTGCACGAAGGCCCGGATTCGGGTCTATGGAGAACAAACAAAGGAAGCTGACATCAATACTGGAATTCGGCAGGGTTGCTCACTTTCTTCAGTGCTATTCAACTTTGCGGTCGACTAAGTTATGCGTCATGCCTTAGAGAGCTATCGTGGTGTTAAAATTAATTAGGACTTCTGGCTGTCAGACCTGGAATTGCTCACGATGTCGCTATTCTTGCAGACGATCCCATGTCACTACAGTCCCTGTTAAGTCAGCCTTTGTGATCGGCCTTGGAAGTATCATCAGCAAGACGAAGTAGTTCTCATCGTCAGCCACAAAATTAGATCCGTCGCTCACCTTACATGGACAATGTATTGAGTCAGGTCCTGAATTCAAGTACCTCGGATCCATTAGTTTCTCCAATGGTCAGCCTGCATCCGAAATCCGGAGTCTTATTGACAGCACTGTAATAGCCATTTTACAACAGAGAAACAGATTGTGGCGTAGTACGGAAAGTAGTCTGTGAGCGAAAATCCGAGTATTCTCAACAACCATTCGAGCCATATTACTCTATGGTTGCGAAGCATGGCCGCTGCGATCCGCAGACACCTGGAAGCTGGAAGCCCTCGACCTCTGGTCTAAGGCTTATCTTGAAAACGCAGTGGTATGAGCGTATCATCAATGACGCAGTTCGTAAGCGCTGTTACGGTCTTCCGAAGCTTTCAGTGCACGTTTAACGCCGCAGACTTCAGTCGTCCGGTCAGGCCCTCCGCAAACCAGACACTGACTTCACTCAGGCCGTGGTTTCGCCTTCGCCTTGCCAAGGTTGATGTCGTCGCCGTGGTGATCGATTGAGAAGGTGGATCGCTACAGTTTAATCGGACGTTGACCTGGGACTACAGGTTGTGCATGGTGCTTGTCAATAGAGGAATTCTTGGATCAGTGTCTCTGTAAAGCTTGCCAATGACCGCCGCGCTTGGGCAGTTGCAAAGCACGACATGCATGAAGCCGGCTCATCCTGTCGCAGGAGTTAGCCGTGGTAAAGTATGCAAACAATGTGGTAACCCAGCGTTACAATCAGTCTGCCGTAAAGACAGATACCCCAGTTGAATCGAAAATTACCAACAGAGGCTCATAGTCAGTAAGAAGTATAAACTTCCTTCCTTTCCTTCTTTATTGTGAAGACTATCACCAAGGTTTCCTTCTTTATCTGGCCGTAAGTAAGTCCCGCGGGAGATAACGTACTGACTGCATGTGCAAGTATGTTTCTGAGTCATCTGCGAACTCGTGAGTCATGAGTGCAACCATGCCATAGTTCGAGGCGTCTGTAGACACCACATTCCCCAAGATAAGGTGGTAATGTGTCAGCAGAACGTCGGAACATAGCAGCCTTTTCACCTCCTCAAATGATGGCTGGTATTCTTCGGACTAGTTCAAGCATTTAATCGTGGTCAATAGATCATTGAGTGGAGCACACAGGCCATTCATGTGCGGTAGGAACGGGCTTGACCGGCGTATGGATCTTAAAAAGGATCTCCCTTAATAGAGTGTGGGACCACCGGATTACGGTTCAGTGAACCAAGATCAAATGTATGTAGATGCGATTGTCTGCGACCTGACGACATCGGATAAAGGTAAACATCATTCAGACACCCATATTGAAACAAAGCCTTCCTTGGGAGGTACGAGCTCCGATTCAGCTGGAACTGTGAAACAACTAACAAATAAACAAACTAACTAATGAAAGGGGTGATGAGTGTAACCCGTGTTTAACTGAGGTGGATGGTAGATAACATAGCGTTATGATAATGATTATGTGGAATGAGCAAGTGGACACAAGTTTGATCAACAAACGATGAGATGTGTAGGAAAATCTCGAGTAATGACTGTTTCTCATCACACGCATGGCAGAGGGTGAGGAATACAGACAGTACGCCGAAACTGAGAGAAAGGGACGGAGGCAAGTAAATTATGGCGACAGGCCCAGTTAGCTTGAGGACCGGCTATATCCCATACCGCTCACTTAGCCGTCACTTGGACGATGTCTTATTGCGGATGATACCCAAATGCTACATGCAAAGCTCCCATCAGTAATCGCTGACAAGGATAGAGAGAGCTACTTTGCATTTCGCAGTAATAATTACGGTGTGGAAATGCTGCTGGAACTGTTCTTCGAACACAATGCATTAAGACTCGTAGCTCTGGGAACGGGACAAATTAGCGGCACAAAAGCGATAGTTAAACATAGTAATTTGATCCTACTGAAGAGATATAAGGGATAAAAGATAAGGGAATATGATATAATATCAGCAGATGCATCGAGTTAGTCTAAAACAAAGAAATGAGGTACCTTGATCGTTGTGGTGTTGCGCACCTGATACATGCAATCGCAATACGGGCAAAGAGCTGAATCTTTGCCAAGCATGAAGGCGCAAGTGCTGAATAAAAAAGTATACGTGAGGTTCATCCGAAAAAACAGGCAACATACCATTGGTCTGCAGCGATTGACCTCACATAAATTTTACCAATGGGCTTGGTACCATTATGAGAGCCGGAACGGTCGACACAAGCGCATTTGCAACGGGCATCTTCGTAGGTTGCCTAAATTCGACGGTTTCATATTCGTTAACTGTGTAAAGCAACGTACAATGCTGACACGAGCAGCGAAAAGCAAGACCAAGAAAGAGCATAAAATGCTCCGCATTGGTTGATTGCAGGTCATAGCGGGATTAACACATCGGAGTGCAAGAGGTTGCGACACCTGTGGCAGGCAGGAAATATGCTATCGCGTCGCGTTCCGATGACAGCACAGTAGTGCCGTTCAGCTGAAATAAAATATGGAAAAAACAGGGGAATAAGAAACTGAACTACTGTATAAGCACGCTGCTCACTCGGTTCCGTCGCATAAGGAAAGCCATGGAAACAGTAAACAGGGTTGTTGTGAGTCGGCTTAAGTGCCACCTCACTAAAGAGCCGCCCATGCGGTGAAAGTGTGGTTGCGAAATCAGCACGTACCTCGAATCCTTATTTTTGGCTCAATGACAAGCTGTGTTGTTCTAATTATCCCCTTCGAACTGCCATCATTCATTCATTAGTATGACCATTCAAATTATTATCTCTCGGTGGCGTAATTCAAAGCAGTTGGATTTATCATACGTAAGGACATGGATCACGGTTGACCAATGAAACGAAGCGGTTAAATGCGAGCCACGTGAAGTACCCCAAATGCAAGCGATGAAGTTGCGCTGCGCGGCTGAAAAGTTCGCATGAACACAAGACCCCATTAGGGTGCTTAAAAATGGAAAGAGGCCGCAAGTGGCGGTAAGATGGATCGAGATTAATGTCAAGGTCTAGGGCCGGCAACCACTGAAAGTAGTGCATGTAGAATAGAGGCACAGAAAGCAATGGTGCTAGCGGATTGTAGTAATAGTTAGTGTTGTAAAATGCGCCAGAAGTGGCACGGGCGGAACGAAGAATGCAGTGGAAATGCCAGGGGCAAAACCGGATGGAAGATTAGTAAACGCGGTTAGCCACTTCAATACGATAACCAAGTTGCAAATATAAAGAAGACTAACGGCAAAAGTAGATGTGCCGTTTGAACCCACACCTTAATCCTTTGCCCCATAAAATTCCGAGATTAGTGGCACGAGTTTGTCTGGATCCTTGTGATGAACAAAAATTCAGTCGTTCGAATGAAATTAATGTTGTATGCATCGATTGCTGGATAAGTGCACACAAAATGTCATGACACTTGATACTCAGCCCATATGTACCAAAATGATCAAGTGAGTGGTAGATGGTTCCATCAAGATAAGTTAAATAGGAAATTAGGGCCAGATAATCGATATGCTCACACATTCAACTACGAACCATCAAAATGAGAGGCGGTACCATAGATTGAAATGATTGGTAGGGCCTGCAACCACTGGATAATAATAATAATAATAATAATAATAATAATGTGTCACCTGTACGCCGTAACGGCGCTTCGCTGCTGCGCGACCACCACCAGTCGCGCGCGGGCTGAGTATACCGCGAGGACGCCCACCCCTACGCGGATTCGAACCGGTGACCTTATGGTTGCAAAGCAAACGTGCAGACCACTCGGCCACCGGCCGACACCACCGGATGCAATGCAGGTAAAATAGATACACAAAAAGTAGTAGTCGTATCGCATAGTAACAATAGTAGTTATTGTTGTAAAACGCGCCAAAAGTCCTACAAGAAGTAATTATCAACGGCGCCTTATCTGGTGCATCGAGCAGAGTAGGTAGGAGTTTAGATGCCACTGCTCAATCCTTCTCATCTTCTTATTCTCCCCCATGCGCATTTTCATCCTTATCGTCCCGCTCTAAACCCATCTGTATTCGCCCTTGCTATCAATACCCTTCAATTCTTAGCTATGCCCCATCTTGCTTCAATGCTCGCTTGTCTGCTAGCCTTGACTCAAGCGCAATCGCAGGTCGTCGCTCTGGTCCAGTCAACAAGAACATGTCCAAGCAGATAGGCGTCACCACATCTGTTTCTCTTCAGAGTTCTCTGATCCTAAGACTGTCATGCCTCAACGTGCGCACATTGCTACAGATTGGCCAACAGGCAGCACTTACCCGAACACTAGAGACCCTATCGATCAATATTTGCTTTTTATCGGAAACCCGCCTGCAAGCTTCGAGCTCCGTGCTTACCCAGCGATCACACACATGTGACATTAGCGGCACATTCGCATTGTGTCTGTCTGGAAATGACGCAGCTTCAAGTGCCGGCGAAGCTGGTGTCAGCATAGGTTTGAGTCCCCGGGCTGAAGTTGTCCTGATCAATTGCATCCGAGTCAACAGCCGGATGTGCGCCGTTGGACTGGCTGGCTCGTTCCAGGCTTCGAAGTCGCGCGGGGACAAACGGTGCCTGTTTGTCATTGCTTCCTTACCCCTGTCGTAATGGCTCTCCGTGAACCCATAACCAAGTCTGAGCCTCGATCAACTTGCCACTGTATGAACATACACATGCCCATCTCATACCTCGTATCAATCAGAACCACTCATAAATGGGTAAATCCCATCCGATCGTTCCTTTAGTGGCATCCACCTGCGAAGGCACGGATGGTTGGCCGGTGGCCGAGTGGTCTGCACGTTTGCTTTGCAACCATAAGGTCACCGGTTCGAATTCGCGTAGGGGTGGGCGTCCTCGAGGTATACTCAGCCCGCGCGCGACTGGTGGTGGTCGCGCGGCAACGAAGCACCGTTACGGCGTACAGCTGACACATTATTATTACATTATTATTATCTACCTGATCTTTGGTCTCGGCATTTCAGATCAATTGTCCACTTAGTGCCATCAATCAGGGGAGAGCAAGCAAGAGGTCAGCCTAGAGTCACTGCATCTTGTTTGCCATGTACCACATCTTCCTTTTTTCTGTTTCTTCTTTGTTTTGATGTAACAGGTTCCGCATTGTCTTCCACTGCGTGAGAGCTTTCGGACCTGAGTTGTGACCGTAGTTGGCTTGTTCTGCTTAGGTAGTTCCTCGTCAGGGTGCAGAGACTGTCCATCGTTTTGCCATTTTGGCCGCATTCGAGAGTTTCGCTTTCTTTTCCGACTTTGATAAATTTCGCTTCCGAAGCCCTTCAGCTCTACGTATCAGATTAAAACATACTTCGTCTCTAGACGCCAAAGATTTCTGATTTGGTCCGTGTTGTAGTCGCTTACGAAGAGGGTCTCGCAGACGATCAGCCAACATTTTCTCGGGTCTCAAGCTTACGGCGGCTCCAGAAACAGCTTGCGGTAGTACTGGTTGTCTTTTAATTGGCGGTGTCGCAAGAACCCATCCCTGCTCTTCGCGATCGCACCCGTTATTTACTGATATCTCTTGCATTTCTCACTGACTTTCACTATCAAGTGAGCTAACGTTGGCCGACCGATAGTAACAAGCGAAAAAGTTTGATCGGCCTAACAAAAATCACCAAATCTCCCGAATATTTTAGTAAGATCCGGTTCTTGGTCATGAAGTCAGAAGTCCTTAACTTCTAATATTCGCCTCGCATCTTGGCCGATGGTTTCTACGCCCTCCAGTTATCCGGCAATGTGCTTCCTGTCATTTGTAGAAGAGATGGCAAGGGGAGCAACGATAGTTTATCAAATGCAACCGGGGTTTCGCATGTCAGTACCTCTGACACGTCGTAATGGCCTTCCGTGAATCAAAAACCAAGTCTGGGCCTCGATCAACATTCTGTTGTTTAAACAAACACGCGCTCATTTTAAACCACGTTTCAATCAGAGCAACTCAAAAATCAGCAAATTTCAATCCATCGTCTCTCTAGTGACAACAATAGAGCTCAATTCTCGGCATTCCAGATCAATCATCTACTCGGTGTCATCGAATTGGGGCACTCAGTGAAAGTTGACTTCTATCATCAACTGGAAGAGCTGCTTCATTACGGGAAAAGTATGGATACAGTGGTGTTTGCCGGCGATCTGAACGAACTAGTTACAAAACTGTCAACTGATGAGCCGCATCTGAGCAGCCAATATTGTGCAAACATCCCGGAATGATAACGCTGAGCGGTTGCTACACCTGTGTAAGGATGCTCATCGATTTCTCTCGAGAAATAACTTCCGACACAACACCCGCAAGAGTGTGAAATGGTGACAACCAGTCTAGGACTAGTCACGTCGTCATCAACCTTACATAAGTTATGTATAGGTGGAAAACATCTCAACTACTGTGCCACAATACAGAAGAAAAGAAGGAATCTGCAACCAAGGCACGCCAAATGAGCTACCAGTAACGGATGGGCATCGTTCCGGAAATCTACCAGCCGGCTACTATACAGCAAGAAAATTTATTAAGCAAAATTTGTATTATACTAAGAAATGAGATCCCGATGGGAGGGGGAGGCTAAGAGGGATGGGGAGGGATAAAGGAACTCACAACACGAACACCACTGAGTTCAACTCCTAGCCATTACAGTAAGTGCATCCAACCAAAGTGTTCATCGTTTTTCGGGTCCCGACCAGGCAGCCGAGAGACTCCAACCGAGACCAAGGTCGAAGTAAGGGTCATCATTGCTCTCCACTAAGACATCGTTTGGCCACTCCTCTTCTTCCATCAACAACCCCGGCGCGCAAAACAACAAACGTCGCCGGAGTCAATGGGCTGGCATGCGCAACACTTGGCCCAAACATCGGAGCTTGGTGCGTGAAATAATGATGCTGAGCAGTTCAGTTGCTCTTCCTGCGCCATAAGCAAGGCCAGAAACACGCTTGATGCTCACGCCAAACTGAGAAGGCACCGATGGTGGAACGTAACTAGCCTCCCTATGTCTGCTGATGGGACAGCACACATCCGGCTACTGATTAGGATTCAAGCAACCACGGCAGCTTCAGTCTGGGGACCAAGGGCAATACCAACCACGGCTTGGTGGGCACTCGAAGCAGCATTGTCTCCAGATAGACGTAATGAAAAAGCACTTCTGGTTCCACCTGAATGATATCGTAAAGCGAGCACAGAGCTCGAGTCCTGCGGGCAGATTTCCGATAAAAAGCAGATATCGATCGAGAGGGTCTCTAACGTTCGGGCAAGTGCTGTCTGTTGACCGATCTGTGACAATGTGCGTACGTTGAGATATACCAACCTAAGGGAGGGTCGAGAGCTTCAAGTATAAGCCGATGAACTGATGTTAAGATCGACCTTTGCCTGCGATTCTTGTTGAACTGAATTCGTTCTCTGCAAGATCCGAACCCCAGCCGAAAATCAAAGGTCAACGCCTGGAAGCAAAAGCGTGTTGGGAAACCAGCTATCGAAGCGGGTACAAGTACTGTGAAATGAACGGACATTTTAATAAGTCAAGCAAGGGAGATTCACCTACCAGAACAGCTAGGTCAGCTGTCCTGTTTGGTAGATCAGTACCGCTAGCTAATCGGGAGGTAGCTACGTGCGTCGTGTAGACCTGAAGATTTCTGATGCGAACCTTCGTGAAACGTCCTGATGTTTCTTTTGTACATCATTGGTTCGAATAGATTTTCCACTGAATTAGTGAGTTTTCTTGTGAGATGCAACTCTCCCTGACAATCGGGTTTGACGGTTTGTTTGGACATGGGTGTCGGCGACAGGACATGGACGACGCTCCACGTTTGCATATCAGTTGAACCTAGAAGATAAACGCATATCAAAGCAAGGTATGGGGGCCCAAGAATTTAGGGTTGAAAACGGGGGAAAAAAGTGAAGTTGGAAGGAGAGGAGAAGGGTGGAAAAGCGTAGGGAGGAAAGAGACGGGAAAGCTGGAGCAGTAGCTGGTAAACCTCTCTCCACCTTGCTTGATGCAGCAGACAGGGCGTAGTTGATTATCCTCTGCGACAAACAAAGAATCAAGAAATCACGTGGAGAGAAGCTTATAGTTGTGTTACGTGGGTAGGATACTATATAGTTGTCCAGGCCTAGAGAGAAGGATTACCGTTCTCAAGCAAAACCGTTAGTTCAAAAACCTGACCGCAAAGCAGCGGGTTACAAGGAATCCGTTATAAGGAATAAGCAGCCATCCACACTCCAACTTAAGGGATGAGGAGGCTGAGTTTGTCTGGCCTTTAACCATTGAGCAATCTGGTATGAGAGACACAGAAGATGCGAAAACTACCACTCAGCACAGCTCAATGGATCACTAAGACACGCAAACCATCGCACCAAGGTAAGGTCCAACCTACATGCGATTGCAAACCAGTCATAGACACAAACTGATAACATCCTGACCAGATAGCGTTGAACAGGCTGCGTCCAAAAGTGCCACTCGATTTGGGGCACGAATGCAGACTTAATTTTGCCCATCTAACAGCTCGCTTCAATCGCTATCATCACTAACAGCAGTACACCGGCCATTTGAACCGATGCTTCGCTGCCATGCAATCATAACGACCATAAGCATCGATCGGGTTAAACCTGCTACGTCAAACCAGTCCTTGGTAATACAGACTCTGTTCCATCCCCCAGTACACTCCCGTCCCTGACTCATTACCCCCTACCTAACAACCTGGTGACACCAGTACATCGAATCCTCTGTGCCCTCGACCACGTGCAGCTCTACACACACGTTCCAGTCGTGTTGTTTCCCTTCCGCTAAGGCTTGCTCAATACGTTCCATAGGTATCTTGTCAAGCGTTTCTTCCCATCGCACCCTACAGGGGGAGTACTGTAGCGATGGCAAACAATTTGCTTTTTATTTTTACGCTTCCACATCTCGTTGCAGTTCATGTACAATTTTGCTTTAATTAACTGTATATACAAAAACCTGTCCGAGGTCGCCTTTGCGTGTGTATCCCTTGTAGCGCGTCGGAGTGCCGCTATAGCAAGTCAACAACCGGCTCGGTCTAATACGACCCACGAACGCCCCAGGACACGGAAGCCCTCGGCTTCCTCAATCGAACGCATACTACACGCTTGATTGCCACCGGTTTGTGGTTGTGATTGTGCGCCCTGCTGTCTGATGATCGATCATCGGAATATACGTGCGCCTACCTCGGCATAGCTTGCGGCCTACCGATGTTGAAGTGAACGTAATCTTTAACTGACTTGTTATTCTCGGTTAAGAGTTCCCTACATAATAGGTGACCCCGCAGTTTTATTTATCTTTTGTGTATAATTTTTCTTTTTTTCACAATGTTTGACCAAATGCCCCGTTGTTAATGCGTCGGAACATTCTCTTGATCTCGCGTTACCTTCATTTGACGTTTATAACCCACGCGTGCGGTTCATACAGATAGAAGCAATTTTTCGTTTTCGTAGAATCACATCCCAAGCCACTATGGTTTCATACGTAACGGTTCATTTACCACCCAACATCGCTTCAGAGGTTATCGACATTCTCGATCCTACGCTCGTAGATTCCCCCCTATGATAAACTTAAGACAGCTATTTTATAGCGCACTACAGCCTCAGACGAAACATGTCTTCAGCTTTTACTCTCTGGCGTCGAGCTCAGAGATAGAACGCCGTTTCAGCTACTTCGGCATATGCGTTCACCAGTCGGTTCTTCCGTCCTGGACCAATCCGTATTTCGCCAAATGTGGACTAAGTGCCTTCCCGCGAATACGACCGCTATACTAGCTGTACTCACCGACGATCTTCCGCTAGACAAGCTGGCAGAAGTTGCTGATAAAGTTCATGAGTGCTTCATTAAAACGCCTGTCTTACGCTTCAGGAACCACACTGCTTGATTCTATCAACCAGTGACTTGCTAACTCAGAGCTCAATTTGTCCCACCTCAGACGTGATCGTGTTTTTTCACGAAGATCCATTTCTCGAAAGGGCGTTGTAGTAACATACATAGACGACAGACACGCAGTTATTGTTATTATCACCACCGCTTCGGAGGCGCAGTGCGTAACTGCTGCCCAGAGTGTCAACAATCTAGTCTTTCAACTCCGCCGGGAAACCACATGGCCAGCCACTAAATGGAGGCGGCTATCACTGGCCACGTTATTAGTCGCCTCCACAACCAAACTTGAATTCTTGGTCGACACTGGATGCATTTTGGGCAGTCAGATTGGTGCGTCTCAGTGGAGGTTTGCCAAGCCTCGTCCATGATGATCGAGAAATGATGGTAATGTCCGATGCCGTATCTATTTGCAGTGATATGGGAACATCGTTAATTTTGACGGTGATGTACTTTTGTTTGCCCGCAAATTCTGTGCGACAGGTTGCGAAAAATACTTTCCTCTTTGCTCCCTGAAACGATGTTTTTTGGGATTTAGTGTTCGTGTACAAGTGTGGGGTAGACACAGGCCTGGAAACACAGATTTTGCGACAGTGCGATTCTTTGTGACCCAGACGTTTGCACTTCTGACAGAGATGCTTCTTGGAAGTACAGAATCGCACAAAATGCCATCTACCACAGTTCCAGCATGAGGTCAGGGGTTTCTGGTTGGGTACTGTATGTCTCACATTTTTACCTCGAACAGCCGTGCAGTAAATCCGTGGTTCACTCCTGAAGTCGGCATTTTCAATCATTTTGGTATCATGCTTTAAGTTACTCAGTCTCTCGCACTCAGCAGCAATGTCATGTAATGTCAAATGGGGTTCCTGCTCTAACTTGTGTAGGATACGTGTGCGCACATCCCCATCGGCATGAGTCTGATGACTGAAAACAGATATGAGACTTTTGTACTGATCAGGTGTCCTCGTACCGAGTTTGAAAAGTTCACACTCTCGGTTTACAACTCCAGCATGTGTTATAAAAGCATGGCTATCACGTTTGAGCAACTTTAAACAATTATAACGGATACTGAACAAAGATGCTTGCTCGCCGAAAATGGACGTCAGAATTAGCACAGTCTCAGCGAAGCGGAAATCTCTTAGATTCTTTGGCAACACAAAATTGGTATAGCGTTTATGCTCAACTGCACCAAGTTTACGCAACAAGAACCGATGTTTCTATGCATCATCTTGCGCCGCCAACTCGACGCGGATAATATATTCATATTTCTTGAACCAGGAACCAAAAGTTACTCCGTTTGATTCATCGAAAACGAACTCTGGGATTGCTGTCGTGACCGAGTCTACTGAAGATCGTGTGCCAACAGGCTGCAGCTCAGATTGAACGTCCAACTTCTGCGCAAATAACTCGAACAATTGCCTCTGGGATTTCTTGAACTGGAGCTGCTGCTAATGGAGAAGCTGCCGCATTTGCTCAAAGGAAATGGACATTATTGTGCAACACCTCCGTAGTCAGAATGTGTTGTGTCTCTGGAGGTTCGACTTAGCAGCTTCTTAGACGGCGCCACGCGAGTCAAAAGACAACGCACCGGACGGGAAGTATATTTGCGAAACACTACATGGGCCGACGTGGGTAAGAAAACACTCCGATTACAGTTCAAATCACGGCTGTGTGCTAATTTGAATTTATCGATTTCAAAGAATCACGGGACGTGTGAATGGTATGAAACAAGCGGTAGTAACAAATGTTCTGCAACACAGAAAAAATCTAGTCTGCTTGGTACTGAGACTGTTCTGACACAATGCACACGATTACTTGGGGAAATTGCGTATTTACCTTCACGAACAAGTCAATTTGTTTCGTTTCTATGCGCATTTGACTTTGGTCTGACCTAACAAGAAGTCAGCGGTCTACCTCGTTCTTTGGAAAAACGTTTACTGCAACCAGCTGATCCAATGCTACAGGCAGCCAAACAAACTAAAATCGCGACTTTTGGCCAGAAACTAGTTATCTTAAGTCTAAGACTACGAGGTAACTTTCCCTTTATTTTCACCATCGCTGATGTGCAAAAGTGGATCATTGGAATCGATTTTCACAGCAAGTTCGGTCTTGTTGTTGACCTGTGTTACAGGAAAGTACGAGACGATACAGCGTCTTAAAGTGTACCCCGCAAACTAGCTTCAGTAAATTATCTCGGGCTCCGTCTTCTCATAGCAGACTGTTCGCAGTATTCTCCGCTGCTCCCACAGTTTCCGTCGCTAACTCAAGCAAACAAAGACATCTCCGAACCTAGACATGAGATGCGTCATCACATCGTTACAACCGGTCCGCCAGTAACTGCTAAGCCCAGACGCTTACGCCCTGAGAAACTACAAGCAGCTAAAAAGGAATTTTATCACATGTTTGCTCACGGAATCGTTCGCCCTTAAAACAGCTGCTGGGCATCATCTCTCTAACTAGCCCGGTGATTGGTGGCCATGCGTCGACTACCGAGCCCATAACAACGTCACTGTTCCGTATAGGTATTCTATACTCCATACCCACGATTTCTCGCTTGGACTAGCCGAAAAGTCAGTATTCTCCAAACTTGACCTATTCAGAGCCTATCAAGAAATTCCTATGGCGGAGGAAGACATCGCGAAAACTGCTATGATTACTCCATTTGGCCTATACGAATTTCTCCGTATGCCTTTCGGCCTCCGTAACGTAGCAGCCTTTCTAATGTTTTATGGATCATAATCTCCATGGTATTGGTTTCGCCTACGCTTACATAGAGGGTGTTTCGATAGCAAGCGCGAACTCTGACGAGCATCCATCACACTTCGGAGTGTTTTTTGAACGCTTTAAACGTCACGGAATAACCATCAACCCGGATAAATGTACATTTGGTCAGTCCGTCGTTGAGTTTCTGGGTCACAGAATCGATGCTGATGGTAACAAACCTTTTCCGGATAAGACCCAAGCGATCCTAGACTATCCCATGCTACAGTCTGTCAGAAGCATAAGCCGACTTCTCGGCATGGTCAACTACTACGCCAGATTAATGCCCAACTGTGCTGGCTTACTTCATGCGTTCATCGATTTGCTGAAAGGAAATTCAAAGACACTCACAATAAACCCAGAAGTTGAAGCCCTTTCACTGTTGTCCAGCAGAAACTTAGTGAGGTCACGTCTCTTCACGAGTTGAACACAAAGGAGGACGCAATGAGGATGGACCATCGCAATGAGGCTGGTCCATCGCAATGAGGCTGGACCTTACCGTGGTGCGATGGTTTGTGTGCCTCAGAGATCCATTGAGCTATGCCAGGTGGTGTTTTTTTGGCACCTCCAGAGCCACTCATACCAGATTGGTCAATGGTTAGAGGCCAGACAAACTCAGCCTCCTGGTCCTCCAGGTTGGGGGTTGGAATGAGGGTGGCTCCACATTTCATAAAACGGGCTCTATAGTCCAGTGCCAAAACCCGCTGCCTTGCGGTTTTTGAGCCAAAGGCTTTGGTTGAGAACCCTAATCGTTCTCCTGTCTAGGCCTGGGAAACCTGACAGTATCCTGCCCATGCAATACAATGAAAATTTCCTACAACAATTTCTTGATGCTCTGGCCGTCGCAGAGGATAATAAACGGCGCCCTATCTGCTGCATCGAGCAGGGTGGATAGGGGTTTGGATGCTACTGCTCAGGCCTTCCCGTCTTCTTATACCCCTTCTTGCGCTTCTGCATCCTTATTGTCCCGCTCCAACTTTATTTATATCCCCCATTTGCAATTCCCCAGTTCTCGGCCCTCCCCCTCCTTGCTTCAATAGTCGCTTGTCTCCTAATTTCAAATCACACACAATCGCAGGGCCTCGCTCCAATCCAGTCGACAAGTCCATGTTCAACCAAGCGGACAACGTCAGTTCATCCGTTTCCCTTTGGAGTCCTCGTGTCGCGCTAAGACTGGCATGCCTCAACGTGCGCACTTTGCTGCAGATTGGCCAACAGGCAGCACTTGCCCGCACATTAGAGACCCTATCGATCGATATTTGCTGTTTATCAGAAACCCGCCTGCAAGCTTCGAGCTCCGTCCTTACCCTGAGATCCCCCACATGCGACACTGGCGGCACATTCTCATTGCGCCTGTCTGGCGATGACGCAGCTTCAAATGCCGGTCAAGCTGGCGTCGGCATTGTTTTGAGTCCCCGGGCTGAAGCTGCCCTGATTGATTGGATCCCAGTAAACAGTAGGATGTGCGCCGTTAGATTAGCTGGTTCCTTCCGTGCTACGAAGTCGCGCGGGGTCAAACGGTGCCTGTTTGTCATTGCGGCCTACGCCCCTACAAACTGTAGCACTGATTCGGTAAAAGATGATTTCTATCAGCAACTTCACGAGCTCCTTCGTTACAGAAGAAGCACGGATACTGTGGTGCTGGCTGGCGATCTAAACGCCCAAGTCGGAAAGTTGTCCTCTGATGAGCTTCATCTGGGCGGCCAACATGGTGTAGGCTCCCGTAATGATAATGGTGAGCGATTGCTACAGCTGTGTGAAGATGCTCGCCTCTTTCTCGCGAGCACTAACTTTCGACACAGCACCCGCAGAAGTGTGACTTGGCGGCCACCAGCCTCGGGCCAGTCATGGACGCAAATCGATCATATCGCGATCAGTTACCGTTGGTGAGGCTGTGTCCAAAACTGTCGCTCGATTTGGAGCACGAGCGTGGACTCTGACCACGCACTTGTCTGTGCCGACCTCCTGGTGCGTTTCGGTGGACGTCCGCGACGTCGATGTGAACGGATTGACACCAGCCAGCTGGCGAAGCCAGATGTTCTGAATGTGTACAAAAATGCGCTGACATCTGGGCAGAGTAAGCGCCCACTAAACACCGTTGAAGATCACTGGTCGCATACTCGTCAAGCGTTGCTATTAGCAGGCATGTCTTCCTGTGGCGAAACAAATTGCAATACCAGACATTGGGTCTCTACACAGTCTTTGGAACTTATGGATGCTCGCCGACGTATTCCGGCTGGAAGCGAATACAATGAAGCTCGCAAAAACCTCAGGGCAAAACTACGTGCTAGCTTAAAGAGGGACCGCGAAACCTGGTGGTCTCATCTTGCCTCGGAGATGGAAACAGCCGCTGCCGTTTTTAATCATCGTAAGTTATTCCGCCTGATACGGGAAACAGGCAGCAGGAGACTTGGTGTTAGCGAGACCATACGCGACGAGAGTGGGCAGCCGATCCACAGCCTGTCAAAACGCTTGGAGCGTTGGGCTGAACACTTTGCTATGCAATTTAACCAACCTGAGTTATCGCTTTCTTCTTCGGGCATTGAGCGCCCTTCTCCTTGGGCCGTCTCCTTGGATCCGCCCTCACGCGCAGAAGTCGAACGTGAGATCAGGCTGTTCAAATTGCATAAGACCGCAGGGGCAGATAGAATTCCTCCAGCCCTCTTCAAATTCGGTGGACCTGCTCTAGTAGATGATCTACACGAGTTGCTAGTAAAACTTTGGGAGCAGGAGACAGTCGCGACAGACTGCAACCGCTCCGTCATTGTCCCAATTTTCAAGGGAGGCTCCCGTTTAGAATGTGACAATCATAGAGGGATCAGTCTGATTTCGATTGCCTCTAAATTGCTTGCCTCTGTCATTCTCCACGGACTGACTGGCAATCGTGAAAGCCAGATTCGTGAAGAGCAAGCCGGATTTCGTCGAGGTCGAGGCTGCATCGACCACATCTTCACATTGCGTCAAGTGTTGGAGCACCGCCATGTTTATTGGCGACCCACCGTTGTCGTGTTTCTTGACGTAAAAGGTGCCTTCGACTCAGTCGATCGATGTGCCCTTTGGGACTGTCTGCTGAGGAAAGGTGTGCCTGATAAATATGTAAGTATTATCAAAGCGCTGTACGCACATAGTTCGGGCAGGGTGAGGGTTTATGGCAAACTCTCGCCACCCTTTAGTATCACTAGCGGTGTGAGACAAGGATGCCCGCTGTCACCTTTCCTATTCAACTTCGTTATTGATGAAGTCATAGAAACAGCGTTCGCTGGACATGACCTAGAAGGTGTGGAGCTACTCCCTGGTGAGCGACTTCTTGACTTGGAGTATGCGGACGATATTGCCCTAATCTGTGACAGCTCCCAAACATGCCAAACAGCACTGGACCGATTAGCACTGGCTGTCAATCGTTTTGGGCTATGCTTTGCTCCATCGAAATGCAAAGTACTTCTCCAAGATTGGCAAATACCCAACCCTGCGCTAACGCTTAATGGTGATCTGCTAGAAGTCGTTCAGGAATTTAAGTACATGGGCAGCTATATTAGCACCCGTGGGATTGAAGATGAGGTTACGAACCGTATAGCACAAGCTCGAGGTGCTTTTGCCAATCTCCGTCACCAGTGGCGCAGACACGACATTACTCTCGACCTCAAGGGTAGAGTTTACAACGCAGCCGTCCATTCAACTCTCCTATATGGCTGTGAAACTTGGCCTATCAGGTCGATAGACATGAAGAGGCTCGTCATATTCGATCATCGCTGCTTTCGCAGCTTAGCTCATGTCTGGTGGGAACACCGCGTGAGCAATGAGCGTGTTCGACGTCGCGTATTTGGTGCAGGAAGAGCGAGTGAACCGCTCAACACCATTATATCACGCACCAGGCTCCGATGGCTGGGCCAAGTGTTGCGCATGCCAGCACACCGACTCCCGCGACGTGCATTGTTTGCGCGTTGTGGGTGCGGTTGGAAGAGAAAGACGGGAGGCCAAGTGATGACTTGGTCGAGAGAAATGAAAACCCTCACTTCGAAGTTGGCGTCGGTTGGTGCATCCCGACTACCTGGCTGGGGTCCTAAGGACGGTGAACACGTTTGGTTGGACACACTTTCTGATATGGCTCGCAGCCGGCACCAATGGCGTTTGTGTTGTGAGTTCCTTTGTCCATCCCCCTCCTGTTTAGCATCCACCTCCAATCACGATCTCACTTGTTAGGCCTAATACGGGTTTCTTTTACGGCAGCCAGCTGTTAGCTCTCCGGAACGATGTCCATCCGTTACTGGGGACTCAGCGGGCGTGCCACCGTTTGTTTTTCTTTTCTTGTCTTTTGTATTGCGGCACAACAGCTGAGGTGTTTTCCACCTCCAGCTAACGTGTAATGATGATGATGATGACTACACTTGTCAGTAAGACAAAGTTCCGCCGTCCGTAGAGTCTTGCAACAGTTAGTCGATAATGAATTTCAACCACTGTCTTTTTTCTCGCAGGAGTTACCACCTGCTCGGGTCAGGTATAATACCTTTGGTCGTGAACTTCTCGCCATGTGAAACATTTCCGTCACCTCCTAGAGGGACGCCGTTTCATTTTCCTGACAGATCACAAACCTTTGGTGTACGCTTTCCGTTCCGCCTCGGACCCTTACTCACTCCGAGAAACGCGACATCCGGACTAAATTTCACAATACTGTTTAGACGGCCTGTACATCGACGGTCCCAACAACACCGTTGCTGATGCAGTATCGCGCGCTCATCTGAATCCACTGTCATCGAGACCCATCGGTCTGGAGAGAATATCCGCCACACAAGCCAATGATCCCGAGCTTCTCCAACTTCGATTATACTACTCCTTAAAATTCGTGCATATACTTGTGCTTAACTCTGACACAAGAGTTTACTGTGATATTTCAACTGGTAAGCCTAAACCATTTGTCCCACTATCATTTCGACGAGCCATTTTTGGTCTATCACACCCGAGCATCCGATCTAACGTAAAGCTCATTACTGGTCGATTCATCTGGCATAAACATTGTCTTAATTGCTAGACTAATAAAACTCATAGCCACACTGTCACTACCCCATGTGCTTTTTCACTCCCTGACGCATATTTCAGACATTTTCACGGTCCAACAGTATCACTTATTATTTGACATGTGTCGACCGTTTTACCAGTTGGCCACAAGCTGTTCCTCTGTGTGATAGGTCCACTGAATCTGTTGCTCGTGCCTTTGTTGAATCCTGGATCTCTTTGTTTGGCGTTCAAGCCACCATCACCACAGAGGGATTCAGTTCACTTCCAGATTGTTTCGTGATTAGAGTCGTTTGTTAGGTTGTGCTCACATGTGAACAACCGCGTACCATCCTGTCGCCAATGGCATCGTCGAAACCTTTCATCGACAACTAAAAGCCGCCATTATGGCTAGTTCACTCGATTCACGTCGGTCTGAGCGTCTCCCTGCGATCCTCCATGGTATTCGCAATAACATCAGAGGACATTGGGTGTTGCCCTACAGAACTCGTGTACGGATCGACTCTCAGACTGTCTGGTGAACAGGTATTTGACTATCGCATCACCGGAGAAACAGACCCTATATCGTATGCTGAACGTCTCGAATAAGATTTTTCGTTCATTCGACCGACTCCTACGCGACCTAACATGCATAAATAGCACATCTACCCAGATTTGCAAAATTGTGCGTTTGTATTCATCTGCGTCGACGCCATCCGAAGACCCTTAACTCCACCCCATGAAGGCTAATATCAGGTCCTTCCTCGTAAACCGAAAAAGTTCGTGTTAAAGAAGAATGGATCAAAAGAATCCGTAAGCATCGATCGCATTAAACTTGCTACGTCAAACCAGTCCTTGGTAACACATACCCTGTTCCATCCCCCAGTACACTCCCGTCCCTGACTCATTATCCCCTACCTAACAACCTACTGACGCCAGCACATCGAATCCCTGTGCACTCCGACCACACCAGCTCTACACACACGTTCCAGTCGTGTTGTTTCCCTTCCGCTAAGGCTTGCTCAATACGTTCCATAGGTATCTCGTCCAGCGTTTCTTCCCATCGCACTCTATAAAGAGAGTACTGTAGCGATGACAAACAATTTGCTTTTTATTTTTACGCTTCCACATCTCGCTGCAGTTCATGTACAATTTTGCTTTAATTAATCGTATATACAAAAACCGGTCCGAGGTCGCCTTTGCGTGTGTATCCCTTGTAGCGCGTCGGAGTGCCGCTATAGCAAGTCAACAACCGGCTCGGTCTAATACGACCCACGAACGCCCCAGGACACGGAAGCAATCGGCTCCCTCAATCGAACACATACTACACGCTTGATTACCACCGGTTTGTGGTTGTGATTGTGCGCGCTGCTGTCTGATGATCCATCATCGGAATATACGTGCGCCTACCTCGGCATAGCTTGCGGCCTAGCGACGCTGTAGCGAACAAGGATCATTTTAGGTAAGGTGAACCCAATCCTTAACTGACTTGGTATCCTCGTTTAACGGTTCCCTACAAGGGAAACCCCTTTTTCGCCAAAATGTCGCAAACACAAAAGGCAGTTCTGGCTTGTGCAACGCGTGAATTGATTGCAGTTGCTGTGCGCAGATCGTTACTGATGCACCTGCCAAGGTAAGTGAATTGATCAACTATATCGTGTTCCTCGCTACCTAGGGACAAGAGATCATCAAGTGGCTGGTAGTCCGGCAGCAACACTGCCCTTTGACGTAGTGAAGCGCAAATCAAATAATGTGACCATTCTAGAGAGGCTATGCAGGGTTGATAGCGCCGCTCCAACATCGTTAAACAGCAAGATGATATCGTCCGAATAATCATGATCCACTATCCACTCACCAAGCAGAAACTCGACGCCTGCAGTCCTGCACTGCTCGCGAGACAATGCGTGCTAATGTTTACCATGAGTGCCTGCGAATCGCTGCTTACCCACGTCAATTCGTAAAGACAAGTTACCTGTTAACGCTCGGAACTTGAGAAGATTAACTAGATCCCACATCGAAGCCTCTGTTCAGCGCGTTGCTGAATTTAAACGCCAAAATAAGATGTTCAGATCAAGCACCTAATTGTTTAAATCTTGTATGCAATGCAAAATTCTTCAAATTCCTTCGCATTCTTTTGCTAGAAACGCGTTCAAGCACCAGGAAGCAACTGATGAGTTTCATGTCACCGGAATGCTTCAACAAACAGATGCCGTTAGAACCTGAGAAGTAAGTGTAAAATCTGTCTACCATCTCACTGAATTGTCACCGACTTGAAGTTTATCGCTGGGTTTCCATTTTTCAGTTCCACCAAATAAATGCGACAGAATAGGGATTGAAGATCAGTTTGAGTCTCTTTACGAACAACTGTCCAATCTAACACCAGACAACAAGAAGGAAAGCGGCCGGTTTAAAGCTAGATTGGTAGAGTTAACCAAACAGTACTGTGCAAATGAAACGGATAAGTGTAGAATTCTAACAAAGAACCATTGGGAATCCTTAGAGCAGTTTCGACAAAATGAAAATCTGGTAATACTAAGACCCGATAGGGATTCAGGAGTTGTAATATTGGAAAAGCAAGACCACAATCCGAAAGTTCAAACAATGCTTGCAGACTCTAACCGCTTCTTTCGTGATGTGGTACGCCGCGACAAAACCGAACAGATGGAGAAGTTAATGGTCCGAGAATTAAAGAAGCCGTTGAAGGCGGGATTGATTGATGCAAAAACACAGCTCCGCCCTCGGGGATCTCGACTTCCCCACATGTATGGCGTACTAAAAACTCAGAAAGAAAGCATCGCGCTACGTCCAATCGTAGACGCAACGTATCAAAAACTAGCCCGATGACGAGCGAAACTCATCGAGCTCATCCGGAAGGGACTGAGACGGTACAGCATAAAAGACACCTGAATTTGTCAACATAATAATATGAATAATAATGTGTCAGCTGCACGCCGTAACGGCGCTTCGCTGCCGCGCGACAACCACCAGTCGCGCGCGGGCTGAGTATACCGCGAGGACGCCCATCCCTACGCGGATTCGAACCGGTGACCTTATGGCTGCAAAGCAAACGTGCAGACCACTAGGCCACCGGCAGACAACAAGACGTCATTTAAACGTAAAAGAGAAGCATGTGATCTCCTTTGATGTATGCTCGTTACACAAATGCCCCTTTGGAAGAAACATTAAATATAATAGCCAGGAACGCTGATAAAGTCGATATCTCAGCGTTCCAACTCAAGTCACTACTCCGTTTATGCACGAAAGATATTCAGTTCGGATTCAATGGGACTCTGTGTCGACAAATCGACGGCGTGGCCATGGGCAGTCCATTAGGCCTAGTTTTGGCTATCTTTATGGGCCACTTGGAAAACACCGTACTAAGTTCTTATATACAGAATGTACACTTTTAGAGTCGGTATATGGACGACACCTTCGTGGTTGTCGACACTCCTCAGCAAGCGGCATACTTACTGGAAATGATGTGTAAATGCCATCCCGCCATCAAATTCCCGACAGAAAACGAATCCGATGGATCCCTCCATCCCTCCTGGTACACTCGTTCAGTCTGTGTGCAAAAAACCAATATAAAAGGGACAGTACTTGAACTTTAATAGCTTCTGCCCTGTGAACTACAAGCGATCTTTAGTCTGTACGACTTTTGCTAGAGTTCGTCAAATTTGCTCTCCGGAGTCTATAGAATGTGAAATGGAACACGTCACCTCGACGCTACAAAAGAATGGATATCCCAAGCGATTTATAGCACGGTACGCGAACTTACAGCCGAAAGATAAACCATCAACAGATGTTCCAAAGAAAAAGGTATTTATTACGCTGCCGTTTAAAGGGGACCAAGTAGATAGATGTCGGCATCGTCTTTGTCAATCTACCAAGAAGTGCTATTACGCGGCTGAGCTAGTGGCACTATATATATATATATATATATATATATATATATATATATATATATATATATATATATATATATAAAATACACAATCTGTGGTACAGATATTGTGCCATCGGAAGCATGGCTGAATAGAAAGACAGTATGAATAATAAGAAAAGAGCAACAACAACAAAAGTTTACTTTGACTAGTTTACCACTCACAGTTTTTGAATTTTTTTCAGTTTGTTTTTTTAAGGGGAGGAAGAAGGGACACCGCAACACACCGATGCACACGTCCGCCATTAACATCGATCTTGAGCCATGGCTTCTAAGGTCTTCAGCCAGCAAGTATCCGCAGCCCTCGGACCCCAACCAGGTAGTCGACAACAACCGGCCGAGGCCAACTGTTTCGTCAGCTTTTTCATGAGGCTTCTCCATGTTGTAGGCTGTCCGCCAGACCGTCCTCTCCAGCCCTGTCCAGCAACCGCAAACAACGCACCACGCGGGTAACGCTGGACAGGCATGCGCAATATGTTTCCCAACCACCGCAGATGATGCAGTGAGATGAGCTCCTCGAGCGAGTGGCTTCCACGTCCCAAGACACGCTGTCTAACTTACGTGGTGCTGCCACCACACACGGGCAATGGACCGCAGACAGCGGTGCTCGAAGACGGATAGCCTGCGCAAGTCATCTTTACGAATGGGCCAGGTCTCGCATCCGTACAACAGTACAGCACGAACAGTTGCACAATAGATCCGTCGTTTGATGGAGAGACGAATGTCGTGGCGAAGCCACAAGTGCCTCAGCCTAGAAAAATCGAGGCGTGCTCTCGAGATGCGCATCGAAACCTCGTCTCCAACAACCCCGCCAGCAGTGATGCAACTTCCCAAGTAGACAAAGCTCTCCACAACCTCTAGTGTTTCACCACCAAGAGTGAGTGCAAGCAGAGGCACCTGCCAGTCTTAGAGGAGAGCCTTGCATTTGGATGGCGAAAAGTACATAACATGCTTTGATGCTTCAATCGCCAAGCGGTTTAGTGCAAGTTGGACGACATGTGGATCGTCACCCAGCAAGACGATATCATCAGCAGAATTCAAGTCGACAACTCGACTACATGGGAGGAGCTCAATGCCAGCGTTCAACGCATCGCCCACAGCGTTCTTCAGGACATCCTCAACATTATCATCATCATCAGCATTACACGTCAGCTGTAGGTGGAAAACACCTCAGCTATGGTGCCGCAATACAAAGAAAATAAAAGGAAAACAGTGGCAAACAGTGGCACGCCCGCTGAGTCCCCAGTAACGGATGGACATCGTTCCGGAGAGCTAACAGCTGACTGCCGTAAAAGAGAATGGTATTATGCCTAACAGGTGAGATCGTGATTGGAGGGGGATACTAAACAGGGTGGGGATGAACAAAGGAAATCACAACACAAACGCCATTGGTGCCCGCTCCTAGCCATATCAGCAAGTGTGTCCAACCAAACGTGTTCACCGTCCTTAGGACCCCAGCCAGGCAGTCGGGATGCACCAACCGACGCCAACTTCGGAGTGAGGGTTTTCATTTCTCTTGAGCAAGTCATCACTTGGCCTCCCGTCCTCCTCTTCCAACCGCACCCACACCGCGCAAACAATGCACGTCGCGGGAGTCGGTGTGCTGGCATGCGCAACACCTGGCCCAGCCATCGGAGCCTGGTGCTTGATATAATGGTGCTGAACGGTTCACTCGCTCTTCCTGCACCAAATACGCGACGTCGAACACGCTCATTGCTCACGCAGTGCTCCCACCAGACACGAGCTAAGCTGCGAACGCAGCGATGATCGAATGTGACGAGCCTCTTCATGTCTGTCGACCTGATAGGCCAGGTTTCACAGCCATATAGGAGAGTTGAATGGACGGCTGCGTTGTAAACTCTGCCCTTGAGGGCGAGAGCAATGTCGTGTCTGCGCCACAGGTGACGGAGATTGGCAAAAGCACCACGAGCTTGTGCTATACGGTTCGTAACCTCATCTTTAAATAGAGCTGGAGGAAGACCATCAGGGCCGGGAGCATTATAGCGCTTCATGTGCCGGAGCTCCTACTCGAGTTCTTGATAAGAGGGAGGATCTGTGGGGGTCGACCACTCGGCCCCAGCGCGAGCACCAGAGGTAGAGCTGGGGGCCAACAAAACTGCGAGCCAAAATGTTCGGCCCATCGCTTCAACCGTCGTTGAAGAGTGGTGATTAAGGTGCCATCCTCTTCGCATATTGTTCACTTATACCAGATCGAACACCTTCGGTGACCCGAATGAGATGGAAAAGTTTTCTGGTATTACCAGAGAGACTACGAAGCTCCATCTCCCTAGCACGTTCACACCACCAAGCTTCGCAGTCCACTTGCAGACTCCTGCGCAACTCTCGACCCAGGGATTGGCGTTCGTCACTGTGTCTGGAATCCGATGGGATCAAGCGGCGTTTGTCCATCAGCCACAAGGAGACGGCGGAAATCCAATGCTTCGGTGGGTGACGAGTAACTCCACAAGTGTCGATACTGGCAGAAACTAAGGCATCTTTGGTATGCGCCCACTGCGAATCGAGATCACCGTCAATGGTTGAGCCAAGCAAGGTTGACAGTGAGGCTTGGTAGCTGGTTAAAATCATGGGGATTTGTAGATTTGCGACGTCCGGTCGGTATAGAGCGCGCTTAGGTGATCCTCCGGAACGCACGCAAACCTTAGCACGAACCAATGCGTTTGCCCTTCTTGTATATGGCCAGTTAGCCGGGACGGTCTCTTTCTTCCACACATGTTCGAACAGGGAGGTCAGGGTCTTGCGGAGGATGTCACCTCCATGTTTAAAAGCGCTGGTGGGAGGGAATCCTAACCAGTAACACGAAAATGATTAAGGGCTGCGAGCGCGTTTCGGACCTCAGCCTCCGATGGAGCCACTAAAGTAACCGTCCATGGCTCATCCTGCAACACCTGAGTGGAAAGAGGTTTGGGAGCAAGGGGCCAACTGAATTAATCTTGAAAATGTTCCGTCCAACGAGCCATACGGCGCTCCTTCCTGTGAAGCAGAGCACCAGCGCTGTCTTTGATTGTCTCACTGACGTTTGGCTTCCTGGGACCAGTTGTGTGGATCAGATGGAAGAGCTTGCGACAGTTCCCTAATGCTCCCGCCTTCTCTATTTCTTGAGCCTGACTGGTCCACTAAGCGTCGTTGTCAGCACGCAAGCTCCGCTTTAGTTCGCTCCTAATAGTCCGTCTTGTCGTATTGTGCTTAGAGAGAGCCGGGAGGTTTCTTCTGGATTTCAAGGTTCACCGACCTCTCGGATATCCAGTGACTGTAGTGGTGACGATTGGTAGTACCACAGGCGGATGCTCCTGTTATGCATGGTGACCGAGATGCAATTCCACTGAAGCTGTGTCATTAGGACAAGGGAGCAAAAGTTCGGTACTCCGTGCATCTTGGTAGGCTAGCGTCACCAATGGCTGGGATAACTTCTCAGTTGCCAACCGGAGACGCTTGGTACACCTTCCGGTAAAATTCGTGGAAAAACGACAGCGTACCCAAGCATGATCAGAGTTGACGCAAGTACTTCAGTACCAGCGGCAATCCAGGATGGAACCACGCCACCGTAACTTACGGCCATGTGATCTATTTGGGTCAATCGCTGGCGAGCTACAGGACGCCAAGTGGTACTCCAACACCCACTGCGTCTGAAAGCAGTGCTACTAAGAAACAGCTGGTGCTCTGCACACAGTTGCAAAAGGCACTCGCCGTTGTAAGCAAAGTCGGAGTTAAGCCCATGATAACCACCTAGCTGAGCTTCTGAAGAGCCCAGGGGACATACTGGCGCATTCATATCCCCTGCAAGTACTATGATATCTGAGCTGGTAAACCAGCGTAGTAGCGTGTTCAGTTCGCGGTAGAATGCGTCCTTGGCAGCATCAGAACTGAAGCAGGTGGGGTCATAAGCGGAAACCACAAACAAACAGCGTCTTGTACTACTTCGTGAATCAACCTTGATCGTGTCATCAAACGGGCTATATAAAAACGGCTGTTCATCGGAATCCAATCAACAAATGAGGACTCAGTCTTGGAGCTACCCCAGCTTGACCAGAGGCTGCCACATTAGTGTCTCCGGATGCGTGCAACCAATAGCGAGAGGACAAGCCGGGAGTAGTTAATTCAAGAACCCCATTAGGGTCATTGATCCTAATTTCAGATACGCAACACACATCAATACCCAAGGTGTATAACATGTGTGCGAGTGCAACACGTTGATCTATTTGTCTTAGAGTACGAAGGTCGAACGCCGGCAGGGAAACGGGACAGCATGACCGTATAAAAGGTCTGCGGATAGCGACCTCCTGCGCGTTCTGTTCTCCCGTGACAGTTACTCAATTACGTTTATTTGCAGATATTTGTGTCATCCGTTTGACCATGCCGATCATCTCGGCCTCGCCAAATACGCCAATGCGGCCACTGAACACCTGCTCGATTTGCACTCGGCGTGTAGGACCTCGTTCCAAAGCCAGCACCTGCTCAACTGTTCACGCTCCCTGTGACAACTCTCTCCATGCAACTGACATCGAATTCTGTCGCTCGCATCCACAGACGGTCCTGCGGTACGTTTGCTCAGTTTGCGTTCCCAGGATTGCAAATTACGGGTGCGATATTCCCAGCCACCTTTCCTCCACGACTTGCCCTATGCTTGATTCTGTAATCTCGTCTCATACTAACCAGCCCTCCACATCGCGTAACAAGCAGTCGCAGACGCATTCTCCCCGGTCACCACGATTCGTCGAGCCGCCTAGCAACAATACCCGCTCAGAAGTGCGCTCGCTTAATCTGGAAGAACAGCTACAGAGCCTACTGCGGAAAGTCGACGACCTAGCCAAACGACAACAGCAACCTCCCAACCGTCCTGAATCACGTATCGTCTCAACGTTACCAACAGCTGATCTGTCCATCACTCTCCGACGACCAACGCTTCCTTCGGAGGCCCTCACACTAGGTAAGCTTGCTAAGGCTCCACATCCGCGTTCGTCTAAGCGAATACCGAGTAGCCCTACTCCTAATTCTGTCATAAGTACAAATGTGCCCGAGTCCAACGACACGCAACTTCAGAATCGACACTCATGATTCCACTATGTGGAGCTCAATCTGTATCGCGTTAAACCTCCCTGAAACAAAATCCATTAGTCCCACCAGACTGACTCGCCACCCTTCATCTCCGAGCGCCGGTAAGCCAAGACTTCTGCGTGTTGACTTGCAGCCAGGCCCGGCTATGGAGGATGTCCTGTTGTCAACACACCTACTCTGAAACAACGCGTCTCTCGGCATTTACCAAATTCATATCTTCCCCGACATCCCTTGGAGTAAGCGCGCTGCGCGCAGACAGCAACTGACGCCACCCACTCAACCATGATCCATCATAGTGCATGGCGTCCCAGAACTGCATGCCCTTGACGCAACCTTACAACAACGACAACAATGGCGGTTCCTTCAGCAGACACTAAATATTGTCAACGTAATCACAACGGACGTTCACCGCCTACCTCGTCCAGCAAGTTATACAGGAACAGCCCCCCATCTCCTGAAAGTGACATTCCTCACCGCTAGCATGGCAACCGATGCACTCACCATCTGGTATGCTAATAAAAGACGAGCACCACCAGATATCCGTCTGCGTCCTGATGGGCACTCGGTGCCGAGGCGCACAGCTTCCCACAGACCCCTAGCAGCAGCAGCCAACTCGGTACCGACATACTCTGACCAAACCGTCCTCAGACGGTCCATCACCGAACCATCTGTCTCACTGCCTGGAGTAATCTACTCACCTACACATTCAGTCTTTCAACGACCCAGCCGCCCGCACCCATCTGTGCTCCGACGACCCATACCTTGTTTCACCAACTACAAACCTTAGCGGCTCCACCCCTCTAAACCAAAAAAACGGTGCACTGCCGGTCATCTGTTGACCGGCAGCACCCTAGTTACTCCCGCGCTCATCACCCAAACGGGCCTCGCCTTTATCTACACGAACGCACAGGGCCTCATGTCCAAACTTCCGGAGCTCCAATCCCGACTTCTGTCAACACCAGCGGACCTAATAGCCATAACGGAAACGTGGCTCTCCAACGACATAACCGACGGTGAAATCCAACTTCCTCACATGTCAGTTCTCTGCTCTGACCGCGCAACCCCAGGTGGCGGTGTCGCACTGTACTATGACATCTCCCTCAGTTGCAGCATGTTAACAAACACTGCCCTCCAGTCTCCAGACACCATGTGGTGCGAGGTCGTACTAATCGCCAAACACTCCAGCTGTCTTGGTATCATTTACCGCCCCCAAACAACTCCCCCGAGAAGGATGCACGACTATTACACGACGTCCACCTTATGTTATCCCACAAGCGCACACACTTTCTTATCATGGGAGATTTCAACCTGCCCCGTCTATTTCACTCTGTCCCGTCTACTGACTCCTTTGCATCAGGCCTCATTGATCTTCTTCACACGGCCCCGTTGTACAACCACACGTATCAGCCGACGAGATTCCGATCCAACAACCAACCATCTCTGTTAGACCTCGTCCTCACTAACGAAGAACTGATGGTTGAGCACGTTGAGTATGATGCCCCTTTGGGGTTTAGCGACCACTGCGTCCTCCGTTTCGATTTTATATGCTTCGCCGAAAAACCCGTCAGCACGCCAACTTATACCAAACGCTGGACTGATTACGGAAAGTTGAACCTTCTCATTTCCGCTAACAGCTGGTCACCCGAGCCCCAATCGAGTGCCGACAGCGTGTGGTCAAGCTTTGGCCTTACCCTAAGTGAACTCTGCTCCACTACGACGACCTGCAAAGAAGTTTCCATAGGGAAGAGACGCCCAGCACTCATTCGAAGTCGTACATGGAAGTGGATTGCCTCCAGGGACACGGCATGGAGAAACTATCGCTCCCATCCAACGGCTACTCAGTAGGAATATTACCGATCCATCCACAACCAATGCGTCCATCTTGTACGAGAAGATAAGAGTGAGCATCAGCGTCAGCTTATGCGTAAATTTTCATCCAATCCCAAAGCCTTGTATAGTCACGTCAACAGTCTTCGACAAGTCAAGCACGGTGTCACCGCATTGACGACCCCCACAGGACTCACGAAGTCAGCGAACGACGCAGCAGAAGTTCTGTGCCAGCAGTACGCATCCACATTCTCCGTTCCATCAATGCATACAACGATAGTACCTTCTACGGTCTCACCCCCAACTTCCCTGACGACTGTTCATTTCACTCCGGAGAAGGTCCTGGCGAAACTCAAATCCTTGCGGCTTACAACCTCTTCTGGCGCTGATGGTTTCCACTCAAGGCTCTTGCGAGCGTGCGCTGCAGCTTTAGCTTTACATTTGGCGGAGTTGTTCACCCACTTCTTCTCGCAAGGCGAAGTTCCCAATGATTGGAAATGTGGGACTATTACACCAATCTACAAAGGCGGCACTCGCAAAGACCCGGCCAATTACCGACCGATAACCCTCCTCTCTACGATCTCCAAAGTGATTGAATCGATCGTCGCAAACGCTTTAATGGACCACATGGAGGCCCAGAAACTGTTCTCCGATTGCCAGCACGGTTTCCGGTGGCAACGGTCGTGCCTGAATAACCTGCTACCTGCCAGGGATAGCTGGACGACTGCTGCCGACTCTAGTCTAGGAACGCACGTTATATTCCTGGAGTTCGCCAAAGCCTTCGACAAAGTCGATCACAACATTCTACTACAGAAACTGTTGTCTTACGGCGTTTCAGGGGCCTTGATGGACTGGATCCGGAACTACCTTCAAAACCGTACCTTGCAAGTACGCGTCGACGAAGCGTTGTCTCCCTGCATCCTTGCCACAAGCGGAGTTTCTCGGACCGCACCTCTTGCTAGCCTTTATTGATGACGTCACACCGCAAGTGGAGTCTTCGCTGCTGCTATACACGGATGACGCGAAGCTGTGGCGCACAATTAACCGTCCGGACGATGCCCACGCACTTCAGACGGACCTCGATCGTCTATATCAGTGGTCCATAGAAAACAACCTTCCATTTAACGCTTCGAAATGTTGCGTCCTTTCTACCCGCCCTTCCGCTTTTTCTCCTAGATATTAACCGGGGAGCGTCTATCCTCCAGATCTTTTCAGCCGAAAGAGACTTGGGTATCACTACCGTATCCGCTTCTTGCCGGAAAGCAGCTGCTGCTCCTAACCGCATGGTGGGATTGCTGAAACGAGCCTTCGGCTAAACTGACCCTAGAAATTTCCGCCTCCTCCTCAACACCTTTCTTCGACCCCATCATCATCATCAACAACAGCAGTACATCAGCCATTTGAACTGTTGCTTCGCTGCCATACAACCATGAGGACCTATGAAATAAAGAATAAGAGGGAGAGGATGGGGAGTTACCTGAAAACCTTAATGACCTAAACATTCAGGTCAAGGCGCCTATACCTTGTGTACACAACATACCGTCACAAACAGCTGGCTATCGTGCAAAGATAAGGCGGCATCGACGAGACAGCTTCCTTGCGGCTTTCACTGCCACGCGTCATAATCAGCCATTACCTCGCAGATAACTCAGCAGCAAACACACTTTAAACAGGCAATCCAATTAGGAGACGGCAACAGACGCGCCACTGGTGTCTACTGCGAGCCACGTCCAGTAAAGTCTCCAGCCAAGCACAAGGCGAGTCACGTGGACTCCAGCCCGGAAGGCGAGACGGACCAACGGCACCCAGTTTAGTTGTCAGTGACTTCATTTCCCGCTGCCAAGTCAACTTCTGTCCACCTCGAGCCTTGCGCCACCCTACATCTGGCAGACTGAACAAGGCCCTCCTAGGTAAGCGGTGACCAGGCATACGTAGCACGTGCCCGAGCCAAAGCAACTTATTCAGTGCTATCTGTTGTTCTAGGGTGCTCGCATGATTATCATTACCTAGTACTCGCCTACGCACATCATCGTTGCGGACACGCTGGTGCCATCCGACACCAGCAATGCTTCGCATACAACCATGATCAAAGACTTGAAGGCGCCTCAGATCTTCAGACCGTAGGGGCCAAGTCTCACTACCATACAGCAGAACCGCCCTCACTGTGGTCTTGTATACACGGCCTTTCAGACAGAGGGAAACTCCCTTCTGTCGCCAAAGATGACGCAGGTTCAAGAAGGCAGCTCTGGCCTTTGCAATTCGTGAGCTCACGTCAGTTTCTATGCGCCCATCATTGCTAACGCAGCTGCCTAGATAAGTGAAATGAGCAACCACCTCGAGTTCCTCGTTAGCAAGCGTCAAGGGGTCATCAAGTGGCTGGTGGTCCTGCAGCAACACTTTGCACTTTGAAGGTGCGAAGTGCATACCAAATAATGGGACCACTTGGAGTTTGCTATTCAGGCTTGGTGCCCCTGGTTGTTGAAGGACCAACGCATGCTCGATGCCCCACAACGTCAAGCAACAAAACTGGTCCGAGGTCTCAAGCATCTAGATTATCCACAACGACTTCACTGCCTGGGCCTCTACTCGCTTAAGTACCGACGTCTAGGGGGCGACCTGATTCTTGTATTTATGATCTTATTCAACTCTGGACATCCCAGTCGCCACCTAGTCACACTGCACCAATCGTGCTCCCACCTACGTGGTCACCCACTGAGGCTCACACATCAGCACAGTCGGCTGAACTGCAGACGACACTACTTCGCTTTGCGAATCTGTCGACCATGGAATACTCTACCTGCCGACTTAGTCTTGGCACCCACTTGGCGGATTTTAAGACCCGCCTGGACTGTCTTCTGGCCGAGCTGCACCGCGATATTCCCTGATATAACTACCTTCTACTTAATGGAGCTTCTTTCCTTTTTTTCATTTACTTACTTCTTTTTCATAGCTGTTTCGGAGGGCGTGGTGGGATGGCACGCTTTGAGCCGGCGTGCATTCTGTTTAAATGCCGCATAAGTCCGATGAAGATACGGCTAACACGCGAGTCCAACCCGCTATAAGGTTGCTTGGCCTTTCATCAGACCCGACCCGAATTCTTTTTACCTTATGGGTCATGTAAAGCTCGAGCTTTTATTCCCATTAAATACGATGTTCAATGTGTTGTATATAAATGTCCAGTTGGTGGTGCGGGAAGGTAGCCGCAGAATGTTCGACTCCAGTGGCATTACGGTTGTTGTCAATAAAGCTGGGAGCTACAGAAGATAGGTTAGTAATGAGGGTTGAAAGGAGAGTAAGAGAAACAGGTGGAAAAGAAAGAAGCGAGGCGCCAGCAGTAGCATGTTTTTGGTCATCCGCCCTGCTGTGTGCAGCGGATAGTGACTCCTGCTAATCTGCGCGACGGGCTTTCCTGCAGGATAGAGCTGCATTTTGAGGAAATTGTCATGGCTGTATGTGGGTTCAGATACTGTCAGGGCGCCCAGACCTAGACAGGAGGACGAGTAGGGTCCTCAATCAAATCCCTTGGCGTAAAATCCTGTCCGCAGATAACCAAAGCGTTTGGCTTAAAAGCCAGTTCGCTTCTGTAGGCGCATGCAGCGTCGCTGTGAACGCATAGATACTTACCCCAGCTGGCGAAATCAGAAATCCTGAATGCGTATCGAAATACGCTGGCATCCAACCTGAATAAGCGCTCACTAAACACAGTAGATGGGCACTGGTCGCATATGCCCCATACGTTATCAGCAGCAGACGTCCTCATGTGGCAAATCAAACTGCACACCTGGAAACTGGGTCCCTACGAAGTCTCTGGAAATGCTAGATGCTCGCCGACACATTCTGGCTGAGAGCTAACCCAACGACACTTGCAAAAATCGCAGGGCGAAACTGCGTGGTAGCCTAAGAAGAAACCGCGAAGCCTGGTGGGCTGATCATCCATAAAAGATGGAAATGGTATTTCCCGGAATACCGAACCACCTGGCGATCTTTGAATAGCAAGGTAATACTGCATGAAGCAGGACTGCAATAACTGAGTCGTAAGGTTCCACAGAGGGACATACATAATAGTGACTACGGTAAAGCGGATAAGAATAGGGAAGTGGGATTAGTATTGAGAACGCCGCTTTTCATGGGAAATCTGCTTGACAATTTGCCGTAGATACTAACAAAGAGTGTTCAAATACATAGTAGATAAAATGCCCGCATAGTTCGTGGGAGAACAACTTCGAAAAATAATATTCGATACAACAATCTGGCGTGATTCCGAGAGCATACCTATAATCAGTCTGCGGTACATGTGATGTCGGTGCAGAAATGAAAATGTGAAGGAGATAATCCATCCAAGTTAGCTAACTACGTGCTACTTTCTAGTCGGGGACTGTAGACACAAGGTGGGGGAAAGGGCATCAGCAGTACGCCGGAATGCCGCACGGACATTTCTCGAACTAGAGATCCCCAGCGGCAACGTGAGGACAAGTGGTACTGCAAGATCGTTCGCATATACGCGGTTTCGAACTAGTGACCTGTGAACCGGTCCGTAGTCTAAAGGTAACAAACTTGTAGTCTGACGGCGCGAGTTCGAGCTTGCGTAGGGGCAGAGGGACCATCGCAGTATCCTTAGCTTATGTGCGACTGGTAGTGGCTGCCCGGCAACGAAGCGTCGATACGCAGTACCGGTGTATTGCAAAAGCCTTTTGACCTGTGAACCAAGAGTCAGACGCTTGAAGCACGAGACCACCGTCCGGTCCAACGATGAAAAAGCGGCATAGAAACAAGCAATTCAGTTCCTTACGTGTATCAACGTGGTACCCCATTTGTTCGCGCACAAACTGCGGCTACCACGACGATAACTTAGTAATATGATAAACTCACTCATTTGGTTAGGACGGCCATCACTCCACACCTGTTCATAAAACTGTCCAGGGAAATAAACTGGAGAAAAGGCGAATCTAGAGCAACAGCACAGAAACCACTGTGAGCTCCTAATTGTGTCAGTTGTACCCCGGTACGCTGTACCGATGGTTCGATGCCACGCAACCACCGTCAGTCGCGCGTGGGCTAAGGATACTGCGAGGATCGCCCGGTCCGGAGTCTGGGTCAAAAATGTGCTGTGTGGTTTGGTAGGGCAGCTACCGTCTGGTGCCCGTGAGGACTGAAGAGTGAATCAGGAAAAAGGAAGTGTTTATATATAAAGGCACACAAATATACGAAAAGAGCTGACGTAGAATCCAGTGATTTTAAATAGGGAAGATAATTATGGATCCAAAGTCAAGGTTCGAGTTAAGGTTATACTTGGGCACTAACACTATTATCTCTTCATTCAAGTTCTAGTGGGACTGGAACGATAGGATTATCACGTGAGTGTTCCTTCTTCAGCTGGTTGTT
Source organism: Dicrocoelium dendriticum (assembly GCA_944474145.2). Classification (NCBI taxonomy): domain Eukaryota; kingdom Metazoa; phylum Platyhelminthes; class Trematoda; order Plagiorchiida; family Dicrocoeliidae; genus Dicrocoelium; species Dicrocoelium dendriticum. The sequence goes on from OX104063.1 coordinate 206,638,641, forward strand.
GAAGGATTTTGAAAAACAGATGGACCTAGAACAAAGACCGCATCGCACGTTGTCCAAACAACTATTGCCCACATACCCTGTCTAAGCAGTTCCTGCTGGGCTGGTTAGGTGAAGTAAGGAAGGGAAAACAGAAAACTCATAGAGCAAGAACAGGAAGAGCTAAACAAGTAAAATACCAAGGTATTTGAGTCATTAAAAAAAGAACTGAGGACGGAAGAGGAGTCAGTTAGGAAAAAGGAAAGGTTTGGTGTCGCCACTTAAGAGCATCGAGCTGACGCGCAAAACTCGGAACGGTAGGTTCCCTAACCACCTGATCTGAAAGCGAATTCCAGCGATCTATGACTCGGCGTGACAGACGAGTTTCCGTCTTAATCCTATCAGACCGTGGTTTATGCAGTTTCAGTGGGTGACCGCGGAGATTAGGTAACGTAGCAGGACTAAATAGCCCTGACAAGTCCGGGCCGAATTTACCCGACAAAATACGATAAGTGAGAATCAAATCCCCTCTGAGCCTTCGGTAGTGCATGGAGTACATCCACAAATGAAGAAAGCGTGCAGGATACGTCTGTCCCCGTAGACCCTGCACTAACCGAGTGCCTACTCGCAGCACCCTCTCCAAGTCCATTTTGTCTCAGATAAGACAAGGTGGACAAGCTTGGATACAATATTCCAGGTGGGATCGGATGAATGTCAAGGATAGCTTCATAAACAAATTGACCGTTAGGATTTCGAGTGGCGGATAAACCGCATCATACGAAAACTCCGACAAGCAGACTTCGTTAAATTGTCACCAGAATGAAGCGCTGATGAGCGTATGAGCCCTAAATCAACTTGCTGAGTGACAACAGGGAGCTCACCACGGCAGACAACATAACGGGTGGGAGGATTAGCAGCTCCGATACGGAGAACAGAGCACTTGGCTCTATTTATGGGCATCAACCATAAGTTAGACGATTCCCAGAGCCTATCCTGGGCATGCTAAATTGCCTCAGGACCCCCGGGATATCCACAATATTCCGAAGCTTAAAGTCTTCAGCAAACATTAGTGAGGATACTCCTTGCTCCGCCGGCAAGTCATTTACATAGATCGCAATATGCCACAAATCACAACGCACTGGCCCCTCCCCTCAAGGAAAGCAGACATCCATTGAAGGGCGCGACCAGGTAAGATCTCAAGCTTAGTGAGAGTCGAAGATGAGGAACAGTGTCAAAAGATTTTGAGAAATTCACGAATAGCACGTCTATAGCGTGGCCACTGTCTACCGCTTCGGCTCAGCTTCCACAAGCTACAAGTAGATTAGTCTGACATGAAAATCCCTTGCGGAATCCATGTTGCGCAACACTGAGGTTAAATCGATGCAGGTGGTGCTCTACTGAATCCCTTATCAGCTTTTCAAACAATTTGACTACTACGTTTGTCAAATTGACAGGCCGGTAGTTCGCGGGCAGAATGCTGTCACCGCCCTTAAAAGTCGGACAGATGATTGCCTCCTTTCATTCCGAAGGTAGGACGCAGCCGTCAAACGATATTGAAAACACGCATGTGAGAGGACCACTCAACTCAGTGGCCAATTCATGTAACCGCTTCGGATGAACTGAATCAGGACCGGAAGCTTTACAGGGATTAATGCCTTGCAGTAGCTCGAAAAACTGAGTCTCCGTTATGTTAAAGTCAACTAAGTAAGAATCCGCTGGAACTCTTGAAACCAATTCAACCTGTGGTAAAGAGGTTTCCCGAGCAAAGACCCCAGAGTACACTGTTCACTAAGTATACAAGCCTTGTCATAGTCATTTAACACACGGCTCCCGTCTGCTCGCAAAATAGCTGGTATAGACAGTTTTGCCTTGCTGCGTCTTTTAACGTAAACAAAAACTTCCGGGGATTAGCTGCGGCCGAGTCAACTAAACCCTGCTCGTATTGGAGACAATCAGTCCTGAGATGTTGCTTACATTTATTTCTTATCTCTCGGTAAGTGTCATAGGTACTGGCTGATGGAGCTGCTTGGTAGGTGCATTAGCATTTAGGCCGTTTCCTGAGTACGTATGTACCTGTGGAATGTATCCATGTATGCTGTACCCGTAACACTCTTCCCCTCATGAGTGGAATATAGGGAGTGGAAACCTCCGTAAGATATGTCATAAATTTATGCCAGGCAAACTGGACAGAGTTGGCCATCGAGATCACACAGTTCAGAACTGAAGCCTTAGCTCGCATTGCACTAAAGTCCACCGGCCAAATATTCGGAAGTAATTCAACAGCAGTCTGTTGGTGCCTTGAAAGAGTACACCGAAAGGATATGCATGCACGGTTATTGGACGCTAGAGGTTCACCGTACGAAACGTCAGTTACGAAGCCGAGGGACTTAGCGAAAACAGGTCTAAAGTAGATGATATTTGGTTGTTCATATAACTAGTGGGGAAGTCCACGAAATGGTGTAAAGGCACTTGGAGAGACTGCGCCGGATGTTCCTGACGCCAAATTGCAAGATCAACACAATAGACTTCCAGGAGGTTAAAATCCCCTAGAACTAAACAACTATTCGCAGCCCGAGTGCGAATAAAGTCAGTTATCTCCGTGGAGGAACCTCGAAGACTCCTGTATACCCCTACAATTGTAGACGATGGAGAAAATGCACAAAACAGCCGATAGGGCTTCAATAGTCTGATCCAACGGATGAAACGAGCAGGTCCACAACACATCTAATTTACAGCTCAAATTAAGTACAACGCCTCCGCCTTAGCGACTAACGGAGCGATCAGTGCGTAGCCAGGTAAACATACCTCACGCTCTGTGATATCCGGTGACAACCACATTTCAGTGAAAGCAAGTATGTCAGGAGGAGATCTGTCAACAAGTAGATCCAAGTCGTGCACCTTGTTCCTTAGGCTACCACATTGCTAAGTACTACCACGATCGTTTACGTAGATGGAGAACAGCATCGGTCCCTGTGGGACACCGCTAAAGACCTCTTGCCTAAAGGATAAGCTGCGACCCACACGTACACACTGCTCTCTTCCCTGTAAGAACGCAGATACCCAGTGACGGGCGCGGCCAGATACGCCGTAGGACCTCAGCTTTTGTGATAGCCTCAAGTGGGGTACCTTATCAAATGCTTTCGAGAAGTCTACGAAAAGCACATCCACTACGTGGCCATTGTCCACTGCCTCGGTCCAAGCTCCACGAGCAACCAACAAATTCATCAAACACGAAAACCCCTTCCGGAATCCATGTTGTGCACTAATGAGTAGATTAAATCTATTCAGGTGACCTTCCAACGAATCTCTCACCAGCTTTTCAAGCAGTTTGACCACGACGCTAGTCAGACTAACTGGCCTATAATTGGCTGACAGACTCCTGTCGCCACTTTTGAAGATAGGACAGATGACAGCCCCCTTCCATTCAGAAGGTAATGTACAGCTGTCAAGTGACTTCTGAAACACCATCGTCAGCGGTCCACTTAGTTCCACCGCCAACTCATGCAGAAGCTTCGGGTGAATTGAATCAGGTCCAGTTGCTTTTGAAGGGTTCAGTTCTTGCAGCAGTTTAAGGACTTGCGTTTCCACCACAGTAAACTCAGCTAAGTAAGAACCCTCAGGTACTCTGGGGACAAGTCAACGCGGCCTCACGTACAAGAGCCCCTGCATACTACTCCCCAAGTACACGAGCCTTATCTGAGTCCGCATACACACGAGTTCCATCGGCCCGCATCAAAGTTGGGACTACCGAATTTGAACCACAGCGTGTCTTAACATAAGCGAAGAACTTCTTCGGATTTTCCGAAGCTCCAACATCCAAATCCTTTTCGTACAACAGCCGGGCTTTCCTTAAGTGTCGTTTACACCTATTTCTAGCCTCGCGGTATCTATCATAGGTGCTAGTTGATGGAGCCGCACCGTAGGTCCTCCAGCACCTAGAACGCTTCTGGAGCAGGTACTTGCCAGTGATATCTATCCACGGCGGCCGCGTTCGTGTCTCCTTTCTCCTCGCAAGCGGGATGTAGGGAGTAGACACTTCTGTGAGATAAGATTTAAATTTATCCCAGGCCGCCTGAACCGTATCAACCACCAAGATTTCGCAACGCAACCCAGAAGTCTTGATACGCATTGCCTGATAGTTAGCACGCCATAGGTTTGGAAATGGCTTAGCAATGCTCTGGTGACGCCTGTCAGAGTACACCTGAACGATAAACAAACATGATCACTAGCATCTAAGGGAGAGCTGTAAGTGATGTCACCTACGAAGTCTAGTGACTTGGCAAACACTAGATCAAAAATAGACGGGAGTTGGGCATCCATGTACCTAGTGGGGAGGTCCACGAACTGATGCAACGGTACTTGTAGCGTAAGCTCAAGTAGATCTGCACCGAAAGTACCTTCCGCCGCGTTGCAAGAAAGATCTGTCCAGCAAACTTCTGGTAGATTGAAATCATCCAGTATCAAACACCTGTTTGCGGATTGGGAGCGAATAAAGTCAAGCACCTTTTTGGACGCACTCCCAGGGCTTCTATACACAAGTACAACTGTAAGTTGAGCTGAGGAAGTGCTAATCACTACTGACAGTTTTATCTGCCGACTGAAACATGTAGGTACGTGAAACGTCAAGTTCACATCTAACGTAAAGCGCAACGCCCCCGCCTTGTCGGCCAACGAAGCGATCACATCTAAATAGTGCGTAGCCAGACAGATGTACTTCACCGTCCGTGATGTCCCGAGACAGCCACGTTTCCGTGAATGCAAGTATATCGGGATGAGACCCATCTACAAGCAGACCTATCTCGCACATCTTATTCCTTAGGCTCCGCACATTGCTTAGCACTATCTGAAGGTACTCGTAATGTCCAGCCCTGGGTCGTGCGCTACCAGTACTGGCACTGGTAGGGCGGAAACAGACCGCCGGCTGACCACCCGAAAACCCACCAACCGGAGACCTTGTTCACCGGCCGCTCGCCTGGTTTTGAGGTCCTTAATGGCCTCTTTTAGCTTCAGCCTATCCGCTAATGGGAGGTCTGGCTGAACGCTAACATTAGTACCCTTCAATTTGAAGGCAAACCGCAACAGCGCGTTGCGTTCCTCCGGGGTGGATAGGACTACCCGAAGTAAGCGCGGTCGAGGGTTTGGGGCGTTAACTGGGACGTTATCCAATCTAGTCAGTTTCCTGACAGTAACACCGGGAAACCCAGGCGGAAGAAGCTTCGTTACGCACATCTTAAACCACTGTAGGTCGTCCAATGTACGTTCGGCAGGAAGTGCAGCAGTGGATTCCACTGCGTTACGGAATATCACGCTGCTATCCATGAAAGAATCACCTCGACGGGGTGTATTTACCCCACGGGTTTTGGAATTTACATGAACAGCAACCGGCTTAGCCGCAGGCAATGAGACTGGGCGCAAGTTATCAGACGACGTTGAAGCAACTGTAGCGTACGTCTTACGCTCCAGCTTGTTTGTCCCGTCATTCTTGACGCTTTTCGTACCTGCCTGAAGAGTACGGCAGTTCTGTTCCGATTTTTCTTTCGTCCTGCAGGCGAAGAAGCCCGTGGCTCAACGTCCATGCCCGCCTCCACGACCTGTACCCCTGGAAGACAGGATGAGGTGTTTGGAGTAGGCACCGCAGTTTGAGTAGCACGCGATGGGGACATCTGGGGTTTTTCACCCCTGCCTGCACAACCTTAGGTGAAACTGAGGGAATTTCATCACCAGGTGGTGTTTCCCGCTCAGGCGGTTGCATCTTGAGCGACTTCTCACCTCTCGGTTTGGGTGCGGAGGGTTTGCGCACTTTCTTTGCCCCCTTTCGCCTATTCTTTTCTGGCCCAGGAGCCCGTGACTCGCCCTCCATTTGTGGAGGGTCAACAATGCCGTCCGAGGCATATGAGTCAGTTATCTCAATGTGTACTGGAGCGTCCGGTAAGATGAACGACCCATCAAGGGATGGACTGTCAGCAGGGGGACAGTCCGCTACAGAGTCCTCATTTGCAATACTCAGGTAATTCATAATCAAATCCACTTTAGAGTTGAGCGAGGCAAGCCCGACTAACGCCTTCTCAACCACTGTGAACCTGGATGCCAGTGCCTTAAATTCAGCACAGATGATAGCCGGGCACTTCGCTTTCTGAGTGCAGCAATCAGCACATCTAAACAGAAGGTTTTCACTGGATGATAGCATAGTGTACTGATTCGCTCGGAGGCCGGTGCAACCTTTGTGATACCAGCGGAAGCAAACATCACACTGCATACCACCAGATGAATCCGTAACTGGTCTTGAACAGGCAGAATTGCCGCAAGCTGCATTGGACTCATCAATCGAGGACCCAAAGATTTCATCTGCCTCGGTTTTTAGCGAGACGACCATGGTTAAAGTAGAAAACAGAGCAGAATTTAAATCACGTATACAACCGCAAAACGACCACAAATAGACAAACATGGTGTGAAACGGGATTAAAAGGGGAACAACCGCAAAAATTACCAGTAAGCGTCAAAAAGCCGCTATGTCCAGTAGCACTTTAATCAAGTTCAAGTTCAAGTGGGACCGGAACAGTAGGATAAATCCCCGTGAATGTTCCTTCCGTGACGCGTCGTTGATCCAGGGTATTATTCGTCCGCGATAACTGGAATCCAGAAGAGTCAGATCAGCGCGCGCGAATCACACCACGGTCAACCAATTAATGCCCACGCGACCTGCACTGGCAGTCCCCGCCGCACCGGTCACGTGAAATAAGAAAGAGAAGTACGAGAATAATAAGAGCGTCAAGAAAAAATGTAACATTTAATAATTCAATAAGACGAATAAGCTGGGACGTGAAAGGGAATGTTAAGAATTGAAGGCCAAGAGCGTCGAGTCGGTGTTCGAACTCTTTCACTGTTGGTGCCAATACCACGTTCTCGGGCAGTGCATTACAGGAATCCACCACTCGGCGTGATAAACGAAAGTCCGCCCGGACTCCATCCGATGGTGGCTTGAGTAGCTTCAGCGAGTGACCTCGGAGCGATGGAAGCCGAGTCGGTTGGAAAGCCCAGATAAATCGGGTCCGATTTTACCGGTAAGTATGCGATAGGTCAAGACTAGGTCGCCTCGATGTTGACGATAATGCATCGAGAACATTCCCAGCGCAAGTAGTCTTTCTGGGTAAGAATGGTTCCGTAGTCCATGAACCAGTTTGGTTCCAACTCTCAACACTCCACTGACATCCTGTCCCTGACTAAGCAAGGTGGACAAGTCTGGATGCAGTATTCCAAGTGTGGCCTGACAAATGCTGAGAACAATGTAACAAATATTTCATTTGTTATAATGTCGAACGACCTGCGGATCATCCACAACATTCCGAAACCCTTGCACGTAGCTTTCCTTCAGTTCTCACTGTGTTTAAGTTCTGAAGACAACGTGACCCCTAGTTCTACCAATTGGGAAACATGGTGTAGTTCATTACCGCCAAGCAAATAACGCGTTTGGGGGCTATTTGGCCCTATTCGTAAGATGGAACACTTTGCAAAATTTATGGGCGACTGCCACAAATCAGCCCAGTCACAAAGTTTATCGAGGGCCCGTTGCAGAGTCTGGGGTCCATCGAAGTCAGACACTATGTGCCAAAACTTTAGGTCATCTGCAAACATGAGAGATGGTACCTCCAGCAGTTCGAGCAGCTCGTTGACATACAAGGAGAATAACAACGGGCCAAGCACCGAACCCTGAGGGACCCCACTGAGGATTGACTGACGGAAAGACAGACTAGACCCCACACGAACACACATCTCTCTCCATTCCAGAAACGTGGTGATCCATTTTAGTGCACGCCCGGATATGCTATAGGACCGAAGTTTTAAGAAAAGGCGAGAATGTGATACAGTGTCGAACGCCTTGGAGAAGTCAATAAACCCTACATCTACTGCATGACCCCGATCCAAAACATCCGCCCAACATTCGCGTGCAACTAGCAAATTAGTCATACAGGAATGATCCTTGCGAAAACCGTGTTGCAGTGGACTGAGCAGGCCAAACTCCCGCAGGTGGTCTTCAATTACATCTCTGACCAACTTCTCCAATACCTTGACCAGTACGCTTGTCAAACTTACCGGTCTATAATTGGCAGGGAGATGCTTGTCGCCCTTTTTAAAAATCGGGCACACGATAGCATCTCTCCAGTCAGCAGGTAGGGAGCAGCTACGAAGAGACTTCTCAAAGATACATTTAATCGGTTTACACAGCAACCCAGCCAGCTCGTACAAAAGCTTGGGATGGAGGGCATCTATCCCGGCAGATTTATTGGGATTTAGGTCACGCAGGCGCTTGAATACCTGAGCTTCCGAGATGGAAAGGTCCATCAGAAAGGAATCTACTGGTATCTTTGCTTGCAATTGAATATTAGGCAACGAAGATTCATGAACAAACGACCTAGCATACTGTTCCGCAAGTAAGCAGGTCTTGGCCTGATCGGTTGATACTTAAGTGCCGTCAGGTCCAAACAGCACAGGGATAGGCGAATTTGCATTGTATCTCCGTTTGATATAGCCAAAGAACCGTTTCGGGTTTGTTGATGCGGATCGAGCCAGCGCTAGTTCATATCTCAAGCGTGCGGCCCGCATATGCTGTTTACATGCATTTCGCACGCCTCGGTAGCGATAATGGGTATTTTCTGAGGGAGCTGATACGCAAGTCCTCCAACACTTGGATCACCTACTGAGCATCCTGCGCGCCTCAGAGTCAAACCAAGGGGCTTTGCCCCTACTTTATTCCTCGCTGAGATTGGAATGTGGGGGAGGGAAATCTCGCAAAGAAAGGATATGAACTTGTCCCAAGCAACCTGGACGGTATCATCCTCCGAAACGATACAGGGTTGATTTGCAGCCTTGTCCCTGATGGCTTGAAAATCAGCGCGGCAGATATTTGGCCTCCTGAAAATACACTCTTCACGTCCCCGACTTAAGGCGCATTTGAATAATAGGCAGACATGATCACTAGTGCCCAAGGGGGAATCCCACTACATCTCGTACAAAGTCCAGCGATTTCGCAAAAATGAGGTCTAAAATGGAAGGCTTTTGGCCCTCCATGAATCTAGTTGGCCTTTGTACAAACTGATGAAGGGATGCTTGTAAGGATAGGTCAAGGAGATCATTAGAAGAACGTCCAGACGCTGCTGTGCAGAAACTGCGCCAATCAACCACAGGAACATTAAAATCACCCATAACCAGACATCTATTTGTCGTATGGGTACGAATGAAATCAATGAGCCTGCTTGACGTACTTTCGGGGCTTCTGTATACTAACACAACTTTGAATTGCGTGAAAGAAGCGCAAACATCCACCGCAAGCGCCTCGGCAGTTACATCAGGGGAATTGAAGGAATGTGCACGCGAAATAGTCAAGGTGGATTTGACGTACAAAGCAACTCCACCTCCGCGACAGCATGAGGCGCGATCAGCTCGCAGAAAGGTATAGCCAGGCAAACACATTTCACTGTCCAGGATATCGGAGAACAGCCACGTCTCAGTGAAAGCAAGTACGTCTGGCCGGGAACTTTCTACAAGAGTGCCAATCTCGCACATCTTGTTCCTCAGACTACGCACGTTGCTGAGGACTACTTTAAGAAAATTGGGATCGTGAGCCGGGGGTCGGGTGCCACCAAAACGGGCTCTGAAAGGGCGGAAGTGGACCTCCGGCTCACCACCCGAAAACGCACCAATCGAAGACCAGTTTCACCCGCCTCACGACGGGTTTTGAGGTCCTTTATGGCGGCCTTCAATTTCAACCTATCAGTCAACGGGAGGTCAGGTTGAATACTGACCCCAGAACCCTTGAGTTTAAAAGCGAAACGCAGAAGCGTACTACGCTCGTCCGGTGTTGAAAGAACGACTCTCAGTAAACGGGGTTTGACGCCCGAAGCATTGACCGGCACAGACCCAAGCCTAATGAGTTTCCGTACAGTTACGCCAGGAAACCCGGGCGGTAGAAGTTTGGAAACGCAAAGCTTAAACCATTGTAGGTCATCAAGCATTCGCTCCTTTGGGAGAGTGACGGTGGACTCCGTGACATTCCTAAAGATGACACGGCTATCAGTGTAAGAGTCACTGCGGCGGGAGGTGCCTACTCCACGTGTCACAGTCATAGAATCCTGCGACTGGGTGGCTGGTTGCTTGGATGCAGTAGCTGCGTAGGAAGAGGCTTTGGGAGGAGACGCCGAAGGGCTCAATACTGAAGGCTCTGCAAGTGACGTGCTTACCTGATCCACTGTACATTCCGAGACTACCGCATTTTGCAAGTTTACAGCTTTCTTCTTCTTGCTTCGCTTACGTTTCGCTGGCAAGGTCTGTAATATTTCGTCACTAGCTGTGGAATCACGTACTCTTTCCAACTGTTAAGCGCCAACTAGTTCACAATGTTGCTGGATAGAATGTTAGGTCGGAATCCGTTTGTGTACTACTATCCGCTAATTTCACCCGGCCGTGATCAACGGATGGTATCAGGCGATCTACTAAGCCTTCAACTTTCCCATCCAAAGTTGTCAACAGCAAAGACAACACTCTTGCCATATTTGTCAGTCTGGAAACGAGCGAATCGAAGCAATCCTTCGTGGTTACAAAGCGCTGAGCTTTCAGCTTAAAACAATCTTCACAGCTATAAAGGAACCTCTCATTGCTTGCCAAGAGAGCATACTGATCAGCAGGTAAACCGGTGCATGCCTCACGGAACCATCTACCGCAAAGATCGCATTGCATACCACCCGACAAGTCAGTTACAGGCACAGAGCATCTCTCTAAGCCGCATAGGTAAACTGAATCAGCTGTTTTAAGACCCGAAGGCACACCCACAACTTTTCTAACCATCTTGACAGTAATGAAGAAAAGATAAGAACAACGAAAAGGTGAGGACCGGCTTGAGAAGGCCTACAATGCAGACAGCGAGAGCAAAGTCGGATAATACCGCAAGTAAAACGTACGCACCGATTTGAACTTAATATGGTATGATGATGCACTTGTTCAAGCAGCAGTGTCCACTTGCGTTTTCGTGCAGATGAAGGAGTATTCAGCGTATGCAGGAAGTAGCAAGCCGTAAGTCGTACGGAGACTCCACAGAGACTGCGTCGTGACAATGAAGACACCCACAAGATATTGCGAGTATGTTAGGACTTCGGAGTCCTTTTGAAGCACAGAAAAACTGTCAAAAGTCAAAGTATTTGTGCAGTGTTATTCGAATAGTTTCCAAACAAGGTATTCGTCGAAGAGCTCGCACGATGAAACAAGACAGGCAGGCCGTGACTAAATAGTCCGGTAAATTGGCACTTCCAAGTCCTTTCGGAGCACAAGAAAAGTGACAAAAGCCAAATTTGCTGTGCAGTGTTATTCAACTACTGTTCTCAAGCCAGGATTTCAGTGAAGAAAATCGCGAACGGTGTAACACGACAAGCACGCCGTGACTGACAAAGTCAAACTTTCTGATCAGAGTTATCCAACACTGTTACCACAAAAGGCTTCCGAGAAGGAAAACAAGCGGTGAAACACAACAACCACGCCGTGACAGAGGAAGACACACAAGAGGTCCAACAGAGAAGGAGCATGACCCACCACGTACCTGGTGGGTCGATCATAGGTTCATAGGATTTTAGAGAGCAGGAGAAATCCTTTGTCAGCTCCATCGCTTCCCGATCATTGTGTGGAGGCCGCGATTCGATGTTAAGCGGTAATCCACAAGGGACCGTGACAGCTACACTGGAAGCTGCAAGGGCCCATCGTACTCAAAAGATAAGAACCTAACATTCGCTTGAAACATTCCTCAGTCTGGGCATCGACTACATGCTTCGGCAAGTTGTTCCAATCGTTGACTTCGCGAGTTGGTAGAGCGAGAGCAGGATGAACCCGGAGTCTTCTGGGTTTAAACAGTATCCAGTTGTGGCCTCCAGTTGAACTGTTTGCATTGGATTGAAAGCACGCCTTCAGCTCCGTTCCCATATCTCCTCTCAGGATGCGCCTGGTGAAAATCAGGTCACCGCGACGTCGGCGATAATCCATAGGGAACAGGTTCATCCGATGAAGTTTCAGGGGATAAGACAAGTCCCGTACCTCCAAGATGTGTTTCGATCCCCGCCGTTGAACCTTCTCAATGAAGTCACATTCGAACTTGGTGAGAGGGAAGACGGCAGGTAATCCGTATTCGAGAATGGGGCGGACATGGGAAGCAAACAATAGTCGGAAGATATCCGGAGTCAAACGCGAGAAGGCTCTCCGTATGGCATGGAACATCCTGTTGGCAGCAACAACCCTTCGTAACGTGTCCTGTGTAGTCCGTAGATCAGATGACACCAACACGCCGAGGTCTTTTACAAGGATTGAGGTTCTGAGTAACGCCCCATCAATGTGATACGTCCCGAAAGGCTCAGGAGCACCAATGGGGAGGACCGAGCACTTATCGCGATTTATGGGCAATCGCCATTTGACTGACCACTCATGTAACGTATCAAGTATAGCCTGTAACCGGTCCGCCTCGTCAAGACAGGATACCTCCATCCACAATTTCAAGTCGTCAGCGTAAATCACGCAATCCAACTGAAGTTCCGCCGGGAGGTCATTGATGAAGATCTTGAAAATTTCTGGGCCCATGACCGACCCCTGTGGGACACCGTTAGTCATGAGCACAGGAGCGGAGTAAGTCTCGTTCACATCGACTCGCATTGTCCGGCCATTCAAAAAATCAGCGATCCTAGAGAGAACGTTCCCAGAAACACCGATTAATCGTAGTTTATAAAGGAGCCGTTCATGAGGAACCTTGTCAAAAGCCTTGCTGAAGTCGACAAAAATAACATCCAGACGTTTCCCAGCGTCCAATGATTTCGCCCATCTTTCACGGGCCACAAGCAGATTCGAAGAACAGGAGCGCGCCCACCGAAAACCATGCTGCACACAAGAGATGACGTTCAGGTTCTCGAGGTGGAGAAGGGCCCGCTTGAGAATCCTCTGTATTACCTTGCACAATATTGACGTTAAACAGGTGGATCGATGATTGGCAGAGTTTTGACGATCCCGTCCTTTGTGTATGGGTTTAATAATCCCCACTTTCCAAGCGATCGGGAGCCGTCCAACCTCAAGAGAATGTCGAAATACCCGGCAAACAGGAGCAGCAATGTAATCGGCCACAGTCTTGAGGAACAGCGGATGCAACCCATCAGGACCTGGCGAGGAGTTCGGATCTAATTCACGAATGCCTTTGGCAACGACATCAGCGCTCATTTCTACATGCTCCGACGAAGAAGGGAGCATTGGCACAGCGTCATTGGGAAACGGCGTCTCCATCGAGTAAACAGACGAATACTGCATGGCCAGGAGACTAGATTTCGCAGCATCATCGTCAAGTAAACCCACATGCGCTAAAGAATACAGAGCAGGAACACCATTTCCTGCTCTGGTACTTCTCTTCAGGTAAGAGAAGAGTGCATTGGAAGTTGGCTTGGATTGCACAGCCAAACCGGGTTCGTACTTTTGCCGTTTCTCTCGTGTTTTTCAGGTTGCAGATATTCATGGCCCCTTTATATTCCGAATAGTCAGACTCGGATTGCGTGAGCTTGAATCGGACCCACAGTTTCCGTCTTTTGTTCATTAGTCATCTCAGTTTTCGATCAATCCATGGAGAACCTCTAGCAAAAGGTCTTTTGTAGACATGAACGACCTGCTCAACGAGCGAAATCATTTTGGAGTACAAGAGGTTCCACTCATCGTGCAAATCCAGGGGTTCGGGTATACTGCAGTCCAAAGTACTGGCGGCCGTTTGTAAGTGTTGGGGATCAACACGCTAGAAATTTCTGCGAAGACGACCTTGGTTGTGGAGAGTAAGTCGTCGAGTCCAGAGGAATGAAACCACACAGTGATCACTTTTACCAATGGGCTGAAGAACGGCTAGGCCGGTGACATCTGACTGTGCCGACGAGAGTACAAGGTCAAGGATATGGGGTGTTTGTCCTGCAATTATACGAGTAGGCGTTGTGACGTGTTGGGATAAGTGACATTAAATAACCGTCCCTAAAAGAGCGAAATAGAAAGCGTTTGAAGAGTGAACACAATGCAGTTGGTCCCAGTCGATACTCGGGGCATTGAAGTCACCCAGAAATAAGCAGTCCTTGCCTCCACCATTCATTTTGATCGCGTCAAGCAGGCAAGCTCCGGAACCCAATGGGGCCCTGTAGACTACACCGACCATGAGAGATCTGCATCCGTCATAAACACGGCACCAGAGTTTCGAGGTAGCCATCGCTGCCACAGGTAGCTTCAACCAGATGGGCCTTGAAGTCCGTCTTCCAATAGAGTATCACGCCGCACCCAGGTCTTCCTCCATGGCAGTCTGCTCGGTAAAGGTGGTATCCAGGGATCTGCACGTCCGAGTCCAGGATATCCGAGAACAACCAGGTTTCGGTGAAAGCTATAAGATCCGGCCGATCCATGGAGGCAAAAAGCTGACATTCGTCTAGTTTGTTTCTGAGACTGCGCACAATGGAAGAAATTACGCGCAGTCCGTTTCTCAACTCTAACGCCCGGGCATTACAAGGAGTGGCCTCCAGCGAGTTCTTGGCGTTTTTCGAAGCACACGAAAATCCACGATATGTAGGTCCGTCTCACCTTTATCACGACGAGATCTGAGTTCATCAACCGCTTTCTTCATTTTTACTCGATCCTCCGGAGAGAGGTCTCGTAGTACGAAAAATGGTTCTCCTTTAAGACGCGGAGCTCGTCGGAGAATGCGATGGAATTCATCATCGTTTTGACACAATCTTCAAGGGACGGACCTTAAAGGAGTCCTCCTGTTTCTTGTCAAGGCGAAAAGCCGAGATGATGTTGATTTCTGGCTCACCTTCGTCGAACAGTAAGGAGATCCTCCGTTGTACAAACTCTTGATCATCCATAATCCTTTCAGCTGGAGTGGTTTTGGACAACTCAGGAGTATTTATGATGATTAGGCAACGGTCACGAGTGATTTGTTGTTATCAGAGATCTGTGGTTTGTGGAGAGTTGGACTCTCCTTAAGCAGTTTTTCCAGCTGACCGACTCTATGCAGAACTAGCTTCAACTGCGATTGTGAAGACAATGGTTTCCTTTTCACTTTGACATCTGTCTTGCCCTTACTTTCAGCCACTAGTACTGGTGAGGGCAATGGCGCACAATCCTTCGCTACAGATGCATAAGTCTTGGTTTTTGGGGCTTTACCGTGGTCAACAACCGTCGGCTTACCAGTGGGGGTAACCGGACCAGAAGCTAGTGACGAGAAGCATGGGGATGCCAAGGAGGCAGTATGGCTGATTGCTTCGGTTTCATCATCATCATCATCAACAGCAGTACATCAGCCATTTGAACGGATGCTTCGCTGCCATACAACCATGAGGACCTATGAAATAAGGACTAAGAAGAGGGAGAGAAGGGGGACTTACCTGAAAACCTTAATGCCCTAAGCAAACATTCTGGGTCAAGGCGCCTACACCTTGTGTGGACAACATACCACCACAAACAGCTGGCTATCGTGCAAAGATAAGGCGGCATCGACGAGACAGCTTCCTTGCGGCTTTCACTGCCACGCATCATAATCAGCCATTACCTCGCAGATAACTTAGCACTAAACACACTTTAAACAGGCAATCCGATTAGAAGACGGCAGCAGACGCGCCACTGGTGTCTACTGCGAGCCATGTCCTGCAAAGTCTCGAGCCAAGCACAAGGCGAGTCACGTGGACTCCAACCCGGAAGACGAGACGGACCAACCGCATCCAGTTTGGTTGTCAGTGACTTCATTTCTCGCTGCGAAGTCAACTTCTGTCCACCTCGAGCCTTGCGCCATCCTACATCTGGCAGACTGAACAAGGCCCTCCTAGGTAAGCGGTGACCAGGCATACGTAGCACGTGCCCGAGCCAAAGCAACTTATTCAGTGCTATCTGTTGTTCTAGGGTGCTCGCATGATTATCATTACCTAGTACTCGCCTACGCACATCATCGTTGCGGACACGCTGGTGCCATCCGACACCAGCAATGCTTCGCATACAACCATGATCAAAGACTTGAAGGCGCCTCAGATCTTCAGACCGTAGGGGCCAAGTCTCACTACCATACAGCAGAACCGCCCTCACTGTGGTCTTGTATACACGGCCTTTCAGACAGAGGGAAACTCCCTTCTGTCGCCAAAGATGACGCAGGTTCAAGAAGGCAGCTCTGGCCTTTTCAATGCGTGAGCTCACGTCAGTTTCTATGCGCCCATCATTGCTAACGCAGCTGCCTAGATAAGTGAAATGAGCAACCACCTCGAGTTCCTCGTTAGCAAGCGTCAAGGGGTCATCAAGTGGCTGGTGGTCCTGCAGCAACACTTTGCACTTTGAAGGTGCGAAGTGCATACCAAATAATGGGACCACTCTGGACAGGCTATTCAGGGTTGATTGTGCCGCCGCAACATCGTCGAAAAGCAAGATGATATCGTCCGCATAATCTAGATCAACTAACATTTCACCAGGCAGCACTTCAACGCCTACATTGCTTCGGTTTGAGCAGAAGAGAAACGCGGGTTCGGTGCAGGCAGTCCATCAAGCGGTGCAGTGTCGGTACCTGCCTTCTTTGCTGGAGTCCAACCGGCCAGGATATACCTGTCGTTCGGGGGCAGCGGAGGATCCTTCTGCTTCTGCACAGAATGCAGACATGAGGGACTTGGACTGATA